>SMJT01000199.1:54022-121102 GCA_004349715.1 Crucihimalaya himalaica
TATAAATGTTATGAGATGTCATGTTTGATTTTAGAGAAAAATTCAAAATTATAGAAAGTTTATAAAAAAACATTTTATGTAATATTTTGTTTTATTTATGTAATTTTTAGTATTTTATTTTTAATTTTTAGTTTTATTAAAATCGGAATTTTTTTTTTTTTTAAAAAAAATATATTCCGGCGAGTTTCCGACGACATTTTCCGACCACTTTCCGGCGAAGTCTGCATGGTCGGAAACTAGTCGGAAATATAGTCGGAAATTTTCCGACGAGATTCCGATGACATTTCCGACCAATTTTCCGACTACTCTGTTGGTCGGAAATTTCCGACTACTTTTCCGACCATTGCCCGTTTCCGACCAAGCTTTTCCGACCACTTTGTATTAGTCGGAATCTCGCCGGAAAAGCCCTTTTCCGACCAATTTCCGACTAATATGGTGGTCGGAAAAGGCTGTGCATTCTTGTAGTGCATCGAGGAACGTCGAGGATCATCAAGAATGATTGAGGAAAACTAAGTCTGGACATGGAATTCCGAAGAATCCACATGATTGGTTGAGGGAGTCACGTTCGGTCAAGATTGATTCGGACAAAAATGGAAATCTTCGGACATAAATAAATAAGATACTGATAAAATGGATAATCTCCAAAAAAATAAGGAATCTTCGGATGGAATCAAAAATTCGTCGAGGATTCTTGGGCCGGCATCGTGGACTCGTGGGCCGATGTCGAGAATTCACGGGCCAGCGTCGTGAATCGATAAATCGATTTCGTGGAATCGTAGACTAAGTGTCGAGTTTGGGCCCAATGGTTAGGCCCAACCATGGTTCAGTGATTAGGGTAGGGTTATTTTCGTGCATTAGATTCCTTGTCTTGATGTTTGTGCATGTTTGCTTGTTATGGTTAATATGTAAGATGCGCGTTATTGTTTTGTGATTTATCTATGGTGTTCGGATTATCACTTAACGAATTGAGATATGAGAAGAACTAACATGCATTATTGATATTGTGAATCGAAGTGTTGATTGTAATTCTATGACTATGGCCTGGTGAGACGGGACGCCCGCTCCACTAAGCAATTTGTTGCTTATGCCTCCTTTTGGATGCAGGCCAAGATAGTGATAATTGTTGTTGAACCAGCTCGTGAGGACTAAAGCACGGAAGGGAAGGATGGTGGATTTATGATTATTTTGGGTAGTTTATGTTCGAATAATGTTGGTCTAGTGTTAAACAATGTAATAGCTTATTAGCGAACTTATCATTGTGCTAGAACCTCTTTTGGAAACCTAATAAAAATTCAGTTATGCATGCTTCTGTCGCATTTAAAGAACGAACGCTGAGAATGTTAAGAAAACTTGAAAATTGTCGAAAACGCCTAAGGGAAATTTGAGGAAAATGACTTAGGGTGTTTCAATTTGGTATCAGAGCATGTTCGGTTCTAGGACATTTTAAGCATAGCTGAGTTATTTGGGTTAAATCCATCCTTCCAATGCCAAGGTTCCACGGTAAGTCTGGTTATGAAACTAAGTTAGTGTGGAAAACTAACTTAGTAAAGGTTTCGGTAAATGCAGATGGCAAAAGGTAGCCGAAGAGTAGTTTTAAGAAGGAATGTGACAGATGAACACTCTGTTCAAGGTTCGGAAAGGAACACGAACCCTGAACAAGTTGAGAATGCGGCTGATGGTGCATTCGAGAATGTGGCTAATGCGGTTGGTGTGGAAGCTGCTGCTGGTGTTGCGGCTGGTGGTGTTGCTGCTAGTTTTAGTAATGTCTATGCTGCTGCTGCTCTAGAGGATTTTAGGCAAGTGATGGGTATGCTGGCACATATTTTGGCAAGGTTGGGAGCTGTTGCGCCTGCTCTGATGGTACCACCGCCAGCGATGGAACCGCCAGTGGCAAATGTGCCTCTTGTGGTGAATCCACTAGTGGTGAATGGACCACCAGTGGCGAACGTGGAGGATGAGGTAATGTTGTCAAGGATCCCACCTTACCTTAAGGTGATGGATCAAATGCAGAAGCTTGATACTAAGTACTTCTCCGGTGGTGCAAAACCCATTGAGGAGGATGAGTGGAGAAGTCGAATGGAAAGGAATTTTGCTTTTGTTCGATGTCCGAATGAGTACAAGAAGGACATTGCTGTCCACTACTTGGAAGGTGACGATCACACTTGGTGGGAAGGAGTGTGTGGTAGATTGAGGAATCCGGATTGTTCGTGGGAAACTTTCTGTGACGAATTCCGCTCTAAGTACTTAATATCAGAAGCTTTGGATAGGCTTGAGGGTGCCTTCTTGGATTTGCGTCAAGGTACCAAAACTGTTAGAGAATATGAGGCTGAATTCAACAGTCTCAAGAAGTATGTTGGACGTGAACTTGAGGATGAGAGTGTCTAAGTTCGTCGTTTTATGCGTGGGCTACGGATTGAGCTCCGAAACCGCTGCCTTGTTCGCAACTATGGGACTGTTGCCGAACTAGTGGAAAAGGCAGTCATGCTGGAAAGCGGGATGGAAGAGGAAGCTAAGTTGTTGGGTGAACAATCGCTTCCACAAGTGATACCACAAGGAAAATCCTGAGGTGGAGCCGGGCAAAAGAAGGGTTGGGTGAAAAAGTCATTTACGGGAAATTCATCCGGTGGACCCCGACCTTGTGAAACTTGCGGAAAAACGCACTCCGGTGAGTGTAGGGCAAGGATATGTTTCATATGTGGTAGCAAAGACCACAAGGCAAGTTTCTGTCCAAAGAAGGCTGATGGGAAATCGTGTTTCAACTGCGGTGAAAAGGTACATTTTAGGTCGAATTGTCCGAAGTTGGTGCAGCAAACCGGGAAACGGGCAAATGAGGAGCTGCCACCACCGCCAAAGAGGCAAGCAATCATGCCTTGGATGTATGCTATGGCTGAGGAGTCGGATAGGCCAAGCACATCTCGTTCGATCACTGGTAAGTCCTATCACTTACCTAAGTAAATTTCTGTATGAAATTTGAGTGTTGCATGTTCGGAATAGATTTTTACGATTCTAGATGAATTCGTAGGGACTATTTTCATGGGTGGTGTGGCAACCCATGTTATGTTTGATTCCGGAGCAACTCATTGTTTTGTAAGTCCGGAAATGATTCGGAAAGGTGGTTTCCAAAAGGAACCCGAAAGTGTCTTCGGATTAGTCAAGGCAGCTGGTGGGCAAGTGATTATGACCTATGGAAAGGTCCGAAACATTTCCGTGATGATTTGCGGAGTGGATATGCCAACAGACTTGGTGATTTGCCAAGTAAAGTCATATGATGTGATCCTTGGAATGGACTGGCTTGGAGAGCACAAGGCACATCTGGATTGTCACCGAGGAAGAATGAACTTTAATATGCCAAAAGGGATGTTGGTTTATCAACGAATAAGGCCAACATCCAGAAGCTTAATTGTTTCGGTAATTCAAGCGGAGCAAATGGTGGCGAAGGGATGTGAGGCGTACATAGCCACGATCACAACAAAGGAAGTTGGATCAGAAGTGGTACTTGAAAATATTTCGGTGGTGCGGGAATATGAGGACGTTTTTGTTACTTTAAGCGGATTACCACCATCACGTTTAGATCCATTTACTATTGAGCTCGAGCCTGGTACAGTTCCAATCTCGAAAGCTCCATATCGGATGGCACCGGCAAAAATGGCTGAGTTGAAAAAGCAGCTAAGTGAGATGATGGAGAAAGGTTTTGTAAGGCCAAGTAGTTCACCATGGAGTGCACCGGTTCTCTTTGTAAAGAAGAAAGATGGAAGCTTTCGACTTTGGATCAATTACCGCAGATTAAACCAAGTGACGGTAAAGAACAAGTATCCTCTTCCAAGGATTGACGAGTTGTTGGACCAACTCAAGGGTGCTACTTGTTTCTCAAAAGTAGATTTAGCCTCAAGTTACCAAAAAATTCCGATAGAAAAATCGGATATACGAAAGACGGCCTTTCGAACAAGGTACGAGCACTACGAGTTTGTTGTCATATCGTTCGGGCTGACGAATGCTCATGCAGCATTCATGAAACTCATGAACAATGTATTCCGGGAATACTTGGACGAGTTCGTGATCATCTTCATAAATGATATCTTGGTTTACTCAAAGAACACGGAGGATCACGCGGTTTACTTAGGGAAAGTGCTTAGTAAACTAAGGGAGCATAAGTTGTTCGCCAAGCTTAGCAAGTGTAGCTTTTGGCAAAGGCAGATCGGATTTTTGGGCCATGTGGTCTCGAACAAGGGAGTTTCTGTTGATCCGGAAAAGATTAAGTCAATCAAGGATTGGCCGAAGCCAAGGAATGCTACGGAAATAAGGAGTTTTCTCGGATTGGCTGGATACTACCGTCGGTTTGTCAAGGGATTTGCGAGTATGGCTCAGCCAATGACTCGATTAACGGGGAAAGATATTCCGTTTCTGTGGACAGAAGATTGTGAAAATAGTTTCTCGAAGCTTAAGGAAATGCTTACGAGTACTACGGTGTTGGCTTTGCCGGAACCAAATATACCTTTTGTGGTATACACGGACGCATCAAGGATGGGTTTGGGTTGTGTGTTGATGCAGTAAGGGAAAGTGATTGCTTATGCATCGAGGCAGCTAAGGAAACACGAAGGAAATCACCCTACCCACGATATTGAGATGGCGGCAGTGGTGTTCGCTTTGAAGATTTGGTGTTCTTACCTCTATGGTGGAAAAGTTCAGATCTTCACAGATCATAAGAGTTTGAAGTATATATTCACTCAGCCGGAATTGAACTTACGGCAAAAGCGATGGATGGAGTTAGTCGCAGACTATGATCTTGAGATTGCTTACCATCCGGGTAAAGCAAACTTAGTTGCGGATGCACTAAGTCGAAAGAGGACGGCCGTGGACGCCGAAAAAGACATAGAAGTCTTGGTAAACAAGGTCGGAGACTTGCGTTTAGCAGCTTTGTCCGATGAGTTGGAACCGTTGGGCTTAGGTGCTGCGGACCAAGCTGATTTACTAAGCCGTGTTCAGTTGGCACAAGAAAAGGACGAGGATCTTATCAAATGGTCGAAGAATGATAAGACCGAGTGTCAAATTTCGAACAATGGAACCATTTTGGTGAATGGTCGAGTGTGTGTACCGAAGGATCAAAATCTTTGTGATGAGATTCTTAAGGAATCACATCAGTCCAAGTTTTTGATACATCCGGGATCCATAAAAATGTATCGAGACTTGAAGCAGTATTACCATTGGAAAGGTATGAAAACCGATGTTGCTAAGTGGGTGCCTGCGTGTCAGACATGTAATCTGGTTAAAGCGAACATCAGAATCCGGCTGGATTGCTTCAAAGTTTACTGATTCCCGAATGGAAGTGGGACATGATAACTATGGATTTTATCACGAGATTGCCAATGTGTGATAAGAAAGATGCAATTTGGGTCGTCGTGGATTGACTAACCAAGTCAGCACACTTCCTTGCGGTAAATAGGAAGGATAATGTAGAGAAACTCGCAGAGTTGTATGTGAAAGAGATCGTTCGGTTACATGGTGTACCGGTGAGCATAGTGTCGGATTGAGATTCTAAGTTTACTTCAACGTTTTGGAGAGCACTACAGAAAAGGTTCGGAACAAAAGTCCACATGAGTACAGATTATCATCCGCAAACGGATGGACAGTCCGAACGAACGATTCAAACGCTTGAGGATTTGTTGCGAGCAAGTGTGTTGGATTGGGATGGTAAGTGGGAAGAACACTTACCCTTAGCAGAATTCGCTTATAACAATAGTTATCAAGCAAGCATTAGGATGTCACGCTTTGAAGCATTGTATGGACAACCATGCCGAACGCTCCTATGTTGGACATAAGTGGGGGAGCGAAGTGTTTATGGTCGAGACTTTGTGGACGAAACAACAGAAAGAATCAAAGTCTTAAAGATCAAAATGAAAGAAGCTCAGGATCAACAAAAGAGTTATGCGGACAAGCGTCGAAGGGAATTGGAATTCCAAGTTGGAGATATGGTCTATCTCAAGACGGTCACTTACAAGGGTAAGGATTGCGCAGCGTTGAACACAAAGTTAAGTCTGAGGTACATGGGACCATTTCGGATTTTGGAAAGGATCGGTCCAGTGGCTTATAGGCTGGAATTGCCACAAGAATTTAAAGCTTTTCACAAAATTTTCCACGTGTCTATGCTAAGGAAATGCGTAACACACCGTGAAAATGTCATATCCGAAGGAACCGGAAGACCGGTTGGGAGACCGGTTCGGGTTATTGGATCAAAACTGAGGACGGACCGAAGGAAAAAGGTCAAGTTGATACAAGTTGTTTGGGGCTGTGATGGACAAGAGGAAACAACTTGGGAACCGGAAGAAGTGATGAAAGTGAACTTCCGAAAGTGGTTGACAAGCAGATTGTGACTAAGAAGAAAGCTTAGATTCAAGGACGAATCTATTCTAAGTGGGGGAGAGCTGTAACACCCATATCCGACGATTCCATTGAGGAACGTCGAGGATCATCGAGAATGATCGAGGAAAACTAAGTCCGGACATGGAATTCTGAGGAATCCACGTGATTGGTTGAGGGAGTCACGTTCGGTCAAGATTGGTTTGGACAAAAATGGAAATGTTCGGACAAAAATGGAAATCTTCGGACGGAAATAGATAAGATACGAATAAAATGGATAATCTCCGAAAAAGATAAGGAATCTTTGGATGGAATCAAAAATTCGTCAAAGATTCCTGGGCCGGCATCGTGGACTCGTGGGCCGATGTCGAGAATTCACGGGCCAGCGTCGTGGATCGATAAATCGATTTCGTGGAATCGTGGACTAAGTGTCGAGTTTGGGCCCAATGGTTAGGCCCAACCATAATTCGATGATTAGGATAATTATTAGGGTAAATAATCGCAAACCCTAAGTGTTATAAATAGACGTGATCACCAAAAACCCTAATCAAACACTTAAGAACTCCGAAAGAACCTAAGTGTGATTCTGTCAAGTTTCTGCTGCCGATCGTCGAAAACAGTGAAGGTTTGTCATTCGCGATCGAGGATCGACGTGTTTTAGCGAGGATCTGTTGTGGAAAATTGGGTAAGTGTCGATTACTAAGTGTTATCAATATTTATCTTTAGTATCATCGAAGGAAACGATGATCTAACCATGAATGAATGTTTATGTCGAGGTACGGCGACAGACTGTGAAGGATTGTCGAGAAAGTTACATACGGCATCGGAGATCTGTGGACGATTGTCAAGTTTTCGGGTAAGATTCGATATCGACTTTGTGTATATCGATAAAACGTTAAGTATCATCGAGGGAAAGGTGATATGATCGATGTTACTTGTTTATCATGGAAGATCGAAGGTTTCTGTCGAGGATAAACCATAGATCTTCGAGTGAACTGTAGATCTACCGAGGAAACTTTAGATCTGTCAAAGATTCAGCATCAAGAGGTGTCAGAAAAACCTAAGTTTGTGAATCCAGGTGAGTGTGTGACCGTGGTTGAGTCTAGGGTTATTTTCGTGTATTAGATTCCTTGTCTTGATGTTTGTACATGTTTGCTTGTCATGGTTAGTATGTAAGACGCGCGTTATTGTTTTGTGATTTATCTATGGTGTTCGGATTATCACTTAACGAATTGAGATATGAGAGGAACTGACATGCATTATTGATATTGTGAATCGAAGTGTTGATTGTAATTCTATGACTATGGCCTGGTGAGACGGGACGACCGCTCCCCTAAGCAACTCGTTGCTTACGCCTCCTTTTGGATGCAGGTCAAGATAGTGATAATTGTTGCTGAACCAGCTCGTGAGGACTAAAGCACGGAAGGGAAGGATGGTGGATTTATGATTATTTTGGGTAGTTTATGTTCGAATAATGTTGGTCTAGTGTTAAACAATGTAATAGATTATTAGCGAACTTATCATTGTGCTAGAACCTCTTTTGGAAACCTAATAAAAATTCAGTTATGCATGCTTCTATCGCATTTAAAGAACGAACGCTGAGAATGTTAAGAAAACTTGAAAATTGTCGAAAACACCTAAGGAAAATTTGAGGAAAATGACTTAGGGTGTTTCACTATCCCTGTTCAAATTAAATCATTACAGACGAGTCATGATCACATCCAAAAACAAAACGGTCTAAATAGGATAAAGACCAATTTTGTCCGTAAACAAAACAGACTATATACCATACAAACAATGGGCAAGCCCAAATTCTTTAAAATCAGGATTTAAAATTTAGGGGGGAGGGGAAATTAGATCTAGTTCTCTAAGTTTCCTTATTCGTCTTTCCGAAACTAAAATTCTTCCATTTTTCTTCATCTCTCCGAGAAACAAGAGATAATTACCCTTCTTTTACAATTTTCTTCAACCTAGTTTAATTTGGCCAAAACCCATTTCCAATCAAAGAGAAGATCGAAGGTTTTCGTTGTTATCATGTGGCTTTTTATGTTTGATTTGATTTTCCATGGCGAGAAAATTGAATTTTCATACTCCATACTTGTTTGACGAAGAGAACTTTTGTCTTGATGATGAAGATGAGAACAATGTTGAGAATGAGATAGTATTAGGAAACCGGCTGAGAAACAAAAAGTTACAGGTAGTTCAAGTAGACTTCGTGCTAAATGCTGGAAAAACTTCACAATATAAGAGAACTATCATGATGGTAAAACTGATGTTACATGAAAACTTGTGATAAGACCTATTGCTTGAATTTGCGTCAAAATGGAACTGTACCTTAAATCGTCATATGAGATTTTGTTCAAAGGCTCCTAGAATTAGTATTAGAAAGATGGATATGATGGTTTTTCGAGAAATTATTGTATTGGTTTTAATTTAGCATAATCTCCCATATTTGTTTGTTAAGTATGAAAGGATTATAGAGGTTTTTGTTTATGATAATCCTTTTATAGAGTTTTGGAGTAGAAATACACATATTTGGATGACCCAATGTTAGATATGGTTAGATTTAGAAGTTTGAATGTGGTGACATATTGGAGACAATTCAAATTATTTTAAAGAATTGGCGTTAATGGCTTGTGAGGTTCTTAGCATCCCTATCGATTAGCATTAGTAGCCATGTTCTCAACAAATATAGGAGTTGCCTCTTACCAACAAATGTTCAAGCTTTGATATTTGTAAGGCATTGGTTTAAGATCTTCCAAGAAATTGGTAAGAATATGTTTTATTTTCATATTGAATTTGTAGGTGATGAATCTATCTACATTGTTTAAGATATTTTAGGTGATGAGTTCGAATTGGTTTAGGAGGAAGAGAAAAAAGCACACTGTGATGAATTGGAAGTGTTTCATTAAGTTTGATCTTGTGTACGTGTGAGAGAGTTATGTTTATGGTGACTTTGATCTTGTGTAAGTTGAAGACTTTGTTATGCTTATAAATGGCTTTGATCTTTGTGTAAGTTTGAGGTATACCTATGGTTGATCTTGTGTAAGTTTCAATTTGATTATTGAAAATTATAACAAATAAATAACAAAAATATTCAAAATTGGGCTGTCCGTGGTTAGGTCTATCTAAATATGGTCTTTAATAGATGTGGACTTTTTATATTGTGACTACCATTTGATAGATACTAGGTAGGTATTCGCACCATGTGCGGAGAAAATATATATGAAATCAATTTAAAGATAGAGCATGTTTAGATAAAGATGAATATTCAAAGCAATGTATAAACAAATATATCTAAAGATACGAACACCCAAAAAAAAATTATATTTGGTAGAGTAGTGATAGTGCCACCTGAAGAAGAAGCATCAGCTGAAGAAGAAGCAATCCCATTTGAAACAATCAGATCAGTTTGAACACAATGTAGACGTGGAGTTGTCTGTAACTGAGAACTAAAGTAAGCAATGCATTCTTGTATTTGGTCCTTTGTCAGTGTTGAAGTCAACTCATTAATTATGTTCAAACCACCTACTGCACTTGGAGCATCATTCACATCGATTTGTGCTACCACTGGTTTGACTTGAGAAGAGTAGGATTGCATCTATTTTTGTTTATGTTTGGATCCTGGTGGATATCCATGGATTTTGTAACATTTATCCACTGTGTGACCATTGTATCCACAATGTGAGCATATAGGTCTATTCTATCTAGAATTATTGTAGGTTGACTGAGCAGCATTCACTACAATCAATGTAGAGTCTGAACTAGTATTAGAGACCTGAAAACCTGTGGCATTGGAATGAACGTTTGGAGTGAGAATCCGTTGACTGTGATCTTGATCCAGAAGATGATAGACTTTAGCAAGATCTGACACATTCTTTTTCATGATAATCTGACTTCTAATCATGATGTAAGAGTCATTCAATCCTGCTAAGAATTTGATTATCTTGGTGTGTTCAGATTTTGTATCCATAAGCTTGCAACAATGACAGTTATGACATACATTCATACAATTTGCCCCATCTAAGTCATCCCATAGAGTCTTCAAAGTCGTGCAATAATCTGAAAGTGTCATTGAACTTTGTTGAAGATTCCAAATCTGTTGTGTAAGCTGATAAGATCTTGGTAGACTTGTAATGTGAAACCTTGTAAGCAAATCTTTCCAGATTGCACTAGCATCATTAAACCGAAGTATACTAGCATAGATTTGCTTTGAAACTGAGTTCAATAACCACGATTTAACCATACTGTTGCAACGAGACCAAATACGATAAACCGAATCTGATTCAGGTGTTCTTGGAATGGAACCATCAACAAAAGCCAATTTATTCTTAGCATCTAGTCCAGTATACATAGCAATGCTCTAAGTGATATAATTTGTACCATCAAGTACCTCATGAATGATCGAGATTCCCGGATTGTCTCCATTTGTCAAGTAATACGGTGAATGAATACTATCCATGGATTCTACAAGTCAAGCTTGCGAATCTTGAACTGGTGGTGTTACGGATCTTTCCATAGAGGATCGAGCTGTTGCAGATCTACCTCTAGTACGGCGAGTGAGATTTCGAACTGTAACCATTCTTGCGGCGGACTAACCAAAAAAAAACTGAATGATTTTCTGAAACTTGAGCTGCGTCCGACGGATTTATCGGAGAAGACAGCTGAAAAACGAAATTTTCTTAAGATGAATTGAAGATCCGTTGAAGAATCAGCAACAAAATGTCAAACGAAAGAGATCAAAATGAAGAAACAAAATATTATTCCGATGAACATCTCAAGAACGATTATGAAGAGAAGAAATAGAAAACACAAGCAAGAGTTCACCGGAGCCCTCATCTCCGACGATAGCAACGGAATTTTAGCTCTGATACCATGTTAGTTGAATCGAAGAAGACGAAATCAAGAAAACGAAGAAACTCTCTTTATTCAACTTAAGTGTTTGTTACAGTAGAGACTATTATATATGGAGAGTTTAATTGAATCATTTCTATCTAATTTACGGTTTTGACTAAACCGATATACATTGTTAAAAAGAAAAAGAAGCAGAGGCTGGGATCGAGACTAGCAGCCAATTAGGGTCTTAGCTCTGCTACCATGTAAGATGAATAAACTCCGTAAAGATCTCTATTTATTAGGTACGCCTTACAAAAAGTGTATATCTTTACATTTGATATTATCGGATAAAGAAAATATTCTATTTTTCTATATTCCTATAATCTCAACCTTGGAGAGTCTTGATATCAAATGAAGCCACACATAATCGGATCGATTTCTCAATTAAACGAGTCAAGTGATTAACCGTACGTTGAGTAGGTCTATGTCTTCACTTGGTTAAAGTTTTTAGTATTGATGACCCCAGTTCAACTTCATGTAATGTCATATTTCTTTACATATTTTTCTCCTTTTTAATATAAATAACTAATATTACTTTGATAATTTACAATATTTTGACCCCAGTTACATGATCTTCCCAATAAGTAGATAGCGCAGAGTACGTGGACATGATCTGATCTACAATCTAAGAGCAGTATAATGGGGAATGGATTCTCATCGGAGAGACACATGAGCAACTATCCTTATTTGAGGGTATCTTAATCCTATTAAACAATAGAAAAACTGAAAAAAGATGGAGTGAGGTTGAGATGGGAGACACTTCAGTCGGTAAACAAACCTCTTCCCAAGACTGCTTTGTTTGCATCATTCTTATAAAGGCACATAAAAATAGACAGTTTCAATATTAAGTACTATAGATCAAAACGCAAGAGTCATTTACATATATAATCACACAAATACATGTGGAAAACAACAAAAAAACTCTCCACTCATAACCTTAGACGTGAGATCATCTTCAAGAAAAAAAAACTTAAAAAACAAAAAAAAATAAAACAGGAGGATACTATAAAACCTACATCCATGACTTTTGATAAATAGTTAAATATAAATATTAGGATTTTCATATTTAAGAACTAAAAAACAAATGCTTGTTGATGTGAATGTGTTGTATAGAGTATGATTAATCAGAATCTTCAAAAGTAGAAGGCATCACTTTCCAGGTCTTCCACAATTGAATCCTTCACCTGTAAATTTAGACATTTATTATACCACTTCCACTAACCCAATTTGACCCAAATTACATTGAACCAACCGACCTAACACTCCACATTATATAAACCTTAAAACCATTTAACAACAATTCGTGTCATAACTAATTTAAAAAAAAAAAAAAACTCTTTTTTGCATCACATATTGTTAACAAGATTAACGATAAACTAAACAAATAAATACATGTCGGTGACAGGTCAATGAACATGTTAAGTCTATACATCAACGTTAATGCAACAATATATAAACTCTATAAAAAGGAGAACTTTAAATTATGCATTATCTTCCCATCTGTATTTTTTGTAATCAATTCAATTTTTTTCTATTAACAAAAAAGTTTTGGTCCTACCCGCATCACAAGGGCGATTTAGTCTTTTCAGACAGAAATTGCAAAATTACGAAAATGCCACGCACCTTTAGTGATCTTTCCAGGCTCTGGTGAAGATACTCTTAAGCCTACTACCGGCGGCGAGTCTCTGTAAAGCTTTCTTAGCACCGGAAACTTCCATTTCCTCAAGAGATTGAAGATAACGATCAGCTCCTAAACTCACCAATCTCGTCCTCGTCGCGTAACTTCCACCGGATAAAACCGCCATCACAATCATCACCGGAAGCTCTTTATTAACAATCCTCTCATTCCTCGGATCTAACATTTGCACCAATCGAATCACGCTCTTCTCGTCCTTAATCAACTCTTTCCGATTCGATCTAACGGTTAACAACGACTTCGCCGCTTCACTCGCCGCCTCTTGTAACCCCGCCGGTTTAGGCGATTCCATTAACCGTATCAACGAGCTTAAACAATCAGCGACGGCTCTTTTGTTACCGTCGCTGATTTTAAGTTTAGATAGAAGAGATGATGAGATTTGTTGAAGAATCACGTTTCCGTGCTTTATCAATTCACCTAATCGGATTACGAATGTTGTTGATGATGACAAAACCCTAGAAACCGTATCCATGGCGGAGATTTGAATAAGAGAAAGCAAACCGTGTTCGATTGTATCGGGATTTGATGATTCCTGAACTAAATGAATCAGAATCTGTAATCCTCTTTCTCTAACAATCAAATCTCTGAAATACTCACCGGAAGATGAGATTAAGGAGATGAAGCCCGCCGTCTTTTCTTGTGTTGATGATGTTGAACCGGAGATTAGAAGCTGGAGAAGAACCGGCACGGCTCCTTCTTCAACTAGAGTTGTTCTGATTTCTTCAACGGCGGCGATGTTGTTTATAGCACCAGCGATGTGTTCTTGTACTTCTTGAGATCCTGATTTACAAGCTTCGATTAAGACGGTTACTCCGCCGTAAGCTGAGATAGCCCAAGCGGTTTCTGAATCTGTGGTTATGGCTTCAATCGCCACCGCAGCTCTTGTTTTTAGCGGTGGAGATCCGGTTTCGAGTAATCTTAGTAATGGACCTAATCCACCTTCTTCGAACACTGTCTTTCTTGAATCGACGCTTGATGAAGTTAGTATTGAGACGGCGGTAAGTGCATGTTCACGAATCAGAGGATGGTGATGAAGATCGAGAAGAGTGACTAAGTAACCAATATTACCTTCTTTAGCTATGATTCTTGAGGTTTTTTCGTTATCAGTGAGAAGTTGAAGGAGAGATTCTAATGATTTTTTCTTGAATTCAGCCCCGCCGATTTGGAGACGAGTGAAGAGATCTTTGATGAAGAAGGTAATGTCATGTTTATCAGAAGTTGGAGGTGGGAGTGATAAAACGATGGCGTTTTGTTGGTGAAGGACACCAGATCTGAGGAGGAGATCAAGGTCACTTATGTGAGTGGAGAGGGAAGATGAAGCTATGTCGAGGTCACTTTGCATGAGAAGTTTACCACCGGAGAAAGAAGCGGAGGAGCATTGGTCGGAGAGGGAAGTGAGGCGTTGGAGATTTGAGAGAAGAGATGGGAGGAGAGTGTGAAGGAGAGGATTTTGTGACCAGTGAGGTGATTCAGATAAGGAAGAGAGAGAGGTGTTTAGGGAGAAGAGTTTAGATCGGAGGATTTGCCACCGTCCGATGAAAGAACGGACGGTGAGGGAAGAGAGGAGGAGGAGGGAGAGGACGTTTGTGATTAGGTCAAGAAGTGGTTGGAGTGGAGCAGTTTGTGGTTTTGTGAGTTCGCCGGAGACGGCGGCGGAGGAGTTATGCATGGAGGAGTGGTCACATGAAGAGTAGAGAAGAGAAGGGTTTTGCTTATAGAGAAAGATAAAAGTGTTGTTAATTGCCGGGAAAAGAGTGAGGCGTGAGGACAAGCTTCTCTCTCTCTTTTGTCTATTTTACTTTTGTGATGTGTACTTTGATGACAAATACTTCAATCTATCTCTCTTGATGCCATAATTTGTGTCAGTCTTTAAGCTTATGGTTCCGGATTTTTTTACAACGGTGAACGAGTCAAACTACCGTAATACACACGAATATAACAAAACTAGAATGGAATGAACGTTAAATAATGACAACAGCTGCAATTTTAGAATGTATAGTAGTTATCAAATTTTAACTATTTATTTGGGAAATTGTTAAAAGCGCATTTTTATATATATACTTTTTCAAAAATATTCTTGCTCTAAACCCCTCTAAAAAATGTTCACAATTTGACTATTTCATCCTTACTAAATTTGGAGAAAAAAAATCAGAAAATCAAAAAATCTAAAGAAAATTGTCGTATCCCTTTTCGTCACCTTCATCGTTCTCCCTCACTGTTGCCTTCTTCATCCTCGCTGCCACTTTCCTTCAATCTTTGATATTGTTGATATGATCTCGTTGTGATCCAATCTCCACGTCCGATCAAATTTCACATTCAATCACCGAATCCAACGTTTTGGTGTTGCCGTCACGATTTGTTTTCATCGTCGCTGCAATCCAATCTCTGGTGATTACCACTCAATCTTTGATGCAATCTGTTTCTCGTAGCTCAATCTTTTCTCGAATTTATTTGTCTGTTTGTTTTAATTTCAATCTATAAATTTTAGCGTTAAATATGTTGATGAATCCTTCATTATCTTTTAATCGGGTCGTAATGACCGAATTGTATTCCATATGTGAGGTTTGGAAGTTCAAGTTGACAGATAAAAGAATTTAAATTTGTAATTGATGTTGAAAGGGGAAGTTATATTAGTCTCAATGAAGAAATTTGTTTCAGCAATTAGATTGCTGTTATTTTAGAAGATTTTGGGATTCATGCTGATGCAAATGTAGTCAAGCTTAGTTATATATTACCCTCTATGAAAGACTTTCCTCGTACGTTTATTAGAAATGATAGGCAACAACGAGCTTTTGTAAAAAGGTTTGTAGAATGTGGAAGAGGTATTTAGTTATGCGTAATAAATAGTTGAAAGGTATGTTATCAAAACTCATTTCTTATTTTATAAGATTATTAAACAACAAATATTTTCTTGGACAAACAAACAATGTAGATGATACTAAACAAAATGAGAAAGAAACTATTTGAGAATCGTATTGGCTGGGAATCAAATGTGAACCAGAGATAAATCCATTTCGTCAGCACCCTTCACTGCACTAAGAAATATAATTTTTTTCTAGAAAATTTATCCCACTTTTTTTTTATAGTTTGATAAAAAGGTCAAGGAAAGCTAACAATTTCTCCCCTAACGCATCTTAGATCTTTTTACCAGGTTCAGGTCAGAATGCTGAATAAGGTCTCCTCCAATATCCGTTTCAGACCCACGCTTATATATCAAGAAACATAAGATAAAAATATCCAACAAGTCAAAGTTATTCATATGTTAAAAAATATATGATCTGTCACTATCATCAAAAGAATTTTAAGTTAATGGAGATGATGATAATATAGATGCAAACAATATGATATCCCTAATTTCTTTTTAATACCCTTGTAAAAACTAGAGATGATATCCAAAATAACAGAGATGATATCAAAGATGATAAACATAGATGATTTTCCTAAAAAACTAGTGTTTATTTTCAACAAGTCAACTAAACTAAAAAAAAACTTTAGGAAAATTTGAAATCTAGTATAAATCTTACTATATCAAAGATTATATTTACAACTAATCACAATTTAAGGGACAAGTATAATTAAAGAAAACCTATAAATAAAACGAATTTACGATTCAAAACCTAAAACCAAAATTAGTTCAAATCTTACATTGGAGACCAAAAGAAAATTAATGTAACACTTACTATGATGACCAAATCTTGCGGCTATGATCTGTCACTGTCATCAAAATAATTTTGAGTTAATAGAGATGATGATAACATAGATGCAAATAATATGATATCCCTAATTCCTTTTTAATACTTTCTAAAAGTTAGAGATGATATCCAATATAACAAAGATGATAAACATAGATGATATTCGTAAAAAATTAGTGTTCAATTTCAACAAGTCAACTAAACTAAAAAAACTTTAAGTAAATTTTGAAATCTAACATAAATCTTACGATATCAAAGATTCTATTAACAACTAATCACAGTTAAAAGTAAATGTATAAAGAAAAAAAATCCTATAAATAAAACCAATTTACGATTCAAAACCTAGAACCAAAATTGGTTCAAATCTTACATTGGGGACCAATCAAAAATTAATGTAACATTTACTATGATGAAATTGATGGCGATTACCAGAGAATTTGAAAAGATTGAGGTTGGGCAGAGATGACGAGGCTCGACGGAGACAAATAAAACCTCAAGGAAAACGGAAAAACTTGCCCGGTAATACAAATCTGAACGAAAATGGGCAGACTGAAACAAATCTTGCCGATACTCAACGTAGATGATAAATATGGACGAAGCATTTGAAGCTGATGAATCTAGACGAAGATACACTCGACGGGAGAAAAAGAACTTTAGGTTTTTAGGATTTGAGTGAAACTTGTCTTTCATTAAACTAAGGTAAATAAGTCAATTTCCATATTAATGAGGGTTTGTTTTTAAAAATAAAGTGTTGATGGTGGCATTTTTTGAAAAGGATAGTTTTTAAAAGGCATTTTTTAGATTATTTGGGAAATTGTTAAAAATGTCATTTTCCATACATCACATTTCAAAAATACTCTTGCCCTAAAACTTTACAAAAATGTGCACAATTTGACTATTCTATCTTAACTGAATTTGGGGAAAAATTTTAAAAATAAAAAAAAAACAAAAAAATTGCTTTCCTCTTCGTCGCCTCATCGATGTCCCACTGTTGCCTTCTTCATCCTCACCGTCGCTCTCCTTCAATCTCTTATATTGTTGTTATGATCTCGGTGCGATCCAATCTCCAAGTGCAATCAAATTCACCTTCGTTCACTAGAGCTGTAGTTTCAGTGTCGCAGTTGCGATCTATTTTCATCGTCGCTACAATCCAATCTTTGGTGCTTACCACTCAATCTCTAGTGTGATCCTTTTTCTTGTCACTCAACGTTTTCTTGATTTGATTAGTCTATTTGTTTCAATTTCAATCCATGAATTTCAGCGTTAAATATCTTAATAAATCTTTAATTATGTTTTTCTATGGTCGTAATGATTGAATTGTATTCCATTTGTTGTGTTTGGAGGTTGAATGATAAATGTATTAAGGATCAACCGTATATATGATTTGTTCAATCATATATTCTAGTTATGTAAATGTATTTAATGTAATTTAGAATACCCTAAGAGGTTTGTATATATATATACTCAATCCTAAAGTATCAATAAGATTAAGACATTACATTATCTTATATGGTAGCAGAGCCTCACGCTCCTTAACCCTAATATTTTTCCAAGTCGTCGTCTCTTTTCTCACTATGTCGACCTCACTTAACACATCTGTCAACACCACTGATGCTGTCAACCTCAACACAAACACTATCCTCAACATCAACATGTCTAACGTTTCGAAGCTCACCATCACCAACTACTTGATGTGGAGTCTTCAAGTCCAAGCTCTACTTGAGGGTTATGAACTTGCTGGCCATCTCGATGGATCAAGTATCCATCCCTCTCCTACTGTTACGATTGCAACAGTTGAGTCTGAAAATCAAGACTTTATAATCTGGACACGCCAAGACAAACTAATTTATAGTGCACTCATTGGTGATATCTCTACATCACTCCAGCCTATGGTCTCACGCACATCCACTGCCTCGCAGATCTGGGAAAAACTTGCTTCAACATATGCCAAGCCAAGCCGTGGGCACATCAAACAATTGAGGGATCAACTCAAAGTCATTACCAAGGGTACTAACACAATTGATGAGTACCTTCAAGGAATTACAACCAAGCTTGACCGCCTTGCACTTCTTGGCAAGCCTTTTGACCATGAAGAACAGATTGAACTCATCCTTGAAGGACAACCAGATGAATACAAACCTGTAGTTGAACAGATCGCTGCTAAGGATGAAGCTCCCACCATCACAGACTTTCACGAGCGTCTCCTCAATCATGAATCAAAGCTCCTTGCCGCTGCTGCCTCAGTGTCTCTTGTTGTTCCAGCATTTGCCAACACAATTCAACAACGACAACAAGTCAACAACCGTAGCTCCAACAACAACAACAGGCGCCAACAAAACACTTCCTATGGGCGTAATGCCCAGCCTCAACATGTCCCAGCCCAACATGATACATGTCCATTCAAGCCTTATTTAGGCAAGTGCCAATTTTGTCATACACAAGGTCACAGTGCTCGCCGCTGCCCACAGTTACAACAACACTCTCAGCAGGTGTCTCTCTCTCAGCACACTCCTTTTAGGCCTTGGCAACCCCGTGCCAACCTTGCTGTTGGATCACCTTACACTACCACAAACTGGCTTCTCGATTCGGGAGCTACACATTACATCACTTCTGACTTGACCAACTTGTCGTTGCACCAACCTTAAAATGGAAGTGACGATGTTCTTGTCGCAGATGGGTCCAGCCATCCTATCACTCATATTGGTTCCAAAATTTTCCCCTCAACTTCTCGTGATTTAAAATTATGTGGTGTCTTATGTGTACCTGATATTGATAAAAGTCTTATCTCGGTCTATCGACTATGCAATACTAACCAAGTTTCGGTTGAATTTTTCCCGGCTTCTTTTCAGGTGAAGGATCTCAGCACGGGGGTCCCATTGCTCCAAGGCAAGACTAGAAACGACTTATATGAATGGCCAGTCTCGTTACCTCAAGCTATGGTTCTGTTTTCAGCGGCCGGTCCAAAACCGTCTCTTGTGTCGTGGCATTCTCGGCTTGGTCACCCGTCTTTATCTATCTTAAAATCTGTTGTTGCGCAATTTACTCTTCCAGTTGCTTCTACTTCTCTAACACGATTGTCATGTTCGAAATGTTTACTTAATAAGAGACATAAGTTACCATTTACACACAACTCCATTACCTCCACATATCCTCTAGAGTATGTGTATAGTGATGTCTGGACATCTCCGGTCTTGTCTGTTGATGCTTTCAAATACTATCTGGTGCTGGTGGATCATTACTCCCGTTATACATGGTTGTATCCCCTACTTCGAAAATCCCAAGTGAAAGACGTATTTATTGCATTCAAGACGCTTGTTGAGCATAAGTTTCAACACAAGATTAGTACCTTGTTCTCAGATAATGGAGGCGAATTCGTTGCTTTACGGAGTTTCTTGGTCTCTCATGGAATCACTCATCTTAAATCACCACCTCACACACCCGAACACAATGGCGTAGCAGAAAGAAAACACCGACATGTGGTCGAAACAAGGCTAACGCTCCTTACAACAGCAAGCATACCACCGACGTATTGGCCTTTTGCTTTTAGTACTGCTGTCTATCTTATAAACCGGTTACCTACTCCAACCAGAAGCTCTTTGGGATAGCACCTAATTACGAGAAACTACGTGTCTTTGGTTGCTTGTGCTTCCCTTGGCTACGTCCCTACAGTCAACACAAGCTTGATACTCGGTCCAAAAAGTGTGTTTTCCTTGGCTATTCCTTGACACAAAGCGCTTATTTATGTTNCTTGGCTACGTCCCTACAGTCAACACAAGCTTGATACTCGGTCCAAAAAGTGTGTTTTCCTTGGCTATTCCTTGACACAAAGCGCTTATTTATGTTTGGATGTGCCCAGTAGAAGAATATACACATCACGTCATGTTCAATTCGATGAGACTGTGTTTCCATTTGCTCAACAACAATCCAAATCTATAACAGGAGAAACAGAATACTATGTGTCTTCTTTGCCGCCGGTGACAAGCATCTCTGTTTCTTCATCATTGCCAATCGGACCCCCACGCGAGATTCTTCACCCACCATCGCTTCTAACAACGCCACCATCACCTCCTACTCAGTCGCACTCAACGTTAGCATCGCAGCCATTAATGCCGCCAGACCAGCCATCGTCTTCTCCGGCTCCTATATCCGAGGCTCAACACAAATCTCAGGTATCACCCTCTCTCTCTATTACTAGATCTCTCTCTTCCTCCTCTGGGCCCACTGCTCATTCTCAAAATGGGCCTAACCCATCGGCCCAGCAACACCTAATCTCACATGAGCCCACTGCTCATAATCAAAATGAGTCAGAGCCCGTGACTCAGCCTACGCCATTGTCGTTTTCACGTTCCCTTACCCATCCAGCCCAAGGTTTACAACTAATTGAACCAGAAATTCCCCAAACAAACCACCACAAAATGATAACTCGAGCCAAAAATAATATATCTAAACCTGTGCAGAAATTCTCTCTTGCTATCACCACCAATTCTAAGGATGACGAGCCTCGTACGGTTCAACAAGCACTGAAAGACGAACGGTGGCAAAATGCGATGTCCCTGAAATTTGATGCTCAGATTCGTAATCATACATGGGATTTGGAATTGCCGAGCTCAACCGACAACGTCATTGGATGCAAGTGGGTATTTACAACTAAATACCTACCTAATGGTACTTTAGATCGATACAAAGCCCGCCTTGTTGCGAAGGGTTATACTCAACAATACGACATTGATTACTCAAAGACATTCAGCCCAATCATCAAGTCGACTACAATTCGGTTAGTTCTTGAAGTGGCATTTACAAAGTCCTGGCAAATCAAGCAATTAGATGTCAACAATGCGTTCTTGCAAGGTGAACTAACGGAGACGGTGTTTATGACTCAACCATCGGGATTTGTTGACAAGGAAAAACCGGATCACGTCTGTCGCCTCCGTAAGCCCATATACGGTCTGAAACAAGCACCACGCTCCTGGTATCTCTCACTCAAAAATCATCTGTTACATATGGGTTTTCGAAATTCTTTGGCCGATGTGTCACTGTTTATTCACTCTTCTGCCTTAACAATCACTTATGTTCTGGTATATGTGGACGATATTATCGTCAGTGGTGATGATCCTAACTTTGTACAACATGTTCTCCTAGCTTTTGCTGACAGATACTCTATTAAAGACCCGGTTGATCTTCATTATTTTCTTGGCATCAAGGCACATAGGACGACCACGGGTCTTCATCTCATGCAACAGAAATATATACGGGACCTCCTTACACGCACCAACATGACTGATGTCAAACCAGCCTCCACATCGCTTGATGCATCATCACGACTCACCCTCCAAGGAACACCGCTTGATGATGGCTCTCAATACCGGTCTGTTGTTGGGAGTCTTCAATACTTAGCTTTTACTCGTCCGGACATCTCTTATGCGGTCAATAGACTCTTGCAGTTTATGCATCGTCCGACACATGAACATTGGCAAGCTGCGAAACGAGTCCTACGATATCTTGCGGGTACGTCAACTCATGGCATTTTTCTACACAAGAACTCACCAATGACACTTCATGCATTCTCCGATGCGGATTGGGCGGGTGATACTGATGATTTTATTTCAACAAATGCATATGTCATTTACCTTGGCAAGAATCCAATCTCATGATCTTCAAAGAAGCAAAAAGGCGTGGCTCGGTCATCAACGGAAGCTGAATATCGTTCGGTCGCAAACACGGCTTCGGAGGTAACATGGATATGCTCATTGCTCACAGAACTTGGCATCACTTTATCCACTGCCCCTGTGATCTATTGTGACAATGTCAGGGCAACGTGCCTTTGCGCAAACCCGATCTTTCATTCCCGTATGAAACACATAGCACTAGATTACAATGGTTCAGTCTGGTGTTCTACGAGTGGCACATGTTTCTACCCATGACCAAAATGCTCACCACTAAATCTCTAGTGCAATTCGTTTTCTTGTCACTCAATGTTTTCTCAAATTGATAAGTTTGTTTGTTCGTTTCAGTTTCAATCTACAAATTTCAACTTTAAATATCTTGATTAATCTATCATTATCTATTTATCACGTCGTAATGATTTAATTTTATTCTATCTGTGGGATTTGGAAGTAGACGACGGATAAAGTATTTTGGTATTTGTAATTGATGTTGAAAGGGGAAGTTTACTTTGTCTTATCAATGAAGATATATATTTCATTGATATTGTAATTGATGTGGGTGCATCAATTACAATATTTTGGTATTTGTATTTGTAAAGGGGAAGTATTTTGGTATTTGTAATTGATGCTGTTATTTTAAAGATTTTGGGATTGATGTGGGTGCAAATGTCGTCAAGCTTAGTTATACATTACCCTCTATGAAAGACTTTCTTCCTATGTTTATTAGAAATGGTAGGCAAGTACGAGATTTTATGAAAAATTTGTAGAATGTGGAGGAGGTCTTCAGTTATGCGTAATAGTTGAGGGTTATTTTATCAAAACTCATTTCTAATACAGTTATATTATTTCGTTTATAAAATTTATAAACAGAAAATTTTCTCTTCACACAGGCAAACAAACAAATATAGATGATACTAAACAAAATAAAAAAGAATTCTCTATTTGAAAATCATATTATGTTGGATTCAAATGTGAATCAGAGATTTGCCCCTTTCGTTAGTACCGTTCGCTGCATCAAGAAGTGGAAATTTTTTCCAAAAACATTTATGACACTTCTTAGGCCTGGGCATCCCGAACCCGAGGAACCGACAAGAACCCAAACCGAAAAATCCGACCCAAATTTTTAAAATATCCGAACGGTTCCTAAACTCAAAACCCAAAAACCCGAAACCGACCCGAACCCGAACCCGGACATATATCCGAACATACCCAAAATATAGGACATATTAATAATATACCACCAATATTTATATTTGTAACAACCCAAGTGTCCAAAGTGTTTGGGGTTTTTGGTTATTTTGGGTATTTTTGGATATTTTCAGTTAATTTTAGGTATATTAAAATAAAAATATTAGTTTTTTTTTGCTATTTTCGAATAGTTTTGATAGGTTTGGATACAAAATTTTAATTTTCAAGTTTTTGGATAAACCCAAAACCAAAATAAAATACCCGAACCCGTTAATATACCCGAATGGTTTCTAGAAGCCTAAACCCAAACACCGGAAAAACCTGAACCAAATCCGAAAGGGTATCCAAACGCCCAACCTCCTAACACTTCTTTTTTTCTAGTTCGATAATAGGGCCAGGTTAGAGTCTTTAATCTTTTTGAACAATTTCTCTCCTAACGCATCTTAGACCTTTTTAACCTGTTTGAATTCTGAATGTTAAATAACGACTCCTCAAATATTATGTTAAGATCTAGGCTCATATATTTCTGTAGGTAAGATAAGAACATCTAACAAGTCAAAGTTATCCATATATTAAAATAAAGAATGACCCATCACTATCATCAATACAAACTTATCATTAGATATTTTTGGTTAATAGATATGATGATAACATATATGCAAACAATGATATTGTAACATCCACGGTTTTGGGAATATGGAGGTGCATGCGGAGAGGTTTAAATAATTGATTTGGCCACCTATGTCACCAAAGTGCACTTATCGTTTCGGTCAAACATCCCGAGAGAACTCCAGAGTTAAGCGTGCTTGAGCTAGAGCAATTTAAGGATGGGTGACCTTCTGGGAAGTGATTGCCTGGACCGTGGGAGTGAGGACAAAACACTGAAAAAGATCATGGGGTGATTTGTAGGGTCGGTAAATCAAGTCTTTAAAGCCTCCTGGACGTAGCGGACTGGCCATCAAACGAGGGTAGGTCCAATGGGCCGAGAGCGGACGTGGGCTCATTTGAAAGGTGGCGGTCGGGGCGTTACAAGTGGTATCAGAGCCGAACCCGGTTGAGTGTGGAGTCAGGATGGCTCACACTATCGGGGGTAACGATTTGGTGCGTAATGAGGATGTTGCGGTCTTTTAGTGGGGTTGATTGTAACATCCTGGTTTCAAGAATATGGTGGTGCATGTAGAGAGGTTTAAAAGAATTGTTTGCACCTATGTCACCAAAGTGCACTTATCTTTTTGGTCAAACATCCTGAGAGAACTCCTGAGTTAAGCGTGCTTGAGCTAGAGCAATTTCAGGATGGGTGACCTTCTGGCGAGTGAGGACTAAACACGGGGAAAGATCATGGGGTGATTTGTAGGATCGGTAAATCAAGTCTTTAAAGCCTTCCGGACGTAGCAGACTGGCCATCGGACGAGGGTGGGCCCAATGGGTCGAGAGCGGACGTTGGTCCATTTGAAAGGTGGCGCTCGGGGCGTTACAGATATCCTAAATTTCTTTTAAATACCTTGTAAAACTAGAGATGATATCCAAAGTAACAGTGATAATAAACATAAATGATGTCCCTTGAAACTAGTGTGCAATTTCAACAAGTTAACACACAAAACTCAAAAGAAAAGTCAGTGAAATTCAAAATTTAGCATAACACTGATGATACCAAAGATAAAATGAATAACTAATCCCGATTAAAAATAAATGTATAAAGGAAACCTATAAACAAAATCAACTTATGATTCAACACCTAGAACCAAAAATTGGTCAGATCTTACATTATAGACCAATTGATATCAATGTAAAATTAGGATGATAAAATTGTCACTGACTAAGAGAAAGTTTGACAAGATTGAGTTTAGACAGCATAAATAAGGCTCGACGGAGACGCTACAGCTCGAATGTTACGGAAAACTCGACTGATAATACAAATCTAACGAAAATGGGCAGACTACAATAAATCTTGTCAATACTCAGCGGAGACGACAATATTTGGATGAAGCCATTGAAGCCGATGATAAACATAGATGATATCCCTATAAACTAGTGTATAATTTTAGCATGTCAACACACTAACCTCAAACTTCAATAAAAATTTAAAATCCAGCATAATTTTGATAATATCAAATAT
This sequence comes from Crucihimalaya himalaica, assembly GCA_004349715.1. Lineage (NCBI taxonomy): Eukaryota > Viridiplantae > Streptophyta > Magnoliopsida > Brassicales > Brassicaceae > Crucihimalaya > Crucihimalaya himalaica. Next base: position 79,628 of record SMJT01000199.1, read on the forward strand.
TCTATTAACAATTAATCACAAGTAAAAGTAATTGTACAAAGAAAACCTATAAACAAAACTAATTTAAGTATCAAAACCTAGAACCAAAATTGGTTGAGATCTTATACTGGGGACCAAGCGAAAATCAATGTAACAATTACTATGTCGAAATCGACGGCGACTAAGGATAATTTGACGAGATTGAGGTGTGGCAGCGATGATGAGGCTCGACGGAGAAGACAAAGCTCGTAGGAAACAAAAAAACTCGAATGATAATGCAAATCTAAACGAACATGGGTAGACTACAACAAATCTTGCCAATACTCAACGGAGACGAATCTCTAGAAAAAGCTGTTGAACCTAACGAATCTTGACGAAAATGAACTCGATGGGAAAATAATTTGAGAGGAACTTGTCTTTCTTTAAACTAGGATAAATTATTTAATTTCCACATTTATGAGGGGTATTTTTTAAAATGCACAAAATACTAAACAAAATAAAAAAGAATTCTCTATTTGAAAATCGGATTAGGTTGGATTCAAATGTGAATCAGAGATTTGCCCCTTTCGTTAGTACCATTCGCTTTATCAAGAAGTGGAAAAATTTTCCAAAAAAATTTATTACACTTCTTAGGCCTGGGCATCCCAAACCCGAGGAACCGACCGGGACCCAAACCGAAAAACCCAACCCAAACCTGAACCAAAATTTTAAAATCTCTGAACGGGTCTTAAACTCAAAACTCGAAAACCCGAACCCAAACATGTATCCGAACATACCCAAAATATCTTAGATGCGTGGCTTGTATTTTTGCCACTCCTTTAGACGCGTGATTTTTTAGATCACTCTTTACATAAAGACTCTGTTGGGACCGCTATTTTTATTGACACGTGGTAAGACTTAGGTACCACTCAGAATTTTGTGAAAAATAGTCACATGTCTTCTTCTACCGACGCTACATTATTGCCGACAAGGTCATATTCTTCTTTAGGTGTGGATCCCTCAGTAGACCCTTCTTTGATGATTTCTGTCTCCTCACACTTATCGCAATGGTGTTCTGGGAGATCTTTTAACATTTCACATGTGATGTATTTATCCTCTTCGAGAAGTCCTTTGAATGGACTGTTGATCTGAACCATTAATAGACTTATCCTTCTTAGGGCTTTCATGCCATCTTCTACTGCTGGTGTTCTTGCTAGAGAGTACATGACTACTGTTGGGCTTGAGTAGTTGACCCTATAATTGATTTTCTTTTCGTAATCTCTAAGGACTTTGTAACTGTGCATCACAGCTGCTCTAATCGAATTATACCAGTCATCTTCAGAGAAAACTCATTTCTCCATTCTAACAGGGTAATTGTTGTTTGATATATCGATATGTAGAACTTGGACTGAACTAATCTTGTTTTCTCCATTAACTTCATATGGAAGTGTTGCTGCAAATCTACTAAAGATTTCGCGTTCTTTGGCAAACCTTGTAAAGTAGGTTTTAATTGCATGTTGTAGACCGATGAGAAGTTCTGAAATTTGCTCGATCTTGTCGATGTATAGTGTATCTATTAAACCACATACATAGAAATTCTGGATTAATAGTGCACTTGTTTCTGGAAGGATGACAACTCGTGATCCTCCTCTGGTTCCATTTGGATAGAACCTCATAGCCATGTGGACTTCTGGGTATCTTGTGATCATCTCTTTTAGTTTTTGAAATAGCTCTGGTGTCAGCTTCTTCATATCTGCATTTTTTTCTACGGTTGGAATTGCTGCAATAGTGATTGGTTTTGGTATCTTTATCTCCATAGTATACATTGGCTTCTTGCCTTCACTCTTGCTGAGAAGCTTTTCTTTGAACGTACTTGATTCTTCGAAAGCTTTCTTGGCTTCGTCCATTGTTATGTATGACTTGTGGGTCATGTTTTTCTGTTGACGTGGCTACTGGCGATGTGCCAGTCGTTGTATATACCTCTGAAAGGTCTGTCAAAGGTGATGTAAACCTTCTTCTTCTTTATCTGAGATTTCGGTTCCTCTGCTTCTTCTTCAGTAACTTCTGCCCATTTCTGTCCGTTTAGTGAGACTCTAATGGATGTAAGGTCGTCTTGTTGTTCTAGAACATTTGATGTTGGGATGATTGATGATATTTGTTGTTGGATGACATCTTCTCGGAAGTTTCCTCCGAGTTTTTCTAGGATTGTTTTTATTTCTTCACTCCCCCCTGGATAACTGCGAGTTCCTGAGAATGAGCTATTCTTGTACTTGTTTTTGTCTAAGCTGGTTGGCGACTTGTTTTTTCAAGGCCTTTATTCTCTTGTTAATGTATCTGCGAGACTGTTTTGTGATGATTTTACTGTTCTGATGTATGGTTGGAACTGATGTAGTTTCAGCTGCCACCGGATAATTCTTCCTTTTCCTTGGTCTTCGTGAAGTTTGTACTTCCAGAAACCTGATACATAGGTACTATCAATTTTTAGTTCGAATCGAGTTCCCATTAGATCTATCTTCCATTTTGAAAGGACTCGTAAGCAAGCTAGAGTTTCTTTCTAGTGGATTGGATAGTTTAATTCTGAAGAACTGAAAGTTTTCGAAATATGCCAACATAACCGTTTGGGTAAATGATTAATGTTAGCTAATCTGTGACTACTGGTATCCTCTTCGATACTCTGTCTGTCAATAATGTATAACTTATTGATTCTAGAGATACCGTCATATGTACCAGCAGACAAATAGTCTTTCTGCGAAAATAATTCGTTTTTATATCTTATGGGTATTCCCATATTATCTAAGCCTAATAGCTCTTTTCCATTTGGAATGGCTAAAAGAGATCCTGCTCAAACTTCGTTTGATGTGTCTGTTTCTACAATAAAGAAGTCCTTTATTGTAGGATTATATAGTTCAAGAATTATTTGAACTTGTTCTTTTATTCTTTTTACCGTTTATGTATCTTTGTTAGTCCATTTCCATGATACTTTCTCAGATATTTTTTTTTGTAAATTTCTTCGTTCTTTTGCTAATTGTTTAAGAAAACCAGGTTCTGCTATGTAATTTAAAGCTCCTAAGAACCTTTGTATTTGTTTTATATCTGTTAGTTCATTCAGAAATTTATTTATTTTTTCTTTTATATGAGACATTAATTTTAAAGTTCCTTGTTCTCCTATTTGTAAACTCAAATATTCTATTTCTTTTTGTATTAGTTTACTTTTTTCTTTTGATATTATTATTCCATTTTATTTTATTCTTTCTAAAACTTTAGTTAAATGTTCTATATGTTTTTATTTAGTTCCTTGCGTAAAAATTAATATATCATCTATATAAACTATGTAGAATGATTCTAGTCCTGCTAATGATTTATCCATAAAAGACTGATAAATAGAGAGCGTTTGTTTTAAACCGAATGGTAAAACATTCCATTCATAATGCTTTTGTGGAGGACAACTAAATGATGTTAGTTTCTTGGTTTCTTCGGATAATCGAAGTTGTCAATATCCTGATTTTGCATCAAGTGATGAAACCAATTTGATACTTTAATTTTTTGTAGGATGTAATCTTTTTTAGGTAATTTATACGAATTTCCTATTGTTGCATCATTCATTTTGTATAGTTAATTACCATTCTTCTTTTTCCTCTTTTAATTTCATTATAATTTTCTACATAAAACGCTGGTGCCGAATGTGGACTACAACTTTATCTTATAATATCTTTTTCTAATAATTCCTTATAGTTTTTTTCAAATTCTTGTGTATCTGGAATTCTGATTGGACATTTATTTCTGTGTATGGATATTGTAATATTATTTCAACTAATTTGGTGTTTTTATTTTGGGCGAATTGCTAAAAATAGATCCAAAATTGAGTTTGAATGCAAAACTAGACCCCAAATTGAAACAAATGCAAAACTAGATCTTTGGGGTATGAAAATTACATTAACCCCCTTATTTGCAAACAAAAAAACAGAAACCGCAATTACAGTTGTAACCTCCGCGCGAAGTAGACTTCTTGAACGAAGTCTCACAGTAGACTTCGTTCATGACATCCATGAAGTCTGAACCGTAATTAAACATTAGATTTAAATTAGGAAAATAATTAAAAATATTTTCAGTGCAATTTCTTCTAAAGAAAATAAGATTATCTAAAATATGAACTTTATAAATTAAAATTTCCGAAACTTTCATAAATTTTAAACATGTAAGGTTGATTATGTTCTAAAATACCATTAACAAGTCGCAAACTTCGACCATGAAGTTGAACCGTAGTTAAATGTTAATAAACAAATGAAAAAAAAATATTTTGATCAAAATTTTTGAATGATTAATTATTTTTAAATCAAATCGAATAGGTTTAAAAAAAATTTCATAAAACTAAGCCATTTGATGTAAACCATGTGAGGCATATAGGTTAGAGTTTACCAATGGGTAAGAATCCATTCATTATATCTTTAGGGTTAGACTTAGATTGATATGTATTTGATATAAAATGGCGATCCTTCATATAGTTGTTAGATTTTGATATATTTATACTATTTTGATGTCAAATGTTAGTATTTTGTTAAGAAAGAGTGAAATAAACATTCGAAATTTAGAGTTTCGGGCTTATAGACTTCTCGAGTTTCGGGCGAAGTCTCACGGTAGACTTCGCATGTGAAGTCTGTAAGATTTTGTTATCGTAGACTTCTTTGTAGAAGTCTGATGAAATTCAATGATCCAAAATTTTGAAATGTTTCGCGAAAAATTTTGGGGGAAAATTTACATTTACTAAACAAGATAAAACTGAAATTGCAATAGTTAATCTGGGTAAAAAAATTAAAAAATCTCCATCGCTCTTTTTCTCCTTCGAATCACCAAACGTCGCCGGAAATCTCTAAACGCCGACACTCTTTCTCCTCTTTCGTCGTAAGTTATCGATATTCTTTCTCCTCTTTCTCCTCTCTCGCTGGAAAACTCTAATCCATCTTTTATTTGATTCCGAGAATCTGGGAATCGCAACCGTCTATTCATTATCTTCAAAGCTATTATGTTTCTGTCTTCGCATATCAGATGAGTAGTAGGCGGTCGGTGAAGAGCATTGATTCTAGATGACGATGACGATGAAGATGAAGATGAAGATGAAGATCCAGATGAAGATAAAGATCCCGATGAAGATGAAGAAGAAGAATCAGATGAAACTCACACTTACTAATCCAGTCCCTGAGATGCAATGCAAAATTTTGTCGACCTAGTGAAAAAGGAGTACAATAATGCATTATCGTACTCCTTCTTCACCAGGTCGACAAAATTTTGCATTGATATCTCAGGGTCTGGGTTAGTAAGTGTGAGTTTCATCTTCATCTTTTTCTTCATCTTCATCGGCCCTCATCTTCATCTTCATCTAGACAACAAAACACAATATTTATTTTTAATTTCTTATGAAATGGATTGGAACTTTATTTCTTTAGTTTATGTTAATTATATTTAATTTCTCTTATTATTTTAATTATCTTTCGGAACTTTGATTTCATATTATGTTAATTATCTTAATTTCACTTATTATGTTTAATTAATTATTATTGGAACCTTGATTTGTAAATCAAATACAAAGTTCGAAAACCGCAAAAATACAAAAAGAAGTGGTCATAGAGAACAGCGAGAACACTTAGAGACTTCTAAAAGTAGACTTCACGAGTATACTTCACCAAGAGACTTCGTATTCATACAGAACACCCAGTTAGAGACTTCTCCAGTAGACTTCCAGCACAGACTTCCTCTATAGGAAGTGGTATAATCATTTGCATAGAACTTAATCAACCTTAATTTTATGAAAGTTTCTGAAATTTTAATTTATAAAGTTCATATTTGGGATAATTTTATTTTCTTTAGAAGAAATTGCATTGAGATTATTTTTTATTATTTTCATAATTTAAATCTTCGGTTTAATTACGGTTCAGACTTCGACTATGAAGTCTGGAACCGTAATTAAATGTGATTTCTCTTATTATGTTAATTATTATTGGAACCTTGATTTGTAAATCAAATACAAAGTTCGAAAACCGCAAAAATACAAAAAGAACTGGTCATACAGAACAGCGAGAACACCTAGAGACTTCTAAAAGTAGACTTCACGAGTAGACTTCACCAAGAGACTTCGTATTCATACAGAACACCCAGTTAGAGACTTCTCCAGTAGACTTCCAGCACAGACTTCCTCTATAGGAAGTGGTATAATCATTTGCATAGAACTTAATCAACCTTAATTTTATGAAAGTTTCTGAAATTTTAATTTATAAAGTTTATATTTGGGATAATTGATATATCATGGTTTTTACCCACTTTTAACCAAGATATAAGTCCTTTTTCCGAGTCTTTCCAGTAGTTTTAGAGTCTTTTAAGTTCTTTTCAGGATATAGGCACATATGGAGCTAAATTGGGTTATTGGAAGCTTTTGAAGCAATCTGGAGTTGAAGCAGTTCGGGGAGCTGAAGCTCAGCATCGATCGACACCTGAGGAGCATCGATCGACACCGTTCATTTGGTAGAGACACGAACAAATATTCCAGTATCGATCGATACTACTTACAGTATCGATCGATACCCAGCGATCAGAACGTGCATCACCGAAGATTAACTAGAAGTTTTCCTTATTTTTCGATTAGACTCCTAAACGTGTTTTAGCTATATAATTAGGTTTTTGAGCCTCCAGAAAGGAGACTTTTGTTTTCTGGAGAGAGAGTATTCTGTAATTGAGTTTTTGAGAGAAGAACCTTAAACCCTTTTTGTATTCCTACTCTATCTTATTTATGATATCTATTTTATTCATGATGTTTGCCTCATTCACCATGTTTGAGTAGATTCCCTGTTAGGTTTAGGGTTGTTTAAAAGGTATTTGATGAATTATTAGATCTGATTGAATTGTTAAGGAATATCTATAGAGCTTTTCACCTAGACTTGAGATTAATTCTTATCCTAGCCTCGCGAACTAGAAGATGATGTTAGGTTGATTAATTGGCACGAAAGTGTGATTAGTTTCCTAAACTAGTGTTTGGTGAGTAAAAGACCTATTCGCAAAGAAATTTGGTTTAGGATTTTGTGAACAATTGAACTTGATCGTTAATGCTTGTTTGAATTTATAAAATCTGCAAAGAAATTTGGGATTCCAGGTTTAGACATAGATAGTCTTCGCAACGACAGTTGGTTTACTTTACATCTGTGTTTCAAGTTCAAGAGCGGAGCTTATTTCATTCCTGACATTTGATTTGATTAATAATTCTGATTTGCCTGCAAACTTCCCTAAGCCTAGCTTTTATCCCATTGATTTACTACTTGATTTAATTGTTTTGTTATTCTTAGTCATATTTATTTAGCTTAGCTTAATTCTAATTTTAGAATCTATTGAGTGATATCCTGAGTCTTTGTGGTTCGACCACTATATACTGCAGCTACTGCTTTAGTACTTTTAGGGTATTATCTTTGAGCATATAAAATTTTGGCGCCGTTGCCGGGGACTCTAATTTCACCATTAGATTACGGTTTAGAATTTTGACTAAGTTGTCACTTACGTGATTTACTTTCTGTGTTTCAGGTGTATGCAGCATCGAGAGACCAGAAGAAGCAAGAACAAGCAGTTGACCAATCTATCTAACAAAGAGATAGCTGAATTAGAGCGTACAATCAGAAAGCAAAAGAGACAAGCTGAGATGAACCATCTGATTGTGCTTGCTCGTGATGAGGCTGGGGTTTTGAAAGACCAGGAAGGTAACCTGTGTGATGCGCAAGGACAGAGGCTTGATGCAGAAGGAAACGTTGTTGCCCCTGCACCGGTAGCTAATGATATCCCACCGGCTGTGCATGGGAATGTTGGGAATGTTCCGGTTAATCGTGCCAGAACGCTTAGGGAGTACAACAGACCAGATCAGTTCTATGCAAACCGATCTACGATTCGTATTCCAACTTTTCAGAGAAATGACTTTGAGTTGAAGCCTGCGTACTACACTCTTGTAGGCCAGCACCCTTTCCATGGTCTTTCTCATGAGCATTCCATGGATCATATCGAGAGGTTCGAGGATTTGGTCACCAGTATCAAATACAATGGAGTGTCCAATGATTTCCTTTTCTGTAAGCTCTTCCCATACTCTCTTAGTGGAGATGCAGCTTAATGGTTGAAGCAGTTGCCTCCTAGTTCTTTGACTACTTGGGAGGAGACTAAGACTGCTTTTCTGAACAATTTTTTATGATGACGCGAGATCAGAAGAGCTCAGGAACAAGATCACCCAGTTTTCTCAGGGAGCAACTGAGGCATTCAAGGCTGCCTGGGTTCGATTTCGGTCTTATCAGAGGGACTGCCCTCACCACGGTTTCTCGCAGGTTCAGTTATTGGGTATCTTCTTCAAAGGTATCGATTGGAGGTATTAGATGGCTTTGGACGCTGCAAGCAATGGGAATTTCAAAACCAGGTATCCCGAGGACGCTTATGTGTTGATTGAGAACTTGGCGTCTAGCAACAGCACTAAGAATGCAGATTTCGAGAGAAAGAAGCAGAATGGAAATGTTGATGGGTTGCATATTGCTGAAGTACATGCCAAGCTGGAGTCAGTTCACAATCTGTTATTAGGTAAGCAGCAGAAGGCAGTGCATTTTGCTGAGGAAGTCGAGAACATCGATGAAGGTGAAGCAGAGGATGTCAACTACGTTGGTGGTAATGGTTTTCAGAATTCGTCATACAACCGTGGTTTCAATAACAATTCTCAAATAGGAGGATTCAAATCTAATTTCAAGTCTTCGAGTTTCGGAGCAAACTCCTTTGCTCAGAAGCCATTTCAAAACAGTGGGTACACTCGCACATATGGGAATTCATCTTATCAGACACCACCGCCCAAGACTCAGGAAAGCAAAGTTGAGACTATGCTTGAACAGATTTTGGAGGGGCAGCAAAAGATGACTGTTGACTTCAACGGAAAGATGGATGCTTTATACACTGATCTGAATGGCAAAATCAAAGCTCTGAACATCCATCAGAAGAAGTTGGAAACTCAGGTTGCTCAAACTGCAGACACAGTTAAGATACATGATTGGTTCCTTCCGGGAAAAACGATGAATCCGCGGGAGCACGTTCATGCTATCACTTTGAGGAGTGGAAGAGAGGTCATACCAAGGTTGAAGAAGACTTACTCGCCTAAGCAGCTCGTCGATCTTGCTGGAGACGACAATGATGACGATGAGATTCCTGCAATCTCCCTAGTATCGATTGATACTCATCCAGTATCAGTCGATACCACTCAACATCAACCGTTGCCCGTTCAGATTTCTACAGTACCAGTTGAAAAACCAAAAGCATCGATCGATACTCCCCCTGTATCGATCAATACCCGTCCAAGAGTCGAATAGAAGCAGACCACAGGACATATCGGGAGAGTCTATATACCAAAGATTCCTTTCCCTCGACCCGCTGCTAAGTCTAAGAAGGAAACAAAAGAGGCCAGATGCCGAGCAATGCTAGAGAAGTTAGTTGTCGAGCTCCCGTTCTTGGATGCTCTCAAGACTGCACCAGCTTTCAGAAGGTACATCAAGAGGATGGTTTCGTGCAATGTGAATCTTGAGGAAGGGGTACTGAGAATCACCCATGAGTGCAGTGCGATTCTTCTCAACAAGATTCCAGAGAAACTACTTGACCCTGGAAGTTTTGTTTTGGATTGCACCATCTTCACTGAGAGGTTCGAACGTTCACTTTGCGATCTTGGCTCCAGTGTGAATCTCATGCCGTATTCAGTAGCTAAGAGGATGGGGATGACAGATTTCACACCAACTCGGATCTCCCTGATCCTTGCTGATCGATCAATCCGATTCCCTGAAGGTTTACTTGAGCACATCCATACCATTGGGAATTGCTTAGTCCCAACTGATTTCATTGTCCTCGAGTATGATGCTGAACCAAGCGATCCACTGATATTGGGTAGACCTTTCTTAGCTACAGCTGGTGCCCTAATCGACTGCAAGAATGGGCGAATATCCCTCAACATTGGTGATCTGATTATGACCTTCAACATGGAAAAGATGATGAAGAAACCAACCATCAACGGAGAAACATTCTTCATTGACACTTTCGGTGAGCTATCAGATGAATACTTCTTGAGATTGCACCCTGAGAATCCCTTGGAAAGGGCGTTGGTTTGCTCGGCTGAGACAGAGATAGTTCCCACAGATGTTGCTGCTGCCTATGCCACGATTCTTGACAACAATGCTGAAGCATCGATCGATACCACAGGAGGTATCGATCAATACCAACCTCTTCTTCCCGAAGAACTGAATATATCTCGTACCAAACCTGACTCTTTAAGTGATTGGAGTGAAGAAAGAGCTCCTAAGCTCAATCTTAAGCCACTCCCAGCTAGCTTGAGGTACGTTTTCCTTGGCCCTAACTCTACTTATCTTGTAATTGTCAATTCTTCTTTGAACAACGCAGAGGTCGCCTTATTGCTGAGCAAGCTACGCAAGTATCGCAAAGCTCTCGGCTATTCTCTTGATGATATTTCAGGTATATCACCGGATCTGTGCATGCATCGGATTCATCTGGAGGACGAGTCGAAAGCCTCAATCGAGCATCAGCGGAGGCTTAATCCGAATCTGAAAGAAGTGATAAAGAAAGAGATCTTGAAACTTCTGGAAGCAGGAGTCATCTATGCCATCTCTGACAACAGTTGGGTTAGTCCTGTTCATGTTGTTCCTAAGAAAAGAGGTTTCACAGTGGTGAAGAATGAGAAAGATGAGCTGATTCCGACGAGAACGATCACCGGGCATCGCATGTGTATCGATTACAGGAAGCTGAATGCGGCGACGAGGAAAGATCATTTTCCATTGCCATTCATTGATCAAATGCTGGAAAGGTTGGCTAGTCACCCTTACTATTGCTTCCTGGATGGCTACTCAGGCTTTTTCCAGATCCCGATACACCCAGATGATCAGGAGAAGATGACATTCACTTGTCCCTACGGTACGTTCGCTTACAGGAGGATGCCGTTTGGGTTGTGTAATGCTCCCGCTACATTTCAGAGGTGTATGATGTCAATTTTCTCAGACATGATCGAAGAGTTCATGGTGGTATTTATGGATGACTTTTCTGTCTATGGGTCTTCATTTAAAGGATGTCTGGATAACCTATGCAAGGTACTTCAGCGCTGTGAGGAGAAGCATCTAGTTCTGAACTGGGAGAAGTGTCACTTTATGGTTCAAGACGGCATCGTTCTGGGACATAAGGTTTCTAAGGCTGGGATTGAGGTTGATAAAGCTATGATTCAGGTCATGACAAGCCTCCTACCGCCTACATCTGTGAAGGACGTTCGAAGTTTTCTTGGTCACGCCGGGTTCTATCGCAGATTTATTCAGGATTTCTCCAAGTTAGCTCGCCCGCTTACTGCTATGTTGTGTAAAGATGCCACCTTCGATTTTACGCCAGAATGTCTCGTCGCATTCGAAATGATCAAGAAGGCATTGGTTTCTGCTCCTATTGTTCAACCACCAGATTGGAGCCTCCCTTTTGAGATCATGTGTGATGCGAGCGATTTTGCAGTTTGATCTGTTCTGGGACAGAGGAAAGATAAGAAGCTTCATGTCATATATTATGCCAGCAGAACACTGGATGACGCCCAAAGGAACTACAACACCACTGAGAAAGAACTACTTGAAGTTGTGTTCTCTTTTGAGAAAATTCGTTCCTATATGATAGGGAAAAAAGTGATTATGCATACTGAACATGCTGCTCTTAAGTACCTGCTGCAAAACAAGGATATGAAACCTAGATTATGTCAATGAGTTTTACTGCTCAAAGGTTTTGACATAGAGATCAAAGACAAGAAAGGAGTGGAGAATGGAGTTGCAGATCATCTCTCACGTATGAAGATAAGTGAAGAAGTTCCTATTGACGATTCATTATCTGAGAAGAGGATATACTTCGTTGAAACGGGTTATGATTCGATTCTGCCACTACAGAAGACGAGCATCGATCGACACCATTGGAGTATCGATCAATACCCTCAAGATTTGCTTTTGTCAGTTCACGATACAAGCATCGATCGATACTCTCACTGTATCGATCGATACCAGCTGTTCTCCACTACCGATACGTCTACAGATCAATATGAATTTGAGGAATCCTTGGCTGTCACTTCTCCTGCTGAACCTTGGTACGCCGATATAGCCAACTACCTTGCTGCTGACTACGAACCAAAGCAAATCAAGAAGTATGTCAAGAAGAAATTCATGAGAGATGTCAGACATTACTTCTGGGATGAACCATATCTGTACAAGCACTGTTCTGATGGGATCTACAGAAGGTGTATAGCTGAATCTGAGGTACCAGAGATTCTGTTTCATTGCCATGGATCTGAGTATGTTGGGCACTTTGCTACATTCAAAACAGTTTCTAAGGTTCTGCAAGCTGGTTTCTGGTGGCCAACAATTTTTAAGGATGCTCACACATTCATCTCTCACTGTGATGTATGCCAGAGAAGAGGGAAGATCAGCAAGCGTCATGAGATGCTGCAGAACTTCATACTTGAGGTTGAAGTGTTTGACTGCTGGGGCATCGATTTTATGGGACCGTTCCCTCCATCACGACAGAACAGATACATATTGGTCGCCGTCGACTACGTCTCCAAGTGGGTAGAAGCAATTGCTAGTCCTACCAACGATTCTGTCGTGGTCCTGAAACTGTTCAAGATCATCATATTCCCTCGATTTGGAGTGTCCAGAGTTGTCATCAGTGATGGTGGTACTCACTTCATTAACAAGATTTTTGAGAAGCTGCTGAGAAAGTATGGCGTTCATCACCGCGTTGCCACACCATATCACCCTCAGACTAGTGGACAAGTAGAGGTCTCCAACAGACAGATCAAGGAGATCTTGGAGAAGACAGTCGGCATTACACAGAAGGATTAGGCACTGAAACTCGACGACGCTCTTTGGGCTTACAGAACTGCGTTAAAGACACCGCTTGGCACCACACCATTTCATTTGCTGTATGGAAAGGCATGCCATCTTCCTATTGAGATAGAGCACAAAGCGGCCTGGGCTACCAAACTGTTGAATTTCGACATCAAACCTGCTGCTCAAAGGCGATTAGTTCAATTGAATGANACCTGCTGCTCAAAGGCGATTAGTTCAATTGAATGAGTTAGATGAGATCAGACACTTCGCCTATGAGAACTCCAAGCTGTACAAGGAAAGGACCAAAGCCTATCATGATAAGAAGATCCTTTCCCGCCATTTTGAACCAAATGACCAGGTACTTCTGTACAACTCTCATTTACAATTGTTTCCTAGAAAATTGCGTTCTCGTTGGTAAGGTCCATTAACAATAAAGGAAGTCCGCCCACACGGTGCAATAGTCTTGCTGAATACTGAAGGAAAGGAGTTCACTGTCAATGGACAGCTGGTGAAACATTATTGGGCGAAAGCCACCATTCCAGATGGCCACATTGTGCCTCTGGCTGAGCCACCAGCCGCCTGACTGCTCTCCATGTCGAGCTAAGGACATTAAATAAGCGCTTGGTGGGAGGCAACCCACTGGTGAGTCTGTACATACGTTTTTTTTTATTTGATTTTTCCTTCTCTGTTTTCGTGTTGTGTCTTCACGTGAACCAGGTCCAGACGACGAGTATCGATCGATACACCCTTGGTATCGATCGATACCGAGGCCAAAGAGATATGTGCTGTTACGCTGAGCATAGATCGATACCACTTACTGTATCGATCGATACTCAGCACCCGGGTAGGTTTTTCTATAAAACCCTCGAGCTTTATCGACCACTCCTTCATGATCATATCGCTCGACGCCGCGCCCCTCCTCTCTTAATTTCTCCCAACTTTTTCGATTTTACATCGTTTTCTTCGATTTTCATCTCTATTCCACTCGGATTTTAGCCCACATTGTTATTCCATTACTCACTCCTTCGATCTACAAGGTAATGTACTCGATTTCCGTCCTCTTGGACTATTGACAGATTCGGTTTGGGAGTTTGCCTATATTGTGAAATTCTTACTCTGTTTCTTTTCATTTTTGGTTCTAAGCAAATGAAATTACTATATTAGGATTAGAATGGATATGATAGAGATGAAGTAGATTTGGGAATTCGATTTTAGGGTGATAGATTGGAAATTGCAGTGCCTTTGTGATGAACCTTGCGATTCTGTCTCGAGTATCGATCGATACACCCTTGGTATCGATCGATACCCGACCTGTTCGATACACGTCTGATCCGTTAAATTGATAGAGTGGAATTTGCTATGCAATCTGTAGGGAACTGTGTGCCTACACCCCGAGTATCGATCGATACATGCACTTATTTGACACACGAGCTAATCTGCTTTCTGTTTTCTTTCTGATTTCTTCTCAGATGGCTCCCTGCAAGAAGGCACGACAGGATGACGCTTCCGGTTCCAATCCTCCTCGCCGCAACTTCTATCTTCAAGATGAGGTGGAAGCGTTCTGTGGCTCCTATTGGCACACCGGTGTCGTGACCGCTATTCTTACCGTCGATCGCTACAGAGTCCTGAAGGGAGGTTTCACGGATAATACAGGTCCTCAGAGTTTCATTGAGGTCTACATTAATGACCTGAGAGCCGCACCATGATGTTCCCCATCTCCTTCTGCCCCTATTCCCGTTGCTCGGCCACCCTGGCCCAAGTTGGAAGGGAAGAGGATCATCCCGCGACGTGATTGGGCAGGTTTGCCTAAGGAGGAGACCGAAAGCGAGGCATGTATCTATAGGCCAATAGATGAGGAGTGGGACGATTAAGACACTCTGTTCTACAACAAGTGGCTGCGCGTAGTCATTCTCCCTACACGTTTCATTGATCCTCACGCTATGCGCCGCTTGGGTATTGATGTGGAACTCTCCACCATTCTGGAGAAGATTGGTCTAGGGACATTGTGCTCCCGGCAGTATGACCTCTATCCAGACCTCGTCCGTCAGTTCCTCGCCACTGCTCGAGTGTATTACAGAGACGAGGTCCACTGCACTGCTTCAGAAGGCACATTGACCTTTCTGATCCGAGGAGTTCGTTACAGGCTGCCTATCCCTGACCTCTGCGCCATCTACGGGTTCGATCATACCCAGTTTCACGATGCATAGACCTTTTGGCGCCACATCGATCTTGGAGCCTACCACTCCAAGACCACGACACAGATAGACATCCGCCATCCGACGCTGCGCTGCATGGTTCGCATTCTGAGCACCACCCTACTCTGCAAGATGGAACCGAACAAGCTACGGATCACAGAGCTGTTATTGCTGTACAAGGCCATTGGCGACCTTATTCCTGAGGACATGTACGAGTGGCCCGAATTGAACCTCACAATCAACATAGGCGCTCTCTTTGCCCACCATTTGGTCTCTCTGAAGACCAAACCCTTCACTGGCCGCAACTACGCCACCGCGCGGAAGACCGAGTCAGTCGGCAACCTCCTCACTCCTATCTTCGAGCACTTTGGCATATCGACTTCGGCGTGTTCGATTGTCACAGCTCGTTCTCTGATGGATGAGCAGCATATGCAGCACATGCGTTGGCTGAAGCCAACTCGTCGTTGGTGCCTACCCACAACAGACGGAGAGCTCTTTGTGCAGCTCCCCAACCGCACTCTGACCCAGATTGGCGATGACCTTTCTCAGCTGCACTTCGATCGTGATCCGAGTCTGCTTTTAGTTACTCCGTCCGCGCGTGTCCACGCACCACGCTAGACATCTGCTCCTGCTCCGTCATTTCCTCCACCACCGGATCTACCGATGGAGACCGCCTCTTTTCAGAGGTATGTCGTGGAGAGTCTTAAAAGCATCTGGTCTGTTATATCTCGCTGCCGATGCATGTCATCCACTGACGCCGACCACTCCACTCCTGGCCCTTCATCTCGCTATGCTGTTTCAGATGATGATGAGGATTCAGACTAGTCTCTGCTCCTGGGTTTCACATTTTCTTTTCTTTTCATTTCTTTTGTTTTGATTTCTTTTCTGAACTTATATATCTCATTATCAGTAATTGTTGGAACATATGGCTATCTATTGATTCTGTTGCTTCTAACTGTGTTCTCTGATATGACAGTTCCTTCATGTAACTTTTGGCTTCAGTAGACACGATTTCGAGTTTGAGATTTGCAGACAAAGGTCCTTGGCATCGATCGATACTCCCTAGTATCGATCGATACTACCTAGGAATCGTTCGATACGGGTCTTCAGTATCGATCGATACCCACCCATTTCCACGGTACCTTCGAGCTAACTTTCAGACATTTCTGTTCTTGTGCTTTCTCTTGCTTTCTCTAGGCTAGATAACATTGGAGACAGTGTTGTTTAAGTCTGGGGGAGGTAGTTACTGACATTTGGGTTTTTTTTTCTTAGAGTCAGTCCTTTTGAGTCAAAATTTTTGTTTTATTGAGTCAAAATCAGTTGGAGATTATGAACCTTTGCTCGATTTCATTGTTCTGATTTTATTTTTAAGTAACCATTTGTCACAAAATCAGCTCTAAGATCGACTAATGAAAAATCCAAAGACTAACCAGTTGACCAGGAAACACCCATGCCTCTAGCAAATTTCTTCTAAATCCTGAGCCAATTCTTGCACTTCACCTCTGAGGTTGGTATTTACTGAAACCTGATTCATCATTCATATCTGACATAGGAACCCATTTGTTTAAAAATTATGGTATACCTCTCCCTTGACATGCGTTGATACAGAATATGCATAAAAGATGAAATTATTTCCGCCGAGTAGAGGGCTAGGAACATTTCTTGTGATCCCATTTTTCTACTTGGATAAGGAATGATCACACAAGAGTCTGAAGCGAGGGGGTAGGAACATTTCCAGTGACCCCATTATTCGCCTAAGACTTTTGATACTCTGAGAGGGGAGAACTGGGGATTCGGTGGCAAACACCATCAATACTCACGTCTCAAACCTTGATTTGTATATGCAAAGCTAAAAGAAAAATAAAGAAATAAAGAGAACATAAACTCACGTCTCAAACCTTGATTTGTATATGCAAAGCTAAAAGAAAAATAAAGAAAATAAAGAGAACAAAAAAGAGATAAGTCTGGGGGAGAGGTAAATAACACCAGAAGTATGCGATTTGGGTGGTTCCTTAGTCACGATATCGTATGAGTAAGAATATATAAGGTTCATGAATATCAACAACAGAAATAAAACGACAAAGAAGGATTTAGTATAATTGATGCTGTGAGATAATGTGTGGATAATGGGAGGCTGCGACTGTCTACAGAGAAGTACATGGTGGTCAGATCTGAAACTGTTTAAGTGATGATTGGGAGCTTAAGAAAGGAGTCATTTTAATATCTCAAGAAAAGGTGAGTTTCTATGTTTTTCAAACCTCTTTCTCTGTTTGGTTTTCTATTTGCTTGAGGGCAAGCAAAGACTAAGTCTGAAGGAGTTGATATATCATGGTTTTAACCCACTTTCAACCATGATATAAGTCCTTTTCAGAATCTTTTAGGTAGTTCTAGAGTCTTTTAAAGTTCTTTTCAGGATATAGGCACATATAGAGCTGAATTAGATTATTGGAAGCTTTTGAAGAAATCTGGAGTTGAAGCAATACGGGGAACTGAAGCTCAGCATCGATCGATACCCGAGCAGCATCGATCGATACCCGAGCAACATTGATCGACACCATTCATTTGAAAGAGTCACGATTAAAGCCCCAAGTATCGATCGATACCATTTATAGTATCGATCGATACCCGTAATCAGAACGCGCAACAAAACCGAAGATGAACCCGAAGTTTTCCTTATTTTTTGATTAGATTCCAATACGTGTTTTAGCTATATAATTAGGTTTTTGAGCCTCTAGAAAGGACACCTTGTGAATTCTGGAGATAGAGTATTCTGCAATTGAGTTTTTGGGAGAAGAACCTTGAACCCTTTTTGTATTCCTACTCTATTTCATTTAAGATATCTATTTTATTCATGATGTTTATAAAATTCACCATGTCTGAGTAGATTCTCTGTTAGGCTTAGGGTTGTTTAAAGGGTACTTGATGAATTATTAGATCTGATTTATTTGTTAGGAAATATCCATAGAGCTCTTCACCTAGACTTGAAATTAATGCTTATTCTAGCCTCGCGAACTAGAATATGATGTTAGGTTGATTAATTGGCACGAAAGTGTGGTTAGTTTCCTGATCTAGTGTTTGGTGAGCAAAAAACCTATTCGCAAAGAAATTTGGTTTGGGATTTTGTGAACAATTGAACCTGAGTGTTAATGCTTGTTTGAATTTATAGAATTTGCAAAGAAATTTGGAATTCTAGGTTTAGACATAGATAGTTTTCGCAGTGATAGTTGGTTTACTTTATATCCGTGTTTCAAGTTCAAGAGCAGAGGTTAATTCCTTCCTGACATTTGAATCTGATTGATAATTCTGATTTGCCTGCAAACTTCCCAAAAGCCTAGCGTTTTCCCCATTGATTTATCACCTCGTTTTAATCGTTTTGTTATTCTTAATTACATTCATCTAGCTTAGCTTAATTCTCATTCTGAAATCTATTGAGTGATATCTTGAGTCTCTGTGGTTCGACCCCTATATACTGCAACTACTGCTTTAGTACTTTTAGGGTATTATCTTTGAGCACATCAATAATTAACAGATGGGTTGTTGGTTTAGGATCCGTTGGTCTATCCCCACAGCCTACACCTGCAGGCTGGTATCGCATGATACATTGCACATAGTCTACACCTGAGGGAAGGGAGAAACACGAGCATGTGATGATTATTGCTATCAGTGCATTATTTAGGAAGGCTTTCCTAAATATGTGTTTAGCCTTCCCAATTTTCAAGGATTGCTTCCTGAAATAATGCACTGTATTACGTTTAAGGATTGTTGCTGCGAAGCGTTCAAATATGGATTAAACTAAGCTCGTTCATGATTGTTACTGGACGAAGACATGGGCTTTATACTCTTTTGGTTTAGTAATGTTTATAGAGAAGGTGGAGGTTTTGTAAATTAAGAATGATAGTATAACTAAGGGATGTGGTGTTTGCTTGTTGTTGAAAATTCTGAGGATTTGTGATCTCCATCTGTTTATCAGGGTTGTTGTGATCATTCTCACTTAACTGATTCTCAGATTAAGTAACAATTGAATTTGTTGAAGAGAGCGTAGGAGAGGATTAGAGAACATTTAACATGAGTTTTGTGCTTTCCCTAAAATCTCTAGAAAGGTCTTTTGAATACCAATTCGGCATTTTAATCATCAACACATCTCATTGCAAGTCTTGATACACATCGGATGACTAACTCAGGTTTTTAGTAACTAACAAGCATTATTTAGGAAGGCTTTTTTAAATATATGTTTATCCTTCCCAATTTTCAAAGACCGCTTCCTAAACGTGCTTATTTCTTTTGTTCTTTCTTTAGATGTCTTGTTTTTTTTTCTTTATTTGTGTAGAGAGTTATTAAAGGTTTAGATTATTGGTTAGCCACAAGTGTTCGTGCTCAAATCCTAAAACTACAAATATAGGAAGATTATCCTAAAATACAAGAAGGTCTTCCTAACTTTAATAATGCCTTTCTAAATGATTATTAAACTAGGTATCTCACATAAACAGAAGGTACACTCTTTCCCAAAACACTCATATAATCTTTAAAAAGTATCACACATCATGTTAAACTTCAAGAACTACTTCTTAAATGATTATATACAAAATCATCTCTAAACTCTAAATTCTTCTGAATCAAATGCAAACTAATCTAGAAAACTAATCTACACAGCTGTCGCAAAATTTATTGGTGCTTTATATGGAGTGATTGTTAAAATCGATGGAGTTGTGGGTCAGGTGCTCCAACTTGGAACATGTTGCTCATCATCAACTTTGTGTTTATTCGTCGGAACAACATTCTCAACTTCCTTACATTGATTCTTTTTTTTTCCTGAAATCAACATGTAAGAAATAACCCCACATTACAATGAAACACATCAAAGATATCACACACTTCTCCAACCAACACAAGACACGAGATGGTTCTGTTTTGTAAAGAAACACTTCAAAGATAGCACATACACAACACTGGTTATTTACAAACATATCACAAAATACTTCATAAAATCCATTTTAAGAAGGTATTCCTAAAATTTACGAATAATTTCCTAAAATTTCAACAATGCTTCCTAATTTTTTCAACAAAGCTTAATCCAATCAACATTTTCTGTGAGAAATCCCATGATATTAACATATGAATGAAATTCCAAAAAAAATAATCATGAATTACAACAACAAACCTCGGGTCGAGTAAAACACTTAAGATCAAACTTTTTGGTTCATTGGTTTATGACTTCACCTCCTTCTTTACCCTTTTGCTTATGAGTAATGTCCTTATGCAACATAAAAACATAGGAAAGAGTTAAAACAAATGGTGTTGTTTATGTAAAAGATCTTAACCATGTCCTTGCTGTAAAAATGAACTCAGTAAATCTGTTTAACGAAGGTCTTATACAAAACTTCCTAAAATGAAATCAATAAATATGTTTAGAATGTTCAACATTGCTTCCTAAATTTTCAACAATGATTAATCCATTCAACATATCTGTGAGAAACTCTATGATATTAACCTATAAATTACTTTGGAAGTACGAATAAAGTAAAACAAGTAGTCACCAATAACCATTTTTCAATCAATGTAAGTTTTTAATACGTTGATGCAAATTCTCAAGCATAAAACCTTCAAATCCAATGACACAAGGCATAGTTTCCTGACAATAACAGACACAATACTTCTGATGCAAAGATGCAAAGATGCAAGGAAATACTCACAATTTTAAGCAATAAGGGATGCAAGACTTGCTGCAATATCCTCCACCACCAGCAGATATCACAAAGGGTGAACCTGCAACGTTTAAGCTCTCCAATTAACTAACTCATGTTTCATTTCTAGACCAAATTCAACTAAGAAGGGACAAATCCGAATTTATCACACAATAAGCTTAAGATTTAAAAACAAAAGCCAAAATCAAGCGTTTTGTTCCACATAATGCCATGATACTTCTCAAGCTCTGGTTTGTAAACAGTTATGACCAGAATTACTAGCCTACTAAATGATTAGAATCTATCAACAGTGACAAAAATCATGTGATTTAGGTTTTTAGAGATTTAGAAAAGTCATAATCAAATCTTACAATCCTTACAATTTCTACAATAGAACGAGAATAAAAAGTGAAAATGGAAACAAATATTACTCATTGGAGACACGATGATGATGCGTTGCATTGGGAAGAGAGATCAGGGAAGAAGAAGAACCACGAAAAGAGATTGAGGAAGAAGAAGAATCGCGGCAATGAGATTTCATCGATGATATACCGGCGATGTGAAACCGGCGACGTCAGACCGACGACGAAAGACCAGAGATCGGCGAAGCCGCGAGAATCTAACGAGATATGGTAGAGGAGCGACGATAGATCAGCGAGACATTTGAGGTGCATTATTATCATTTTGTTTAATTACATATGGTAGAAATGGAAATTATTGAACCGGATGGTATATTTGTCCCAAAAACATTGAAGCATGGTATCCATGGGAATTACCCATATAAAATGATATCCCAATAAATAAATTATAAATGTTTGGATTTGATCATGAGTGCGTCTCTGCTATAGTGATAACCAGGTATATCTACACTATATAGATAAATATAAAATCGAAGAGAATGAATACAACTACAATATATAAATTTAGATATATGACAAAATAATATATAGACAAATAATTAAAAAACAATTTCTTTTTCTAATTATAAATTACAATAAAAACTATTATATATAGAAAAAATTAAAAAATTTAATAGTATCATTTAAATTTTCCTTATTAACAATTTAAATACAACATTACATATATTTTTTATCTTCGCGTTTAGAACAATTAGTAAGACCTAAAACACCGACAATTTTTTGTATTGGATTAACAATAAACATACACTCTCTAATAAAAATTAGAGAAATTCTTTATAATACCACTAAAATAGGTTTGTTTTCTAAAAATATCATCATTAGTTTTATTTTCCAAAAATACCATAAATTTTTTTGTTTCCAAATATACCACAAAAACTAAAAAATGAATTATAAAAATTTGTAATTTAAATATTTAGATTTGCGTTTAGTATTTTGGATTTAAAGTTTAATATTTTGGGTTTAGAGTTATTTTTAAGGGTTGATGGATTAGTTTTGAGGGTTTAAATTTAGGTTTTAGTTTTGTAGGATTTTTGGAAAAAAATAATTTTTGTTGTATTTTTGGAAAATAAAACTAATAATGATATTTTTGAAAAATAAACATATTTTAGTAGTATTTATGAGAATTGTCGTAAAAATTAACCTGTACTATACACTAACACCAACAAAATATTATAATAAAATTAAGTAGTAAAATAACAAATAAAAATTTATAAACATTACTCTCGTACACGAACATGGCTAGAGTAGAGTTCTGATCATATTAGGTATTAATTTGAATTTTGCATAATATTATATATTAATATTAAAGATTTTTTCATTTTTAATAAAATCATGTCAAATATTTTATATTGACAAATAAACACATTACTATTTTATTATTAAACCTTTACATAAAAAAATCATTGTTTTAATTTATTTTTTAACGGAGAAAATGATCATTACTAAAACGTGTAATCATAACTTAAACATCTAAATAATTGTTAATATCAACAATTAACATATTCTTTAACATAATCACTCTATTAATAATTCATATGCATTATACTATAACACCACACAATAATTATAAATTATTGAAGTTATACAATAACAAAATAAAGATTTTAAAACATTGCATCCGAACGTAGTATGGGATATCATTCTAGTTTTCATGTAATGCCGTGACAGCTATTTTCAAATGGGATATGAAATGATATCCCAATAAATAAATGTTTGCATCTAGTCATGAGTGCGACTCTGCTATAGTGATCACGTGATTATAAATGGGCATCTGCTCTCTCCTCTAAAATTTGTAACTTTGTAACTTTGTTTGCTTACATCTACCTAACACCATTGTTGTCGCCTCTTTGTAAGTCTGTGATGTAAGTTTACATCTATACCTCATCAGGCCTGTACCTCATTGATTTTATGCTCTAAAAGGTTCAGAAAAAATGAAATATACATTTCAAATTAGCTTATAAATTGATTGACTTCGTTTTGAATTTTGACCAACAACTCTAGTCTTAGCAATATATATGATTCGAAAAATGATTAAATGAATTAATGCCATATATAGAAAGCGTGAACGATCTGTCAATTTGTGTAAAGAAAAAAATTGACATCAGCCCACAAAACTCTCCTGTCCAGAGCAGATTTGTTCATTCGTAGAAACGCAACAAGAAAGTAACAAATAAAACTGAAACCAAGGAATGAAGACAGGGGACAGAAGACAAGAAAGAGCCAAAAATAAAACGTAAAAAGGATTTTGATCTTTCCTTTTAACCTTCCTGCCTTGGCCGCCTTCTAAGGCAGAGGAGGAGATTCATTTCTTTCTCTCCCCAAGCAAAATCCATACGAAATCTCAGAAAAAATAATAGTAATTTCGACATGGCGTTTCAGGATTTCGACAAGATCCAAGAACGCGTAAACGCCAATAGGAAACGTAAATTCAGGAAGAGGATCATCATTGGAACGGTCTCTTTGCTTGTGGTTGTTGCTACCATTGTTGGAGGAGCTTTTGCTTATGTTGCTTACGAGAAAAGAAATGAACAGCAAGCGAAGAACCACAGCAAAAGCGGTAGCAGCGACAACGTCAAGGATAGCGAAAAGAAGAGCCAGAGCCCGAGCCATAAGGCGCCTGTTTCCGCAGCGCAATCTGTGAAACCCAGTCAGGGTGATAAGATCATCCAAACTCTTTGCAGTTCAACGCTTTACAAGCAAACCTGCGAGAAAACGCTCAAAAACAGAACAGAGAAGGGTGTTACTTTGGCCAATCCGACGAACTTCTTGAAGTCTGCCATTGAAGCTGTCAATGAAGATCTTGACCGAGTTTTAGAGAAGGTCATGAGTCTCACGACTGATAACCAGGATGATAAAGATGCGATTGCCCAATGTAAGTTGCTTGTGGAAGACGCAAAGGAGGAAACCGCCGCATCGTTGAAGAAAATCAATGGAACAGAAGTCA
Source organism: Crucihimalaya himalaica (assembly GCA_004349715.1). Classification (NCBI taxonomy): domain Eukaryota; kingdom Viridiplantae; phylum Streptophyta; class Magnoliopsida; order Brassicales; family Brassicaceae; genus Crucihimalaya; species Crucihimalaya himalaica. The sequence goes on from SMJT01000199.1 coordinate 103,721, forward strand.
ACAGCTTCGCAAAGGTAGTTCCTGACTTGGAAAGTTGGCTAAGCGCAGTCATGTCTTATCAGGAGACATGCCTTGATGGGTTTGAAGAAGGAAACCTAAAATCTGAAGTGAAGAAGAGCGTCAATTCTTCTCAGGTTCTGACTAGCAATTCCCTCGCGTTGATCAAATCCTTTGACGTAAATCTCTTTCCGGTTATGAAGCTAGCAACACGACATCTTCTTGATGACATCCCATCTTGGGTAAGCAACGAGGATAGAAGAATGTTAAGGGCTGTTGATGTGAAGGCTTTGAAGCCTAACGCCACTGTAGCTAAAGATGGCAGTGGAAATTTCACGACCATTAATGATGCTCTGAGGGCAATGCCTGAGAAATATGAGGGAAGGTACGTATACCAAAGCATTTCATAACGTGATCATTACGTCAAGTTATCTTTGATTTAGGTTTTGAAACTAAGTTTTCGTTGTTATTGAAATTGTAGGTACATTATCTACGTCAAACAAGGCGTTTATGACGAATATGTGACTGTTGATAAGAAGAAGGCAAACCTAACTATGGTTGGAGATGGATCACAGAAGACGATAGTGACTGGAAACAAAAGCCACGCAAAGAAAATCCGCACTTTTCTCACGGCAACGTTCGGTAAACGCCTAATTCTGTTACAATACCTCAGAGACCAAATCATAAGAGATGAAGACACCAATAGATTTATATGTTACACTCCTATAAGTTATTTTCTAAATGTTTGGTTTCTTTAATAGTTGCACAAGGAGAAGGGTTCATGGCACAATCAATGGGGTTCCGGAACACGGCTGGGCCAGAGGGACATCAAGCAGTCGCAATTCGTGTCCAATCCGATAAATCAATTTTCCTCAATTGCCGATTTGAAGGTTACCAAGACACATTGTATGCCTATACGCACCGTCAGTACTACAGAAGTTGTGTGATAATCGGAACAATTGACTTCATATTCGGAGATGCGGCTGCCATCTTCCAGAACTGTAACATCTTCATCAGAAAAGGCTTACAAGGACAAAAGAACACGGTGGCCGCTCAAGGACGTGTTGACAAGTTTCAGACAACTGGTTTCGTGGTCCACAATTGCAAAATTGCTGCAAACGAAGACCTTAAGCCCTTAAAGGCAGAGTATAAGAGTTATCTCGGACGACCGTGGAAGAACTACTCTCGAACTATCGTAATGGAATCTACAATCGAGGATGTGATTGACCCGGTTGGATGGTTGAGATGGCAAGAGACGGATTTCGCGATAGACACGCTGTACTACGGTGAGTACAAGAACAAAGGACCAAGTGGAGATACAACTTCAAGGGTTAACTGGCCTGGATTTAAGGTCATAAACAAGGAGGAAGCTTTGAACTATACTGTTGGGCCTTTCTTACAAGGAGATTGGATTAATGCCTTAGGTTCTCCCGTTAAGTTGGGTCTTTATGATGCGTGATGACAACTTGTTGCTTGCAAAGAAGGCAATGTGGTGACTTGTTTTGTTTTAAAAGCGTTGCAGAGAGCAATACAAACTTCATCCATGGAAATTTACTTGGAAAATCGGATACTAGAACATAGTGTGCTAAGGGAATGTGTTGTATCAAACTTATATCGATTTGTGCTGAAAATAATTTTTGGAAGGAAGCATATTATAAATAACTAGCTAAAAGCATAAATCCCAATGACCTTCTCTTTTGATAGACTCGCAATAGCAGTAGAAGCAGTCACCTCCCAAACCAGACAAAGTGGACTTCCAAGAGATACAAACTTTATAACCCCGCAATGTATCTACCTCCCAAGCTTTAGTTCCTGCAATAAAATTGACACGCATCAGTACCTTAATGATTCATAAATTAACTTTATGTGAAAAAGAAGATTGAGTTCCCTAAGAAATACCATTCATACGCCACATCTTTACTTGACGGTCATCGGCACCAGAGACAATAGCATCAACCACACCAAAAAGATCAGAATTCATCTGACTAAATCGCATGAGGTCGTCAGCAGGAGATGCTGACTTCTTCTTAAGAGCACCAATGTCCCAAACACGGACAGTCTAATCCAGTGATGATGTCTTCTTCTTAAGAGAACCAATGTCCCAAACACGGACAGTCTGATCCAGTGATGCTGATACAACAAGGTCTTCCTTTGGATGGAAAGATGCACACATAACATAATGATTGTGACCAGTCAACACGGAAATACAAGTCCGTGACTGCCAGTTCCATATGCGGATAGTCTGATCGTCACTAGCACTCACAATCCATGGGTTTTTGTGGTGAAATTGGACAGTGCGGATAAAATCAAGATTCCCGAGAAGAGTGAAAAGACACCTGTGAGTTCTGTAGTTCCAAACTTTAATCTTGTAATTATCCCCTAAAAAAACCAAATGTTATCAATGCTATCAACTACATATGAGTAATGTTCTGGAAGAGCACTAGGATAACTGTAATGAAGAAGAATCCAAGCCATTTGCATTTATTGTTACTTAGTACTTGCTTATGAACAAAGACAATACTATAGATTATGGAACATGTACCATAAGATCTGGTTTCAATGGACTAAGTCCAATTATCCAATAAGCTATATAGGTATCTTAAACACAAATTATAACTCCATCTTGGTCTATAAGAGCTTATAAGCCATCCATTAAACCGAACTTGGGACAAATAAACCAAACTATCCTCTGCAAAGACACCAAGCTAGATCTATAAACCGAGAACGCTAAGGGTTAATAATTAAGCAGATCAAGATTTATAGGTCATAAAAATGTTATAAACAGGACTTGAACCTAAAAAATTAACGTTCAAAACAAAGCATACCTCCAGAGACGAATAAATCCCAATGACCTTCTATTTTGATAGACTGGCAACAACAGTAGAAGCATTCACCTCCCAAACCAGACAAAGTGGACCTCCAAGAGATACAAGCCTTATAACCCCGCAATGTATCTACCTCCCAAGCTTTAGTTTCTGCAATAAAATGATGTAAATTATTTGTATCATTTTAATTATTGATGCTTTAATTGAATCATTTGCCTAACTGTTACTATTTTAAATTGTGATAAGATCGACTATATATATTTAGTCATTATTTTCTACAATACTAAAATTTCTCAACTAACTTAGAGTTTTACCTTTATTGTTTAACAATTTATAAATTTTTTTTTTTTAAAATCGTGTGGGTTTACATGGTTGTAATGCCTCTAAACCAAATTTAGCCAAAATCATAATTTAGTGGAGAATTTATAGCAATAGTTACTAATTCTCTCTTTGTTCTAAATCGATGTCGGACAAACTAACTTTCCATTTCATTTTTTATTTTTAAATCGATAACATGAATTGATACTTTAAGTTTAACAAATATATTTTCAAAATTTAAATGTGTATTTTTGTTCATAGAAGAATTATTTGAATCAAAAGATTCTAAACATACAACTTCAAAGATACAAGTAGGGATGCAAGTATGGAAAAAAATCAGAAATACCATCTCGTTAATTCTTAGCCAGACAATCAGCCGAAAAAATTAATTTTTATTTTGAGTAAAACTTTTTAGATTTCGCCCTTATATTTGTTTTTTTTAAACCCTCTAATTTTCTTTATTCTTATACAGATTATTGTAACATTAAATATATGATAAATTTCATTTCCTAAAAGTAATTACACATTATATATCAATATATAATTATCTCATTTTATATTTATCCAATCTTCTTTCAATATATTGTTGTTGACAAAAAAAAATATTTATCCAATCTCTATTCATATTTTTCATATTATTGTGTTGTATTTTTGTCATTTCGTCTTTAAAATTATTTAAGTTATTTTTTTAAAGTTATAATTGTAAATTATTGTTTTTTTAAAGTAAAAATAATAATATAAAATATATGTTAATTTTAGTTTTAATGTTTTTTGTTTTAATAAATAAGAAGTGAATATCCCACAAATGATCAGTGATGATATGAGCTTTTTTTATGGGTTTGGTGGGTGTCTTAAAAAGCTAATATGGACATCTCAGAAAGAGAAAAAAGAGGTCTATTATATATATAGATTTTGGAAGGAAGCATATTTGTGCTAAGGGATTATATTTTAATATTTTAAAATTTATAAGAAAATCCAAAATAGAAAATATGAAAAAGGACTAAATCACCTGTAAAAATAATTATATAATAAAATATTGAGAACGTCTATACAAAATCATTAATCAATATAAGAACTTAACAAACTTACAATTATTTATTAATTTTGATTATATAGCTTATTTATTTCTATTTGAATAAGACTTATTTCTTTTTAATGATATTTCACTTTTTTTTCTTTTTCAAATCGACATAAAAATAAATTAGTGTTATTACTTTGAATTTTTTTGCTCAGTGTCTTTTGTATGATAGTCAATTTCTGAAAAGTATAAGAAAAACCAACCGAAATTAGAGAAAATTTAATAATCATAAATATATAAATATTTGTTTTACAAAAACTTTGTAATAATAAATTAAAATAACTTTTTCTGAAAAGTAGAAAAAAGCAAAACTAGAAAAAAAAAATTAATAATCATAAAATATATAAATAATTTTTTATGACAACCTTGTAATAGTAAATTAAATTAAAATTTTAAATTAAAAAGAGGGGGAATTGCTAAAATTAGACCCAAAATTGAGTTTGAATGCAAAACTAGACCCCAAATTGAAACAAATGCAAAACTAGACCAAAAAGGTAGGAAAATTACATTAACCCCTTATTTGCAAACAAAAAAACAAAAACTGCATTTACAGTTCTAACATTCGCGCAAAGGAGACTTCATGAACGAAGTCTCACAGTAGACTTCGTTCATGACATCCATGAAGTCTAAACCATAATTAAACCTTAGATTTAAATTAAGAAAATAATAAAAAATAATTTCAATGTAATTTTTTCTTCAAAAAATTAGATTATTCTATTTTACTTTATAAAATTAAAATTTTCAAAACTTTCATAAGATTATTCAATATGCAGAAATTTTCACTAAAGGACTTCCAACATCTCTCCATAATGAATTTCGTTCTAGCCTCACCGTCTGGAATCCCAACGATTCGACTGAGGGAGGGTGATAGAATATAAAAATATTTTGTTCCATTTAACTTCTCGTTAATAGTTAGTTCATACGTACCCATATTTTGTGTATAGCTCTTCTGATTTTGTGTAACTTTTCTGGCTTTATATAGTCATGTAAATCGATCAATAATGATAAGGCAAATATTCAGCTTTCACTGACACATGTCATCTCTTATTTTTACTATTTCTCTATTTTACTTTTTTGATATTCTCATTTCTAAAAAAAATACATAAAAAACAATAATTTCTCTTAATTACACATGATGTAATCAATCTTATATGATCAAATAGGGTTCACTTAACCACCAGTCGGCATGTGTCACTCTTATTTTCACTATTTCGCTTAATCACTCATTTAAAATACATTAATACAATTAGACCATAACTTAACCCATTAATACATTTGAAAGAAACTAAAACAACATAATTAACTATAACCTTTTAACAATTGTCTATATTACAAAAAACAAAGTATTTATGTATGCAAAAAGAACTTAAAAAAAAATATATATATATAGACCTTATTATTATTTTTTTTTCTATTTTTTCTTGACCAAAAATAATAATATGTAGGCCTTATTTTCCATTTTCAAATGAATGCAGGAAAATAAGGTTTAATGTATCCAACCGTTATAATATTAATTACTAAGACATTCAACACCATTTAAACCATTATAAGTTATAACATTTTTTGTAACATATAAAAAACATATTTTCTGTAAATAGCAACACACATATTTTCTATTTTCACTATTTCACTATTTTAGCTTTTGATATTCACATTTCTAAAAAAACATATATAAAAACAATAATTTCTCTTAATTACACATTTAAAATCAATTAACATAACTTGACCATAACTTGACCCACTAATACATTTGAAAAAACTCAAACAACATAATTGACAATAACCTTTTAACATGTGTCTTTTCAATTTTTCTTTATTGTACCACTTGATATTCTCATTCACAAAAAAAACATATACAAACACAATTTTCTCTTAAATTTATCATAACTTAACACATTAATACAATTTGCAAAAACTAATAAATTAATTAAACAAATTTCAATTTTTTTTTGTTCATGTTGATTTCCTCTTCTATATATATTACATTAAATAAGTTGATTCTATGTTCCCAACTACATCACTTATATAGAAGAAGAAATCAACGTGAAAAAAAAAATTGAAATAATTATATATAGTACTATAAAAAAGTGATTTTATATTCGTGATGCTCCAATCAAATCACTTATATAAAAAAATAAAATAAACCTTAAAAAGTAACCACAAGCTTACACGTGCCATCTCTTATTTTCACTATTTCTCTATTTTACCTTTTGATATTCTCATTTCTAAAAAATATATATAAAAACAATAATTTTTTTTAATTACACATTTAAAATCAATAAATACAATTAGACCATAACTTAACTGATAAGTCCCAATCTAGAGCTGAACACAATCACACAAGAACTTTTTAATGGGTAGTAATGACTACCTCTTTTTTGGCTTCTCTTTGATTTATATAGAAAACGTTGAACAAAAATCCAATCCTAAGAGAATAAGGAAACACCTAATCGATAAGGTTTAGGAGTAACAACTCCACCCATTTGATAAACTACAAATGAGGATTAAACCTATTCGAAAATATCTTATTGAAGAATAACTCCTAAAAATCAGAAATAAAGAAAACCATAACCGATCACTCTTGGTATCGTGGATTCGGTCTTCTTGCTCGAGTCGGACGGTTTGACGGTCTTAGCCCGTCAATACCCCCTTCCCAAACAGAATCCTTGTCCTCAAGATGCGGGCTAAAGTCTGGAAAGCTGACTAATAACTGCTCTTCATCCTCCCATGTCACGTCCTCGAGAGACAAAGCCTTCCATTTGCCAAAAGTTCCGCATTCATCTTCTGTTCCACTTGGTCCAGTCTTCATCTTAGGACTCTCTCCGGCTGATGATGTAAGTACCTGTTCTCCCGTAACTCCCCCGTCACTGGCATGTCCTGCCCAACGTAGGGTTTAAGAAGGGAGACATGAAAGACCGAATGAATGATAGACCCTTGCGGTAGAGCTAGGCGGTACCCAGCCTCTCTGACGCGTGCTTCAACTTGAAATGGACCGTAATACTTGTGAGCCAGCCTCTGTGATGTTATCCTGAGAACCGATCATTGCCAGTTAGGTGGGGTCTAAGGTAAACCCATGCCCCACACTCAAGTATGATATACCGTCGCTTTGAGTCATCTAGTTGTTTTACCCTGTTATTTGCTGATTGTAGATGTTGCTTCAGTTCACTCAACAAACATCGTGGGAAGCGAATTGTTCATCAACCACTGCGAGTGTTGTTGACCGATCTCGTATAGCAGAATGGCCGGTGGAGCTCGCTCGTACAAAGCTTTAAAAGGATTCGTGTCGGTGGAAGAGTGTTAGCTAGTGTTATACCAAAATTCAAGCAAAGGTAGGAGAGAATTCCACTGTTTTGGCCAGTTGCTCACAAAATAATGCAAGTATTGCTCGATAACGGTTGATGACTTTGGTCTGGCCGTCAGATTGAGGATGGTAGGCTGAAGACATCTCTAATTGTGTCCCAGCAAGTTTCCCGAATTCACGCCAAAAGAGACTTACGAAAATGGGATCTCGATCACTTACAATTGACCGCGATATTCCATGTAATTCAATAACAGATTCGATGAACTTGGTGGTTTTGGTCTTGGCCGTTAAATGTGAGAGAGCAGCACCAAGTGACCTGACTTAGATAGCCTATCCACGACCACCATAATATAAGTGTATCGTTCCGAACACGATAGCCCATCAACAAAATCCATTGAGACATCTTCCCATAGTTGATTGGGAAAAGGTAGTGGCTGTAGAAGTCCGACTGGTGCTAGAACTGTGGAGTTTTCCCTTTGGCAAGTGTCACAGGTGGCCACATATTCTTTTACTAGACGGTGCATGGATGGCCAATAAAACTGTCGCGCTAGCCGTCGATATGTTCTTAGGACTCCGAAATGTCCCCCTGTGGGAATGTCATGGTGCTCCTTCAACAATTGTTAGATCAATGGTGACATAGGAGGGCCCACCACTCAGATCTATAGCAAACCAAATCGTTGCGCTAAGAGTACGGGTTTCCTAGATTGTCCCGGGCTAGCTTCCCAATCCGGAGCATATTAGGGTCAGTTTTTGTGATGGCTCAGATATCTCCCCATAGAGACGTTTGTTGAACGAGAAGTGCATTGAGTATTAGGCCCCCTTCCACGCAAGAAAGCGCATCTGCCGCTGCGTTTGCTTTGCCCGGCTTGTATGTAATTTCATAGTCGTAGCCCACTAACTTCTCCATCCACTTTTGCTGCTCCAAGTTCTTATAGCAATTACTACAGCTAAAATTTCCCTTGCGTATGTAGACCATGACTTCTTTGTGATGCATAAAGTACGGCTCATATATGCGATTAGTTGGTCCCATTGGGACAAGACCACACCAATCCCTTCTCCTGATGCATCTGTTTGTATCACAAAGGGTATCGTGAAGTCGGGCAATGCTAATGTTGGTGTGGTGGCGAGTGCCGTTTTTAGGGTCATGAAAGCTGTCTCGGCGTCTTGTCCTCATACAAAGCCTCCTTTACGCAATAGGTTTGTTAATGTTCTAGTGATAATCCCATAATCCTTTAACTATGCCGCTTGTAACCTTACCAATGTCGTCTAAGTTGCACTTCTTCCATTCCTATTCAAACTCAACTGTTTGAGCTTTCCAATCACAAAGGATTGGTACGAGGTTGCTTAACCATTGTACACCTAGCACCACATCCAATCGTTTTAATGGGAGCGCATATAATATCATGGTGAACTTCACTTCCCCAAGAATTTTAGTATCACCAAACTGAACTTTTGGTGACATAGTAGAGGCTTCCCATCCGCTACTTTCACGGTGAAGGGCTTGATTGGATCGGCATTTAACTTCAGCTCTCTCGTGGTTCTCTCACTAATGAAGTTGTGTGTTGATCTGCTGTCCACTAGTGCTGATACTATACGGTTGTTGATAAGCGCTTGTAACCTGATGGTTTAGGGAGAAGTCCATCCAGTTAAGGCGTACGCTGTAATCTCCAAATCAGCCACCTGTTCTTCGACTTCCTCGGATTCAATGTCACCTGTGTCGTCCTCTCTTTCTATGATAAACATCTGAGGTTGCTTACACTTATGTCCTGGGATGAACTTCTCGTCGCAACTGAAACAAAATCCCAAGCTTTGCTTTCTTTTAAGCTCATCCTAACTCAATCTTCGTGGGGCTCGCAAGCTTGTTTCTTTTGGTGAGGATTCTGGTTCCCTGAATTGACTTGTCTTCTTACTGGTTATTGGTGTGAACGCCTTTGTTGTTGTTTTGTAGGTGTTGTTGTACTTCTTCTTCTGCCTCTAGAGCTGTTCATCTCTTAAATATGCCAGATTTAAGACTTCTTTCAAGGTCTTTGGCCTAAACATTCTTACATTATCCGCAACAGCCGGATCCAGCCCTCCCACATACGTGCTAATCAATGCTTTTTGCGTCCACCCTTCAACTTTATTCTGTAGTCTCTCAAACTCCTGTTGATATTCTTGTAATGTTCTGGTTTGTTGGATTTTTGACAAAGCTTCATCGAAGTCTTCCCCATCGGCATAACCAAACATCGCCCATAGTTCTTCTTCGAATACTTTCCAAGTGATAAAATCCCATCTTCATGTAAAGCTTTGGATATTGTTTTTCACCATTCATTAGCCTCATCTTCCAGGTGATACGAGGCAAAACCCACCTTTTGATCCCCCGGAGTCGTGTTGTAATCGAAGTATTGCTTAGCTTTACTTATCCATGATGTAGGGTATCCTCCTTTCAATCGTGGAAAGTCAAGCTTCACCGTTCTTCCAGCTGCCACAATGTCACAACGGTTTGGAGGTTGAAGTTGCTGCCCGTGTCCCGTGTTCCTCTGGACCGTTTAAAACTTTTAACCATGTAGTTAACCAACGGTTTTGATACGTTTACGGTTAATAAACGGTTACAGTTAATATAATTTTTAACTGTAACTAATTTATTTTTACGGTTAACAGTTACGGTTTTTAACCGTTGTATACGGTTATGGTCTGGTTACAGTTTGTAAACGGTCCGGTTACGGTCCGAAATACGGTTACAGTTAGTTTTTGGTCATGCCTACTCTTTTCTTCTTCTTACTCTTAGGTGAAATTGCGTAAGAATGAAGAAGGATACACTTAGCTCTAATACCAAATTGATAGGTCCCAATTTAGAGCTTAACACAATCACACAAGAACTATTTAATGGGTAGTAATGACAACCTCTGTTTAGGCTTTTCTTTGATTTATATAGAAAATGTTTTAACAAAAATCCAATCCTAAGAGAGTAAGGAAACACTTAATCGATAAGGTTTACGAGTAACAACTCCGCCCATTCGATAAACTCCTAATGAAGATAAAACTTATTCGATAATATCCTAATGAAGAATAACTCCTAAAAACAAGAAAATAAAGAAAACCATAATCGGTCACTCTTGGTATTGAGGATACAGTCTTCTTGCTCGAACCAGACGGTTTGACAGTCTTCGCCCATTATTAACCCATTAATACATTTGAAAAAAACTCAAACAACATAATTGACTATTACTTTTTAACATGTGTCTATATTACAAAAAAAAAAGGTAATTATGTATGCAAAAAGAAATAAAGAAAAAAGAAAATATATATAGACCTTATTTTATTTTTATGTTTTTTCTTAACAAAAAATAATAATATGTAGACCTTGTTTTCTGATTTTCAAATAAATGCAGAGAACTGAGGTTTACGAATCCAACCGTTACAATATGAATTACTAAGACATTTAACACCATTTAAATCAATTAATACAATTAGATCATAACTTAACCCATCAATACATTTGAAAGAAACTCAAACAACATAGTTGACTATAACCTTTTAACATGTGTCTATATTAGAAAAACAAGGTATTTATTTTTGCAAAAAGAACTAAAAAAAAAAGAAAATATATATAGACCTTATTTTATTTTCATTTTTTTATCTTGACTAAAACTAAATAATATGTAGATCTTATTTTCCAATTTTCAAATGAATACAGAAAATGAAGTTAATTGTATCCAACCGTTACAATATTAATTACTAAGACATTCAACACCATTTAAATCAATTAATATAATTAGACCATAACTTAACCCATTAATACATTTGAAAGAAACTCAAATAACATAATTGACTATAACCTTTTAACATGTGTCTATATTATAAAAAACAATGTATTTATGTATGCAAAAAGAACTTAATATATACATATATATATATATAGACCTTATATTATTTTTTATTTTTTTTGTTGACAAAAAATAATATATACACTTTATTTTCCAGTTTTCAAATGAATCCAGAAAATGAGGTTTAATTTATCCAATCATTACAATATTAATTACTAAGACATTCAACACCATTTAAACCATTATAAGTTATAAAATTATTTTGTAACATATAGAACAGATATTTTCTATAAATAGCAACACACATATTTTTCTATAAATAGCAACACACATATTTCTGATTTTCACTATTTCTCTATTTTATTTTTCATATTCTTATTTCTTAAAAAACATATATAAAAAATAATTTCTCTTAATTACACATTTAAAATCTATTAATACAATTTGACTATAACTTAACCCATTAATACATTTGAAAAAAACTCAAACAACATAATTGACTATAACCTTTTAGGGCTTCTTGCTAAACTAGACCCTTATTTGAAGTCAATTCCAAAACTAGACCCCTCTTCCTTTTTCTTTTCAAAATGCCTTAAAATACCCCTCATTGCTTCTTTTTTCACAAAAAATACCTAGCGCAGACTTCTCCTGTGAAGTCTGGTAGCTGGGTTTGGAAAAAACAATAACCCAAAGATTCTCACGTAATAACGAAAATGCCATTGTCTTCAATAGTTCCCAACCACACTTACCAAACAAAATTGAACTCTCAATGCTTCAAACTCTCAATGCTTCAAAAACAACCGAATTAAGTGATGTTAATGCTTTAAAACTGAGTTAAAAGCTCCATTTTTGTCGATCTCCTCTCTCATTTCAACTATTTATCTCTATAATATCGTTTTCAATATTTACCATCCATATATCTTGCGATTTACTAAATATTCGAGCATAATAATGGCTTGGGTTGCTTGGGTATTGTTGGCGTGATCAGTTCTTGGCTGTTTAAGAAGCTAAACACAAGCTCAAACCAAATCTTGGTAATTTTTGCTCATTTCTCCGATTTTCCAGAAGGCAGACTTCATGGGTGAAGTCTCAATAGTCAACTGGGGGTTAGTTTTGCAATTGAATTTTTGGGTCTCAGACTTCACGATTGAACCACGATGAAGTCTGAAGTTCTCCTTTGAAAACAAAAAACGGTGTTTAGACTTCACCGTCGAAGTCTGGTTACAAGGGGTCTAGTTTTGCAATTGACCGTTAAGTCTGACTTTGTACAAAGACTTCTTTTGTGAAGTCTGCGAAAAAGGCGGTTAGTTTTGCAATTGACCGGAACGAAGACTTTTTATCGAGACTTCTTCTGAGAAGTCTGCGTGAAAAAAGGGGTTAGTTTTGCATTTGACCAAAATTTTGAAAACATTGACTATTGGTAGACTTCTCGTATGAAGTCTACAACCATCGGTAATTCTAGAAATTAAAAATAAATTTTTTTTGGTCAATTGCAAAAGTACACCCTTTTTCTAAATAAGACTTCTCAGACGAAGTCTCATGTAAAAGTCAAACTCTGGTCAATTGCAAAACTATACCCTACTTTATGGGTAGACTTCGCCGAAGAAGTCTCTGAAGGCAAAAGACTTCATCGAGGAAGTCTAAATTACGTAATAGACTTCCTAGATGAAGTCTACTAAAAAAGTCAAAACTGTGGTCAATTGCAAAACTAGACCCCAAACTGGTATAGACTTCTCTGACGAAGTCTCCTTGTGTAGCAGACTTCGCCTGTGAAGTCTGCTCAAAAAGTCAAAATATGGTCAATTGCAAAATTAGACCCGTACTTCAGACTTCACGGGCAAAGTCTGCTTTAGATAGCAAAGCAGACTTCATCGAAGAGTCTACTAAGAGACTTCGCCTGTGAAGTCTCTAATGATAATTTTAGTAAAAAATGCAATTTTAGCCTATTTGTAATTAGTTTTTTTTTTCTTGTCACTAACATGTGTGTTACGTATGGCGTTTGATGTTTTAGAAATTTGAACTATTTTAATCGCATAATTATTTTTATATATTTTTTCTGAACTTATTGGGTTGTTTAGGTTATAAAATTTAGACTTCAATGAGGATGTCTGTGCGTAGACTTCGTTCGAGAAGTCTCTTGCACTCTCTTTTTTTAAAAAATGGATTTGTATCATATATAATATGCATTTTTGAGATTTTAAAAATTTTTAACATGTGTATTAGTTATTGTTGTTGTTTATGTATGAATTTCACATCTCAATGTCTTATATATTCTATCTTAAATCGATTTTACGAATTTCTGATAATTATTTTTCAACAGAACTTCACCTTTGAAGTCTACTGTGAAACAAACTAACAGTTTGCCTTTGTGTTGTTTCAAATGTTTTTCAGAAAATGGTTCATGTACCTGCTGTCTTATGGAGAATGGGTGATGAGAGACTGTAAGTGGCATTTTGAGGTGGATCATCCCAAAGGAGGGAGAATGTTTTTCTTGAGCTGATTCTTGTACACACCGTGAACTCATTGAGATGGCACTAGCAGACTATGAGCTGGACAAGAACGACTTCGTCGAGTTATACTTGACTCGTTGTCGAATTCAATGTGCAACTAAAAGACACAAGATTGTCCTACACCACCTAATGCATGTCTCAAATGATAGACAAGTGCGTCCCTTGGTTTGAGTTATGTAAAATGCCATGCTGTACGCCTTTGCGTCTTGAGTCGTTTGGGTATGGCTAGTGGCAATGAGGTTGCTGGTGACAAGTGTTGACGAAGAACTTCAGGATGTAGAAGAGTTTGAAGACGAAGATATGGATATATCTGATAGTGGTGAGGTTAACGTCAACGACGATGGTGATGATGATGATGATGATGGAGCGGAAGATTCTCATGCTGGTGAGGTTAAAGAAGAATTACCTGTTGGATTATACTGTGTATGGGAAATTTGAGGATGAGGATGGTAGTGAAAATGATGATGAGGATAATACGTGTCTTGTTGCGGAAGGTGGCTATGTTGGTGAAGGCCCAAGATCCAACATATGAACATTGGTCAGACGGTATCTATACGACTGCGAGTTTCCTACAAAGGATGCGCTTGTATCCGAGCTGCGGTTGATGGCTATAATATGTCGAAAATTCATGTTCAAAGTGCATAAGTCTACACAAAAGTTGTTCGTAGCCATCTGCGGTGTGAAAGGATGCAATTGGAGGAATTAGAGCGGCTCTGAAAAGCGAACCAAAAAGGTTTTGGGTTACCTTGTACAAAAAAGATCATACTTGCAATGTGGCAGACCGAATTTTCCTGCGCAAACGTCATGCTCCGAGATAATTATTGCTAAACTGTTTTATGATGAATGGGGAACAATCGATGGAGTAACCGCGAAGATGAATTATATCTGCAATGAAGAATAAATATGGGTTATGCAGATGAATTATACCACTTCCTATAGAACTTAATATTTTGCACAACACTTGGTGGAGGGGAACAGCGGAAAAGATGGATATGAGCAGCTGTCGTCTATCTCTATCGCATCGGGCTATAGCCATCCCAGAACTGTATCATGATCTTGTGGTTGATGATCAAAACAGATTCAATATCTGTTAACTGGCTCATTGAGCCTCTATTACCTGAGTTTTTCAGTTTCTGAGAATAGTTATGGTGGTGAATGGGGTGCATCTAGTAGGAGAAGTATGGTGGAGTTATGCTTAGTCGGCTTGCGGCCAGGATGGGAATTTCCATAAATATTCCCGTTAGCTTTTGCTATTGTAGACTCTGAAAATGATGAATTCATGGCAAACTGGTTTATTTCACCAAGTTGAGTGGATGTGTTCTCCGATCAATTTTCCTTTGGTCATAGTGTCCGATCAGGCACGCCTCGATTAAGAAATGCCTATTGAACTGTTAATGCCATGGGCAACAAGAGGGATATTGTTATTATCACCTACAGAATAACATATCACGAAAGTACAAGGGAAGCAACTTATGTAACTTAGTCAAGGGGCTGCGTATGCATATACGCATTACATGATATTTAACAGATACAATGGACGCCTAAATGAGACGGAGCCGCGATCTTGCAGCTTACTTGGAGGAGGCAGATGTGAAACTATGGGCCCGCGTTCACTTTCCAGGAGAACGATCACAACATACAAACGAAGCAAACATTGCTGAATCGATAAAAACTCTGCACTTAAGCAGCTTCGAGGATTTCCCATACGCCTATTCTCTTTTGGAAATTCAATACGAGAGAAGCTAGGAAGATGGTATTTAAAAGGCGGAGAGACGATGCATCAGTCTCACAACCAAACATAGCAAGGGAGTTGAATATTTGCTAACTATTTCGTCAGCATTATGCTGACCAGATGACTGTCGAACGCATAGACGGATGGCGATTTCACGTGAAGGGAGGACATAGAGATTGTATCGTTGAATTTCCAACGTCGAACATGTGGATGTGGAGTGTATGATGTTTGAGATTATACTTAGCTCACGATGCTATTGCTGCTGCTTTCTCCTGAGACTTAAAATGGATGTTTGACCGCCCATCGTAATGCCCGTACTTAAGTACCACAAAGGAAATATTTGTATCAACGTATGTAGGGCAACAATTTTCCCCCAAAACCGTCCGATATCAAGGAAGCCAGAGTTTTATGCCAAGGTTCCATCTTCTACTCATGACCGGATGCCACTGGAAGAAGGCAAGATAAAGCAAGGTCGGCATAACAGATGGCTTTGATAACGCCAGAACATACATGCGCCAAAACTCCGCGTAAGGCTCACAAGCAATTATAGTTGTTCAAATGCATAGCAATCTGGTACTATACTCAGCGCTACTGTGTAAGTAAAATCTTTTGATTTTCCTTGGGGTGCTGCTGTTTTGAGGTGTGACATCTGTTTTTAGAGGACTCTGTTTCTCTTTTTTTTTTTTGTTACGTACGAGTAATTCAAGGTATTGAAGCGAAAGTAGAAGTCTGCTCTGAAGTCTCCCCATAGATAGTCAGGTTCAGGACGCATACACATAGTCTCCAGAAGAAGTCTGTATTTGAATCTACCTCAGAAGTTCAGTTCAGGGAGACAGATTACGAAGTCTCCAGAAGATGAAGTCTGTATTTGAAGTCTTCACGCTTAGAAGTCTTTATTAATTAGATGCTTCAGTTATCGCAAGACTGCGAAGTCCTTCTGTGGTAGTCTGGTGGATGAAAGTCTTCTATTGATGTCTAAAATTAGGGTTTTTTTCTACGAAAGATTAGTCTACAACTTTTTTACTTATATCAAGATTATGCTTTTTAGTTGTGGGTTTAATTGTATGACCATTTTTATTTTGAATATTTTTACGAGAATAAAGCTGAAAATAACTTTCTTTTATCCTTATATATATAATTAAGAATAAATCAACATATAAGAGTATATTTAACGATAATTTACTTATATAGTAATGAGGTTAAAGGTCCGAAACCATAAATTAACATAAATAAGGTTGAAGATTACACTAACCCCCCCCACACCCGCTCCGTTTCATTAAAGATCTTAAAGGATCAGGTGCTCTTTGATCCCTCGGGCAAAGTTTCAGACATTTCTAGTGCCCTCTTCATTGAAACAGGTTCACGCTGATCTTTGATTGTAGACTCACTTCAGCAACGGATCCCCACAAAATTATCTCGCTTTCACCACAATTCTAGGCTCGTACAACATATTTCGACCAAGAAGCCTCAAATATATTGTGGTTATGTTGTAGTCGCGCTCGTGCCATTCGCTTACAGGAGGATCATCTATCTAAGTAGATATCTCCCGGCAGATCGGCACATTAGGGGTGGTAAAGATCGAGGAGGGCTGACAACACGAACCTAGCATACCCAAACCGTCACGGATATTTAGGAGGGGGTATTGGAGAATAAAAATTGTAAGGAGAATTTGAAATGACAATGAGCAGTGTGTTAAAGTGTTATTGATCAAAAACTTACGCGTTGGGGGTTTAATCAGGTATCTCTCGGCGGATAAAAACGCAACCCATGATCACTTTTGAAAATCCCTCCCCTCATATAGGGGTGGCCAATAGG
>SMJT01000002.1:7500-44596 GCA_004349715.1 Crucihimalaya himalaica
TGCCTTCTTCATTCAGATATTCATGAGAATTGTCCATATGAATCACAAGCATCTAGGTCCTGGCCAGATTATTGAGAAGGTATACTGGATGAGCACATCCCAGAGGCCTTTCCTGCAAATGAATCTCCAGTAGTGGGATCCAAGGAGGTTTTAGTAACTTGACAGCACTGTACGACTGGAAGATCAGAGTCACTAGTTGACAGCTTCATGGGTTGTGAATCCCTAGACGGAGGATCAACAACATCACTAGTACCACGTTTCCTGGTCGGCTTTCTCTTCTTTCTCTTAACCATGGTATTAATTTGGAAATCAAGCCCCTTGTTAGGCTCATAATCTCCTTCGAGAAGCTGTCCACCAATATCACATTGTTCGACTTTGGAACCAGAATCTACACCATAGCCTTCATTCCTAGTATTATTATCAGATTCAACCGTCGCAATTTCAGAGGCATTTTCTTCGTCACTTATGTGAATCTAAAGCTGATGAAGCCACATCATCTGATTCAGAATGACCTGATGATCTTCTTATCTTTTTTCTCCTTCAAATCTGATCTTCAGAGGCAATTTTAGTGGGCCTCTGTATCCGCTGAAATGAAGAAGGGCGAATTGGCATAAAGTGGCTGACTTTGATAGTTCTTCGTATTCCCATTACCAAATCCAGCAAAGTTGCCTCCTTTCTTGGGAAATCTTGATGGCTGAGATTTGGCAACACTCGCATTCTTGATGATGGAACGTATAAGGCGGTTATGAAGATGGATGTTTTGTCTACCGATGATCTTGATACGGGCAATTTTAGTGGGCCTCTGTATCCGCTGAAATGAAGAAGGGCGAATTGGCAAATCCGTAAATACTTTGTTGGGAGAGCAGCAAACCAAACTACAAAATCTCAGAGGCTTTGGTCAGAGGAAGTAGGAGGAGTGAAGATGCTCTGTTTCGAATAATTAGATGACTCTCTTAAAGAGTTAATGGCAACTCACGGCTAAATCCCATTATGGTTATTTATGTTGTTGCACTTGTGTTCTTGTTTGTATAGTTCTTACACGGGCCATCATCTTTATCGTATTTGTTGCCCCACGCTATCTTATACCTGCCCTGTTCGTATTTAACCAAAACTGAATAAAACTGAAAGTTTAATAATTGGAGTCACTGAGAATGGTTAATGTTGAATTAGAATAATCTCTAAAGTTGAATGAATAGGCATGCCTTTGCATACTTGCAACATTAATCTTATGAGATCAAAAACAGATTAGGAGAGTAGGAAAACTACTAAAAGAAAACAATGGAGAACAATCCCTCAAATAGACATAAACGTCCTTGGCTTTTCGAGGAATGTTTCAAAAGTGAAGTTTTCCCCAATGTTGTGTTATCCAGCCCATCAGTAGCAACCTATACTAAAAAGAAGATATAACAACCCACGACCAAGCCCATAAAATGAGAGATGGTATCTGGTAAATGTGACAAATCTTTCAAACTCAGGTGTGTAGAATATGGCAGCGTCAGACAGGACATTCGTTTGGTCCTACTCCTTCTCATTACACATATAATAAAATTTTAATACCTCTAAATGGGAAAGTTCATTAAGCACTTCAAACTCGATAATTATATACTTGGGTTGATTTAAGGCAATCTTACGTTAACAACAATAAACCAAAACAAAACATATTCCCTGAAAAGTGTTAGTAAAACACGAATTGCCAACATCATTTTAGTTAGACTGTATAGAAGGGTCCATAACATTTTCTCGTTGTTCTTCCATTGGCCTTTACACGAGAACATTAATTATGTTTGTTAAAATTTCTTATGCGACCTGAATCTTCTGCCACCTTGAGCAAACACTCATTGTCTATTTAACGAGACACCGTCATCAGTATCTATAGAATAAAATTCAACAACACCTACAAGGTATGAGAGGTCGAATCAATATTCTAGAGATCAACTCTTTTTTCTGCTTATCACCCAAAGTGCTTGTGCCGTTTGATCCAAACACATTTTCTTCCTCCTTCAATGTCACACACGATCCTAACCACTCTTCCACAAAAAGAGGCGTTCTGTAGCGTTTCATTCAACACCACCAAGCAAATATGAGTCACTAATCCTGTAATTTCACATAATGAGAAAGAAATAATCTGTCAAGTTTCAAACAAAAAGCTTGGAACTAGCCCATGAGATGTAGCACATGGTTTGAGGTTAACCGAACGACCAACCGTACTTCGGTAAATCTATCTTGAGGGGAAATATGTCTATAATTGAGTTTGCAAATTCCTTATACACTTGATTAATAACAAAAACAACTTGTTAGCTAATACGTGTATAAATTCCTTTTACACTTTGATTAAATAACAAGACCAACTTGTTCGCTAATACGTGTATACCGTAAATTTAAGAGTGGTCTGCCAAATTACGGTTTATATCCTCTGGAAGGAAAGAAATAATAGAATGCATAACAAAGTGGCTTCTCCTTCGGCAGTTATGTGTAAGCAAATTGATAGGTACGTCCGTGACACAATTCTGGCAAGAGCTCAACACAGGGTTTTAGAGATTTGCTCCAGCAATAGTTCAAATATGAGTAAGAATTACCAATCCCGTTACCAACTTCAGTTTATGTTAGACTTTTAAATTTTTTTTTGGTCTTAGAAACTAAACTATGTGCCAAACTTTTGAATAGAAACGTTCATTTTGATTAATGAAATTTACATTCTTATCAAAAAAAAGAAACTTCATTTTTCATTTTCGTCATTACCAAACAAAATCTCACAAACCATAACTCTTTACCAGATTTGCTCAGCCCTCCCTCCTCTTCATCCTGCAAGGGTAAAACTAACCTGTCTCACGCCTGTCTAAACCCAGCTCACCATTTGATATTAAGAAATAAGAGTCGTACAACGGGTGAATATCGTCCATAGAAACCTCCAAAAAGGTAGCAATGAAAAACCATAATTGTGGAAAGAGTTTGTGCCAAGAATGAGGTAAAGAAAATAGGAAGCGGGAAAAACAGAATAATAACCAGCCGAAGGATCTTAATTACAGACAGACACATTTAAGGGTGTCTTGTGTAAGAACCACGTACAAGTGAATTTGAGCCTAGTCAAACGAAGGAACACTTTCCTAGATGGAGGTATGGCTTAAGATTGGAAAGGATATTGCTAGGCTGGTGTCAATTCAATCAAGTTGAGCAGCAGCCGTTCTTCTGGGCCACAGGCTGTCCTCTGATCTGCACTGTCGGCGGTCTTGCATTGTTCCCAGCTGGTTGGCTTGCCATTCTGCATCCAAACCATAAGTCTCTCTTATGACACACTGACTTAGTAAATCGATTAGTTACAAACAAACTACATGAAAAGCTTCTACTTGAATTCTCAATTTGAACGCTACAAGGTCAACATCAGTCTGCTCGAAAAGTTTCATCTATTTCCTTTCCCAATGCATCTTTTAGCAAGAGTTACTTTTTACACAACAAGTACGCAGTGATCACCTGCTGAGATCTATATACACACTTACAAAAATGTGAGATGATGGCTTTGCAAAAGTTCCATCAGGTCTGATGAATCTTATGAGCATTAGTTGCCATTTACTTGTATAAATGATGTAGGATAAATACCTCTCTTTGATGGATGCTGACATTGCCATGAAAGCATGTTCCACGTTTGTAGCATCTTTTGCACTAGTCTCCATGAAAGGAACTCCAATTTCATCAGCAAATGCCTACAAATGTTTCAAATTCATCAGGAAACCAAGTATAGCCTTACAGTTCGATGACTTCAAAACTTGAGAAGGAGAGTGGATAAATATAGAATGAGTATAAATGCATATACCTTGGCTGTTTCATATGGAACGGCTCTGTTTTCAGCAAGATCACACTTGTTTCCAACCAAGAGTTTGTTCACATTGTCACTAGCATAACGATCAATTTCACTCAACCATTGCTTCACGTTATTGAAGCTTTCTTGATCTGTGACGTCGTAGACGATCTACAGGTGGAAGCCGCCACGGACTAAGTTAATAAATTTTCTAAAGAGTCAAAAACGTAAGAAACCAACATAGAGAATCTAAGTAAGTAGCTTACAATGATTCCATGTGCCCCACGGTAGTAACTGCTAGTAATAGTCCTGAACCGCTCTTGACCAGCAGTGTCCCACTGAAAGATAGTAAGAGGGAAAAGTACATGGTCACCGGTGAGAGTAGTTAATGAGAAGAGCAACCTTGGACGGTGAGAGATCAGGAGATGAGGGAATAATATGTAGCGTTAATAACTTAAACTTGTCTTGTTTAGCACAAAAATACGGAGTAGAAAGAGGCAAAAGAGAGTTACATACGATTTGGAGCTTAATCGTCTTCCCATCTTGTTCCACAGTCCGAATTTTCTGAAGAAGAGATATAGAAGGTGAGATCAAAGCTTTAGCATCAGGCACAAGAAGAAGAAAAAAAAATGAAGGGAAACAACTTACAAAATCGACTCCAATAGTGCTAATGTAACTTTCTACATAAGAATCATCCTGCAGCAGAACAACAAACATGAGTTACTCAAATCCTGATAAGAAGCCACACGAGCAAATGTAGAAAGCTAGATCTCTGAGAATCAAAAAAAAAAACACTTACTGAAAATCTCAAAAGTAGACAAGACTTGCCTACGCCAGAATCCCCGATAAGCAGGAGCTTGAAAAGATAGTCGCTGAAAATCCCAAAACGGAAAGCTCAACAAAGAGACACAAGAGACTCTAATTACCGCTATTAGGAGTCCACTAAGTATGTACTCGAAGATATCAGACACTGGAAATAGAGACAAACAGAAAAATCTCCAAACCCTAGGTTTCTAGATGTAATCGTGGAATCTATATCACAAGATAATTATATATATATAAGCGCTGGGATTGCATTGAAGTATGCGCCGATGGAGAAGAACTTACTACTCGGGGTTCATGGTTTCGATCTGTGGGACGGAGAAGGAACCGGGAGATACAAGTCAGATCTCCCTCTCTCTCTCTCTCTCTCTCTCTCTCTCTCTCTCTCTCTCTCTCTCTCGCGGTAGAAGATGATCGGAGAATTGGGCCTTCAAATAACAGTGAGCGGAGGCCCAATAACGCCAAAGATATATATATATATATATATATATATATACTTTTTTTTTTTTTGGGTGGAAGAAACTACTCAAAAAGCATTGAATGTTCTTCTTTAACAAGCACAGTTTAGGGCTGCAAATTGGTGGCTTTTGCGTGCGTCCTACGAACCACTAAGCATCGAGAACGGAGCAGACTTTCATCATGATTAAGCCCCTCGAACGCTTCCCTGTTCCTCTTTAGTCGTACATCATACAATGCTGATTTAGTTCCTTGGATTGTTTTTGACAAAGATTCCTTATGTTGGGTTGGATGTTTCAGATCTGTGAAATCATCTGCAGGTTGAAAATAAGGGTTTCACTTAGATAGTAATCTCATTCTTTTGGATTGGCCTAAGAATGTGTTGTGAACTGAGTGGTAGACAGGTCTGAAGCTGATTAGTGTAGACCCGACCGCCCTTTTGCTGACAAGCACTACCAGGATTTGTCTACCAAATCCTTTTCAGTGGTCTTGTTGATTAAATTATCTCCGGGACTGTTGTTGCAATGATCTAGTAGGGCAAGAATTAGAATGTTGTGGTGACGGGGCAATAGATCATTAGAGCACAAACCCATCCGTGGAGACTTTGCAATTGACATTGTAAGGAACGTGATCTGATCCATGGGAGTGACTCATGAGTCGACAGTGCAACCAAAGAGATTGCTTTGTGGTTCCCAGATGGACCTGTCAAATGGCAGACCAGCCTTCACCCTTGGATCTACGAATCTTCTTGATTCATTTTTCCACTAGCGTTGTTTGCTTGCTTTTGATCAACATCACAAGGTGGGATTATCTTTTACAAACCAAAAAAGAAACTCCTTTCTTTTTTTAGCTTCAATAAAATTTTGAGATATAGCAAGTGAGACCCCTCTGAAAACTAAGGACTAAGGAGGAGGTTAAAAGAATGTAAGTCTTGGACTCGGGTCACATCTTCCACTAGAAGCTCTCTCTCCAGTTGATGCCTTGTAGATTTCAGCACCGTCTGCCAAAACAAACACAAAATTTACTCACACTCAGTTCCTCATCTTTTAAAGTCAATTATGGGATCGGAAGCCTACGTTAAAATTCATGTAGGAAGCTCGCATTGTGAGCCATTTATCATCCATCAATGCAATATAGAATATCAAATGCTGAACTCGTTTTCTAACAACGATAAACCATCCTAGTCAATATGGCTTCACGCTAATCTCTCTCTACCCAAAGCTGCTGCTTAAACTAACTAACCTGCTAGTAATTTCAGGAATGTTTCCCCGACCATCTTCCGTGGTTTAACTGTCAAATAATAATAAAAAAGACATTTACTCAACGACAACTACTAGCTAGTTGAGCTTCTGTAAGTAGAAGAAAGAAGACCTGGTTCAAACCACCTAATTTTTTTTGACGTTGTGATCCCACTAACTAAGAAAGGTACCTGGTGCTGAGGAATTGAACTATCATGGGGAACTTGGTAGAAGCAATGTGGAGATAGAGAATGGTGGTACCTACCTGAGCAGGCGTGAGGTCATAGGAGTAACGAAAGTGGTGCTCCTTTTTCGGTGCACAAACACAAGCCAGTCCCCCCGCCCTAACCATGCACCTGATCCTGCCACAACCTCAGCTATAAAAAAATGAAATATGTGGCTGTCTTAAACACAAAAAAATACCTACAAGAAGGTTAAGGAGACTAGTGCGTACGTGCTTTACCTCGGTCCAGGCTGTGAGAAATCCGCGTGACAGCGACAGAGGAATCCTCCATTATTCTTCCCAAGTCATAAAGCTACTCTGATATCTTCAATGCGGAAGTGGAATTGGAGAATGAAACTGCCAAACCCACTTTCACCCAAATCCAACAACAAAAATGGACCACACAAGCTGATCCCATATGCCTCGATTATTCGCTTTCTTGCTTCCTTTTGGCGCCTTCTTCCTCACCAATCATTCAACAAACCACTTAACCTCATGTCATCACTTCCACCTTTTCAGCCTACACATTACATCCCCTTTTCTTTGTGTTTAACTCTTCTTAGTGTATCTAGAAACATCCCACATTTGTTACACCTGCTCGTGTGTTAGGTTACCATATTGTCGACCCTTTCTTCGAGGTTCTTCACTCCTTCGGGTTGTAGGCTTGTAGCTTTGTGCAGATACCAAACCATTTTAAATCAAACTAGATAACAGAAAATATAGTTACAATATCTGATAATCTTTGATAAGTTTTAAAGAAAATATAAAATTCTTTATGAATTCTACAATATTTAAAGTCATTAGATTAGATCATTACAGAGTAAAAAAGTTATATGTTGATTTAGTTTTCTAGGACTCAATGGACCAGCTTGGGCCAGTTGTTGCGTCAAAGTGGAACTATATATATAGCTAGAAAACCAGACAACATGAACAGTAACATAACAGCACCTGGCCACAGCCCGATGCTTAGAACAGCCAAACCATTGTCCACTCCAATACCAACGCTCATATAAAATTCGATGCAAAAGCAGCATACTAATGGAACTCAGGGTTTTCAAACTAACAACACAAGAAACAGGCATTGACTTATCAATAAACCAAAGACATAAAAACAACCAAATTTCAGTCACAAAGTCCTCAAGTTCCCAACAGATTCATCTCGTCTTGACATGTGACATTTCTTCTCTAAATAGGCTTGATTTTGAAGTGCAGCGAGATGAGCGAAAAAACAAGACACTTCAAGTCCTGCAACCATGAATGTTTCAGAAGGAATATCTTAGAGCACAAATAATCACAGAAAGATGCCAACAGAAATCAAAACTACTTCAGAACCATTGATAGAGAGCAACATCAAAAATGCCTCCCCACCAAACAATTTGTATAACCAGGCCACAGCCTATATGTTAAAGTTTTGACATTGTGAATCAGTGAAAGAGGCAGTCCTAAATGTAAAACCTTCCTATAGAGTTTAGAGATTAGGGTAAGCAGGATTTTCTCCCTGAAAAATAAGATCTTAATGTTTTATCCCAAAAAATGATGGTAAGGCAAGGGTAGGGGAAGAGAAAGAGAGGAGACCTGAACAAGATAATAAAAGATGCGAAGTCCTTCCGGATCATTACTGCTCTGGACATCAACAAGAGATCCAATCTTAGATGTAGCGAAGGAGATATGCTCATTTCCCATGACGATCTCAAGCTCTTGCCTTCCAACACGGTCAGGTTCCGGCCAATTGTTATCATCTTCTTTCAGTATCTACCCAGACAAAAATATAAAAAAGAACATCATCCCTTGGAAGTAAACGAAGTTATGTATAAAAATCATGCATTATTCTTCCTAGAAAGCGGAATGATAATAGTATCAAAAAAGAAAAGGGTTCTAAATCGACAACACTAGTATTCTCTCTCAGTAAGTTTCAAACAACATTCCAACTGCGCGTAAGGAAAGATGCCCTAAATTGACAAAATCAAATCAAAATCACAAAAAAATAAAACCCTAATTGACTATAGCGATGGCGTAGATTGACCAAAACGGGGACAGTAAAAGAAATTTAAAAAAAAATTGAGAAGCAAATCGGAAGAGAGAAAGAGGACCTCGCTCTCGGAGACGATACGCTTGCATTCATTGATAACGGCGGGGGTGAGAAATACCTCCTTCCGGATCATCGTATCGTTCTTGTAGTTAGAGTTATTGGCGTAACGGAGCTTACCGTCTTCTCTAAACTCGAACTCCAGGAACTCGTGCCCAAATTTCCCTTTGTGCCCAACATAGTACCTCAGCATGAACTCGTTCTCTTTTTCCGCGGCCATGGCTTCTCTCTCTCTCTCTCTCTCGACATTTCTCCTTCCTTTGCTTTTTTATACCCCACAAAAAAACACACACACACACACATTTTAATGGGCTTACACATGAGCCCATTGCTCGGACCCATTTAAAAGAAAATTAAGGCCCATTTTAAATTTTCTGTTTCCATATCGAAAGCTCGTCATTCTTTAGCCGGCTGCCTGATTTCGATTCCCCGATACCGACGATGCCGACGGATTCGAAAATGGCCAAGTTTCTTCAATCCTGTGGTAATTTTGTACATGCTCGTCGTCGTCTTAGGCCAGATGATCTCTTTCCTTATTTGTTTTTTTTTTTTAAATTGGTGGGAGCAGGATATGATTTGATCCTGGGATCTATTGCTGCAATATATGTGGTCATGGCACCATATACTAAGGTGGAAGAGAGCTTCAACATACAGGTAGGTGGTACTCCGAATTCTATTGAAAATATTTAGAGTCTCACTTTTCTCCGTTTTTCTGACCGTTTTCGCCGATCTAAAGTCAATGCACGACATTCTTTACCATCGCCATCATTTGGACTCTGTGAGTGACCTCCTTTTTTTTTCTTCTCTGGAGCTTACTGCAAATTTAAACTCCAGACTGATGTAAATTTTTACCGACTTCTGTCTCAGTATGACCATTTAGAGTTCCCCGGTGTTGTCCCTCGAACTTTTATTGGTAAGGGCTGTTGAATTACGCTCCAACTCATCATTAGTGTTGTTCTAGTGGATGAGTTTGTGATTCTACTCTGATTTTTTTTTCTTCTTGCAGGAGCCTTCATAGTCTCTCTTTTTGCATCCCCCGTTGTTTCAATTATCAGCTGGCTAGGCTTCCCCAAGATATATAGCCTTGTTGCAGGTTTCTCCCTATTTTTCCTTAATGGATCGCTAACCACTGTCCTCTTGAATTCTAAACACGGCAAAAAAACCAATTCACATCATATTGACTTACAGCTCGTTTGGTGTTGGGCTGCATCATATTGTCCACACTAAGATTCTTTCGGATTCAGGTATGAAGTTTCTTTGCTAGTAAGTTACCCTCGTGCTTGTTTCCATGCTACACTTCCCTATTTGATTCTTTGTCCCTTCCCATTTCGTTGGAATTGGGATCTCTTACATGCATCTTGTTGGCTGTTTTTCTCCTCTACACTGACTGAAAGCTACTTCTTTCACAGATAAGAAATAAGTTTGGACATCAAGTGGAAACTTTCTTTGTACTTCTCACCAGTTTTCAGTTTCATTTTCTTTTCTACTGCACTCGTCCTCTACCTAATATACTAGCTTTGGGATTAGGTAATTACTTTTATTCATCTGACTCTACTATTAATGGTCCTTCAGATGTCTTTGCAATCTTTCCCATGGCCCACCCTAGCGTAGTCTTTTTTAGGTGCTACTAATGTTGTGAAATCTGGATTTTGCAGTTAATCTGGCATATGGTAATTGGTTAAAGGAAAAATTTTATTCAGCTTTGAGTTTCCTGGTATGTATGATATTCGTGGTAACATATCTTCCCCATCATAATATCAGTCATGGTATCCAGAACTATGGGTTTTCTGACATGTCTTTTATCTGATAATCAGATTTTTGCCACTGTGATCTTCAGATGCGATACGATGTTACTACTTGGGCCTATTGGTCTTGAACTTTTACTGGTGAGTTGGTCATGAATATTGAATTGTTTGGGTACTGAGCTTCTGTATATGTGTAATCTGCCGTGTACTTTGTCATTTTCATCTGATGCGGGTGCCTTACGTTTTTCAATGGCAGACCAAATCAATCTCCTTCTGGAAAGCACTTAAGTATTGTGTTGGAACCGCTCTGTTGGCTGTAGGTTGGTTATTAATTCCTCGTCCTTTTGTAATCTATTTGCTTTTTCTCTTCAGACACTAGTTCCCGAGTCAGGTTTTTGTGGTCATGGAATATTCCTTAGCACAGGTCTTACCATTTTCGTTGACTCTATCATGTGGAAGAAGTTTGTCTGGCCAGAATTCGAAGTTTTCTGGTTTAACTCCATTTTGAATCGGAGTTCTGACTGGGGTGTATCCTTCAGAATTTGTTTCCTCAATTAATTTATTTTTCGTATACACTGCCTAATTAAAGGATAACCTTTTTTACAATGATAACCTTTTGGAAATTCCATTCAATAGTGTCATTGCAAATGAAATTCTGTGTTGTTCCTTGAAAATTAGTTGCTAAACCAGACACATTCTGTACATTGGTACTTCACCTCGGCACTCCCACGGTCTTTACTTTTAGCTTATCCGCTTTCACTGGTAAATACCAGACCTCCTAACATCTGTCATATTGTCTTGTTCCTTTCTAGTTAGGATCTCTAATTGTATCTGTAAAAATTTTCTCATTTGTTTTCTTTTTATGCAGCTTGGTACTTTAGTAGACAGGAGGCTTCCATTCTTTATTATCCCAGTTTTATCCTTCGTTATACTATATTCTAAACTTCCACACAAGGTATTCACATGGATTACTTATCTCCGTAGCCATCATAGTGTCTTAACCGTTTTCTGACATAGGCGTACCTATCTTTCTTGATATATGCAGGAACTCCGGTTTATCATTAGTTCAGTGCCAATGTTCAACTTGTCTGCTGCAGTTGCTGCTAGCAGAATGTATGAGTTTTATCAGATGTTTGCTAGCTAAGCTTTTAATCATAACTAGGACGTTCGTTTATTCAGTATCTTAAGAGCTCTTTGGATACACTCTGAATACCACTTTAAATTACTACTAATGAGGCCCGACCTCTTAATATAATCCGATTTCATTGTTCAGCTACAATAACAGGAAGAAAACTATTTGGAAACTGGTGAACATGGTTATGCTAGCGTTTTTTGCAATCAGGTAGAAATAGTAAGCAATTATCTTTGCTACGTAAGAGAAGGAAAGGGATTTGCTAGTCTACTTAACCTGGTTCTATAGTGCAGGGTGCACGGTTGTAACAGTCATGGCATCTTACTACAATTATCCTAGCGGCTATGCTTTGAAGCGCTTGCATCAAATAAGTGAGTGACTTATTCTGTTATAAGGGTTTCTTGTTATTCTACCAGCATTGACTAGGGTACCAAACAAGAAAAATATGCTAGTCAGTGTCTATTTGTCTCACATGCCATATAAGATACGCAATCATTTTTGTTTTGTGGTGTATATCTACCTCTGGTTGATAATTTGCCTATAATATGATTAATTTACCTGGTGCCTTCCTTTTCAGGCCATCCTGTAAATGTAAATGTAACTGGAGAAGAGTGGGTTCACATAGACACTTTTGGTGCTATGAATGGTATATCACGCTTTTGTGAAGATGCTTTTCCGTGGAGGTATGGTTGATTCTTCTTTCTATGTATCTTAGTTGTCCTACCCCGTTTAAGGACTGGTAAATGTAAAGGAAATATCAATATACATGGAAAACAAGTTGCCACTTAGAAGCACCCATTTGTGCGAGATGAAGGCATCTGTTTGTTTTTCATATTCATTTTCTTGGAGACGAATACCACTTAGTTGGGGAAGGAATCATTCTCCATCGCCTTTAAATATGTAGTAGAGGGTATTTGTTTAGCTATTTAGGAGGAGATAAATTTTATAGTGCAATGCAGATACTCAAAAGAAGAAGAGATAGTAGTGGAGGAGTTGCAAAACCGAAACTACACGTATCTGGTGAAGTGAGTATTTCATCATATAGTAGAAAGCAATTCATAGAAAAAAAAGATATCACTGGTGGTCAACATGTAATACTGTTGTCATGCTTTGTGCAGCGAGCACTCCTCTGTAGATGGATACAAGTGCTTGTTTTATGAAGAAGGGTTTGAAAGACTTGAACTGCGGCAAGGTTTCCCTCCCTTGGTCCTGGTAAATCGGTTGGCGTGGGGCTAGTATTTCATCAAAATAGGTGCATGGAATGTAATGTTGATGTGAAAATCTTGAATTGCAGGTGAAAAAGCCCAAAGTATACGTGCACCAGGATATGAAGAAGGAAGATTATTTGCATAAGATATGGCCTGGATGTTAGCAACCCAACATATAGAGACAATGTTTTGGGTTGATGTAGCAGCTTTGTTATCCTTAAGAGGGGACATGATGGAACCGAGATGCACTCTGTTTGACTGTCATTAGCTATGTATTAGGTTGAAAGTCGAAACCACTGATTCATGCAGTAGCATCGGCCTATGGGCCTTGACTTGATTTGCAATTGAATTGATATGGTCCATTAATTTGTTTTACCAGTCTACCCCTCTTGTCTTTTCACTCTTACTCTTTTCGTTTAGGAAAAAAACATTCGCTTCGACTTATCCGAAACCTAACAAGAGTGAGAGATAGAGATGCTGCTTCAGGCGGTCCAGAACCGCAATGTTCCACTGGCTTCCTCCGCCTCCTATTCCCGTCTCCCTCGCTGCAGATCTCCTGTCATCTCCGTAACTCTCTCGAAGAAGACGGCAGCAATCGTGTGTTCCATCTCCCAGGTCTATGGCTACGGCACGGTGGATTACGAGAGAAGGCCGATTATCCAGTGGAATGCCATCTACAAGAAGATATCTCTCATGGAGAAGCCGGAGCTCGGCGCTGCTTCCGTCTTGAATCAGTGGGAGAAAGGAGGCCGCAAACTTACCAAGTGGGAGCTCTGTCGGGTCGTCAAGGAGCTTCGCAAGTACAAGCGTCCCAACCAAGCTCTCGAGGTCCGTATCCTCCTCGCGTTTCCATGTATTTTTTCTATCCTTTGTTGTATCTTTAACCCTACTTAATCGTTTCCATAGGTGTACGACTGGATGAACAACAGAGGCGAAAGGTTTCGATTGTCTGCAAGTGATGCTGCAATCCAGCTCGACTTAATCGGCAAAGTGCGAGGCATTTCAGACGCCGAAGAGTTCTTCCTCACGCTCCCTGAGAATTTTAAGGACCGGAGAGTTTATGGTTCCCTCCTCAATGCCTATGTGAGGGCCAAGTCGAGAGAAAAAGCTGAAGCCCTGCTCAACACCATGAGGGAGAAAGGATATGCCCTGCACCCGCTTCCCTTCAACGTCATGATGACTCTCTACATGAACCTTAGGGAGTACGACAAAGTCGACGCAATGGTCTTCGAAATGAAGCAGAAAGATATACGTCTCGACATTTACTCCTACAACATCTGGCTCTCCTCCTGCGGCTCCCTAGGATCAGTTGAGAAAATGGAACTAGTGTATCAGCAGATGAAATCAGATGTTACTATTAATCCCAACTGGACCACTTTTAGCACAATGGCCACCATGTACATTAAGATGGGCGAAATTGAGAAAGCCGAAGATGCACTGAGGAAGGTTGAAGCAAGGATTACTGGTCGTAATCGCATTCCATATCACTACCTCTTGAGTTTGTACGGCAGCGTTGGTAACAAGAAAGAGCTGTACCGGGTCTGGAACGTCTACAAATCTGTAGTCCCGAGCATTCCCAATTTGGGTTACCATGCTTTGGTCTCGTCGCTGGTGAGAATGGGAGATATAGAAGGGGCCGAGAAGGTATATGAGGAATGGCTTCCAGTCAAGTCTTCTTATGACCCCAGGATACCAAATCTTCTCATGAATGTGTATGTCAAAAACGACCAACTAGAGAAAGCTGAGGGGTTGTTCGACCACATGGTTGAAATGGGAGGAACACCAAGTTCAAGTACGTGGGAGATCCTAGCTGATGGTCATACCAGAAAGAGGTGTATTCCAGAGGCTTTGACTTGTCTGAGAAAAGCTTTTTCGGCTGAAGGGTCCACCAATTGGAGGCCAAAGGTGTTGATGCTGTCGGGCTTCTTCAAGCTCTGTGAAGAGGAATCGGATGTTACTAGTAAAGAGGCCGTTTTGGAATTGTTGAGGCAGTCGGGGCATCTTCAAGACAAATCTTACCAAGCTCTTATTGATGTGGACGAAAGCAGAACAGGAAACAACAGTGAAAACGATGCCCATGAGAGTAACGGGGCCGATGTGCTTTTAACGCAGCTACAAGATCAAGATGATTCGTAATCGAATATTCCTAGATCTTGCTTTAAAAGGCGAGTCTTGTAACTGTAATCAACTGAGGAAATGAGATATATAACAAAGAGACTGCCTAGTGAAACATGGATGTAAGAGCTGTGTCCCTTTTTTTGTTCGAATGACAATTTTTCGGGTTGGAATTACAGATTACTGTTGAAGCCTAATGGTGCTTAGGAGTAGCCTTTTGTTCGCTTCTTTTTTTTATCGCCTTACGAAGCTAAAGTGGGGGGGAGGGAGGCCGTGCTCTTTTAATTTGGGCCAGACATAAAGGCCCGATAATGAATTTATAAGCCTGAGTGGCTCAAAGGCCCATTTATAATGAGGTATCTTCTCGCACGGAACCCGTTGGGAGAGAGACGGTGATCGGGAAATGACGACGAAAGGCGCGGCTGCGGCGTACCCTAGCGCGGCTCGGATATCTGATTCTCCATGTTATCTTCAGTATTCTGCTTCTCTCAAATGTGAGCCACGCTCTCGAATCTCGATCTTCCCCTCCCATTGATTTCACGAGTTCCATGACCTTACCGTTGATTAGATATCATATATTTCAATGGAGTTAGGGTTTTGGTAGACTGTGATCTGATTAGATATTGTAGGTCCCATCTTTGTATAACGTCGGTTTTGATTCTTGATTGTTTATGTGTTTTCGTTTTGTCACTTATGCCTTAGCTCTTGACCGATTTCATGATTGAACTGTCAGGTCTTGAAGAATTTGGATCCGACAAGAGTAAATGCCAGGATCATTTTGATGTGTACAAAGAATGCAAGAAGAAAGAGGTTGTTGTGAATTCACATTTTAAGGCTTTGCTGTTTCCAAATTTCTGTGCTTACCTATGCTTTGTTTATCAGAGGGAAGCTCGATTGGAACGCAATAAGACACGTTCGTTGTTCTCGTGAATGGTGATCCTCAAATGCCAATGATGTCTTAGGAACATCACCTAGTAGTATCCTGGTGTTTTGTGTTTCACTTGTTGTTTGAATGGTCTAAATAAATCAGTCTCAAGTGGAAAGTGTTTGTTAATGTTTATTTTACTCCCCATTGGTGATGGATATGTTGAACTTTGAGAGCAAGTTTGTTTGATATTCAAGTCGTTTGAGCTTTCTCGAGAGGAAGGACTTGTTGTAATCATATATCATCCTTTTACTAGTAGTAGTACTCTCCCGGCCGTTTTCATACTTTGAAAGCTCTTCAACTCTTATTTCCATAACCAGCAAATCATTCCCTACATTGGGCTTAATACTGTTAAATGGGCTTTCGTGAGGCTTTAATTTAAGGTGGTGTTTGGTGAAGAGTCAGAAGCTCTATTCATTCGCTTTTGACGTTCACTTCGTGCGCCTCCTCTAATTGACTGTGTCGTCTTCCTCACGCGTTCTCTCTCGTATAAGATCTGGTGATCGGATTCTTCTTCACCTGATTCCTGCTGAGAATAATGTTCCCGCCACCTCCCTCAAGCATCTACGCTCCTCCGATGCTGGTGAATTGTTCCGGTTGCCGGACGCCTCTCCAGCTCCCATCCGGCGCCCGATCTATACGATGCGCTCTCTGCCAAGCTGTTACTCATATCGCCGACCCTCGCACCGCCCCTCCTCCTCACCCACCTTCCTCCGCCTCTCCTCCGCCTCCCCACATCCACGCGCCTCCCGGTCAGCTGCCTCACCCCCATGGCAGGAAGAGGGCTGTGATCTGTGGTATCTCGTACCGTTTCTCTCGCCACGAGCTCAAAGGCTGCATCAACGACGCTAAGTGCATGCGACACCTTCTCATCAACAAGTTCAAATTCTCTCCAGATTCAATTCTCATGCTCACCGGTACAGTATTTATATGCCTATATTTGCTACTATCCTTGCAAACTTGGATTTTTGAATCTGCTATTATCATTTCACTTATCAGAATGCCTGAACCAGTGTGATAAATGTTGTGAATTTTTCTTCATACTGAGTTTTGATTGATGCTTGTAAGTTGAATTCCATAGCTGACCAAATAATTGTTCATCATGGATGATTTTCTTTCCATCATTCTCATGGATACATAATTGTTGATGCAGAGGAAGAAACTGATCCATATCGTATCCCGACTAAGCAAAACATGAGGATGGCATTGTATTGGCTCGTACAGGGATGCACAGCAGGCGACTCACTTGTCTTTCACTACTCGGGTCATGGTTCGCGTCAAAGAAACTACAACGGTGATGAAGTTGATGGCTATGATGAAACACTCTGTCCTCTTGATTTTGAAACTCAGGGGATGATTGTAGATGATGAGATCAACGCAACCATTGTACGTCCTCTTCCCCATGGTGTCAAGCTCCATTCAATTATTGATGCTTGCCATAGTGGCACCGTGCTGGATTTACCGTTCCTATGCAGAATGAACAGGTTAGTCCTCCCTCAGTTGCTGCTAAAAGTGAAGTTGCTTACCTTTCATACTGCTTGTTATATTTAACGGACATCCATATCTGTTATTGAAACAGAGCTGGGCAGTATGTGTGGGAGGACCATCGGCCTAGGTCAGGTTTGTGGAAAGGAACCGCTGGTGGAGAAGCCATATCAATCAGTGGATGTGATGATGATCAGACTTCGGCAGACACATCAGTAAGTCAAATGAATCTAGTCATACGTCTTGCAATTGTAGTTGGTTCTTCCACTCATGATTGAAACATATATATATATATATATATAGGCGCTGTCAAAGATCACGTCTACGGGTGCTATGACTTTCTGTTTTATTCAAGCGATAGAACGCAGTGCACAAGGCACAACCTATGGAAGCATTCTGAATTCAATGCGCACCACAATAAGGAATACAGGGAATGAGGGTGGTGGTATTGGTGGTAGTGGAGTTGTTACGACTGTGCTAAGCATGCTTCTGACAGGGGGAAGTGCAATTGGAGGATTAAGACAGGTACAATCCTTTCTTACTCTATTGTGTTGATACAGGTTGGTAATGTTTCTTAAATATGTTTTGACAGGAGCCTCAACTGACTGCTTGTCAACCATTCGATGTCTATGCGAAGCCTTTCACACTCTAGTAAAGACGAGTCACTCTTATGTATAGCAAGTGCGATGAAATTCTGTCCATTTAACCATATATTTTTATTTTTCTTTCCTAAGAATAAAGGAAAACATTGATTTGGTGCTTTAATAACAAAGTGTGCCATCTATTCTTTAGTCCTTCCAAACAACAAGTAAATGGTCTGCCTTTCAGAATCAACAAGTAAGGTGTTTCTTAAATAGACAGAAGGAAGACAAGAGAATTCCCAGAAAGCTGTTGAGAAGGCGCATGCAAGTCATTTGTGCATTGCTACAAGGAAAAGCACTTCCGCTGTAGCAGCCTTTTCTTTGTTTGATGCCCCGGCCGTTATCTTCCAGAGCAAAGGAGGAGTTTGTCCCACCATTGCTAAAGAGGAGGCACCAGAAGAAGGTACCTTTATGCAACCTAGCCACTCCCACTCCAACCTCGGTATGCGACCTATTTCTAAGCACTGACAACGTTTTGTTATCTCTAAAGAGAATGTCTGAGAAAGCGGTTTCTAGTGCTACATACTTTGAGCTGCAGCCGAGGATATGGCCTGTTATGGTTCCAAAAGTGGGTAGTTCTACACCACAGTTTGGGGCAAAAACCTGAGTGAAGTCGTCTTGAGGGGGTTCACAGCTGAGAGTGTTGTTGACATTGCAATTCCCCTCGCAGAACTCAACATACTGGAGGGCTATGCAGCCAAGACCAGGACTCTCATTTAGTTTGCCGAGTTTCCGAGATGTTCTGTTCTGGTTCAAGATGCTCACCATTTCATGAGCTTGGTTTCCTGCAACCATTATAACACTTAGTCCGCGTAAGAGTTGTAAGGATTTACTTTACGGGTATCAATCAGCATAATAGTGAATAGTCTGTAAAATCTGGTTCTGAAAAAAGAAAGAGAACTTGAGCTAAATCATAGAAAGGCTGACCAAAAGCTGAACGAGAATCCAAGTCTAGATCCGCATATGTTATGAGGGGATAAACTATAAAGCATAGTGAAGAAGTTACCGTGAAATTTGGAGCTAGCTAGCACTGAGAGTGAGAGAAACAGTAAAATCGACTTCAGAAAGCTAATTTTGTTCTTCATCTCGCGAACAACTCTTGCTTTTATCCTCTGATCTCCCCTGTGTAATTGCTGAAGATGGAGATGATGGCCAGTGGTCATTCCTATATGAAATTAAATTATAATGGAAAAGATAAAAAACCGAGAGGAAGAAAAAAAACGCATTTTGATTATTGGGCTTTGTAATTAAACGAAGAAAGAAGGAAAGTACGTGACTTGAATTCATTTACTGTGCTTCAATAAATGGGCGGCTTTGGGGCCGGTGGAGGTGGGCCATTGTCATTGATGTGTAAACAGAGGTGAAGCCGAATTGTATTAATTAATGAGTGAGTGTCCAGTGGCTCCTCTCCTTGCATATTTGAAGTTTGAGGTTTCCTTCCTTTTCTTAAAATAAATGTTGCAGTAACAATTCTAATATGGTAAAGCGGGCCCCTTCATCATGTTCTTCTTTGCAGTGCATCAACAGATTCAGATTCAGTAGCCCACATGGTAATGCCTCTATATAATAATATAATATTATGTCACATTCTAAACAAGTATCTCCAAATCGCACTTCCTCCAACACTTCTTCGACAGTAGACTAGCTCAAGTCCCTTTGGATGGCGTCGAGGCCCGGAGCTCTGACGGAGTGGCCATGGAGTCCCCTTGGTAGCTTCAAGTACCTCTTGGTGGGCCCGTTTGTGATGGCTAGCATGCACTCGTACGTGACGGCTGCGGATGAGGAGAAGGACCTCAGCAGACTCATGATAGTCGCGTTGATGCTGTGGAGAATAGTTCACAGCCAGATATGGATCAGTGTGTCGCGCCAGAGGACGGCTAAGGGAACGAGGAAGATCGTGGACAAACCCATTGAGTTCGACCAAGTGGACCGAGAGCGCACTTGGGACGACCAAATCATCTTCAACACTCTCCTCATGTATCTCGCCAACATCAAGCTCCCAGGCGCCTCCCACCTTCCCCTCTTGAGACTAGACGGAGCCATCCTCATGGTTCTTCTTCACGCTGGTCCCGTCGA
Source organism: Crucihimalaya himalaica (assembly GCA_004349715.1). Classification (NCBI taxonomy): domain Eukaryota; kingdom Viridiplantae; phylum Streptophyta; class Magnoliopsida; order Brassicales; family Brassicaceae; genus Crucihimalaya; species Crucihimalaya himalaica. Next base: position 27,446 of record SMJT01000002.1, read on the forward strand.
GTTCCTCTACTACTGGTTCCACAGAGCTCTACACCACCACTTCCTCTACTCTCACTACCATTCTCACCACCACTCCTCCATCGTCACCGAGCCCATCACGTGTAAGTACCTTCGTCCATCATTTTCCTCAATCTATATAAATATATATATATATATATATACATATATACATATACATCCTTAAATCAAACTTGGCAGCTGTGGTGCACCCCTTCGCCGAGCACATCGCCTACTCACTACTCTTTGCCATACCCATGGTAACGGCGTCCCTGTGTGGGACCCTCTCCATTGTTCCCATCATTGGATACATTACTTACATTGACTTCATGAACAACATGGGACACTGCAACTTCGAGCTTTTCCCTAAGCGTCTCTTCCACCTCTTCCCTCCCCTCAAGTTCCTCTGCTACACCCCCTCGTACGTCCTTTATAAAGCACAACTATTTATTTGGATTTTGAATGTATTCATGCATATATAACATGGCATCAACTACGTTAAGGTTCCACTCGCTCCACCACACGCAGTTCCGGACCAACTACTCTCTGTTCATGCCAATATACGACTACATCTACGGGACGACTGACAGATGGAGTGAGTCACTATACGAGAGGTCGTTGGAGAGACAGGAGGAATCACCCGACGTCATCCACCTCACTCACCTCACCACACACGACTCCATCTACCAAATGCGCCTTGGCTTCCCATCCCTCTCCTCTTGCCCCCTGTGGTCTCGATCACCATGGTACCTCACATGTTTCATGTGGCCCTTCACTCTCCTCTTCTCATTTGTCCTCACCTCTGCTCTCTCCTCGCGCACCTTTGTCTTTGAGCGAAACCTTATCCGTGACCTCACCCTTCACTCTCACCTCCTTCCCAAGTTTTCCTTTCACGTAAGCATGTCACACACATATAATATCTCTCTCTTTCTATCTCTACACATTTATTCTCACTTGTACGTACGTAGGAATGAAATAACCTTCTTAACAAAAAACAACTTAAAATGAACAATAAATTTTTGCTCGTGGGTATACCTTTAATTTGCATCTAAATTTTACTACATAAACATGCGGCGGTAGTATAAATCACAGCGTCACCATGAGTCCATCAACAATATCATAGAGGGAGCTATCCTTGAAGCAGATGAAAAGGGTGTGAAAGTAATGAGTCTTGGCTTGATGAACAATGTACGTTTATTTACTTCAAAAACATATATATGTATGTATGTATGAATATATATTGGATAAGTAATATATATATATATTGGATAAGTAATATATATATATATATACATATATATTGGATAAGTAACTAATTAACACATGATAAATGAGAGGGAGGAGCTAAACAGATATGGAGAAATGTACGTGCAAAAGTATCCAAAGTTAAAGATAAGACTAGTGGACGGAAGCAGCATGGCAGCTGCGGTGGTGTTCAACAATATTCCTAAGGAAACAACCGAAATTGTCTTTAGAGGAAATCTCACAAAGGTCGCCTCGGCCGTTGTCTTTGCTCTATGCCAAAAGGGCGTCAAGGTGTGTAAATATATATGCGAGAATTGGAATTTACTCGGCTTCTCAAGCCAAACAAAAATTAATGTAGTAATGTGTATATATGTAGGTGGTAGTGTTACGGGAGGAAGAACACAGCAAACTCATCAAATATGGGGTCGTCGAGAATCTGGTATTGTCTACAAGCAATAATTATTACTCTCCAACAGTGTGGTTGATGGGGGATGGAGTAGAGAAAGAAGAGCAGATGAGGGCAAAAGAAGGAACCCTCTTTGTTCCCTTTTCTCCCTTCCCACTCAAAAAACTCCGCAAGGACTGTTTCTACCACTCCACTCCAGCTATGGGTGTTCCCAAGTCTGTCCAAAACATCGACTCTTGTGAGGTACATCTCTCTATATACATATCTGTTACTTTTATATTATAAGCTGATAAATGTACGCATAATCAAATGAATGAATGGTTGTTATATATAGAATTGGCTGGGGAGGAGAGTGATGAGTGCGTGGAGAATAGGAGGTATAGTGCATGCACTTGAGGGTTGGGAGGAGCATGACTGCGGCAACACTTGCAACTTCTTCCGTCTCCACGCCATCTGGGAAGCTGCTCTTCGTCATGATTTCCAACCTCTGCCTCTCCCACCATCTCATCTATGAGCTTTTCATATTTTATATATCTGTCCCCCTCTCTTGATTAATCTACTTAATTCCGTTCCAGCTTTGTTTGCTGATTATCATGTTTTTTCTGTTGACTATATAAGTACTAGCTACACCTTGTTACGCTTGCTGCCAATCACGTTGACTGATATGCATGCTTAGTTAAAATTTGAAAAGAAAATCAATAAAAATCTTTAGAAACAGTGATAGATTATAACTTATGTACCCAAAAAAAAAATATCTGGGTGCATCATCAAATCAAAGTAGTTGAAAAAACATGACGAGGTTTTACTTAATGGTCCTTACCCATGCATGGTCCACTCGTTACCTAATTCTGGAGTGGTAGGATATATGCATGTACGCGTATACAATTTGTGGCGGTGAGAGATGGAGATACTAAAAATGAAACGTACAACTACTACTCAAAGCTCCCTTAAGAGGTTGTGCCCTCTTTGTCTTTATATATAGATATATTCATTTTTCTTTCATTTAATGTTGGTGCAACAGACACTAGCTGGCGCTTCAACGTGCATGATCTCGATTGGCTAGTACTTGCCAAGCATCAATACCTAACACATGCCCAACTTGGTTTATTAGTATTCTTTCATGGGAAATTACTTTACATTCAATTATAACCAGAAATAAATATAGGAAGCCATCCATTAAGCGGTGCAGTTCTTGAAGACATGGATACGATCCGATCATCTATGAAGGTGAAAGGGGGTAATTAGCTGAGTGTCATAAATGAGGATCCATGTGGAGAGCATCGAATGGGAGCAGTACATGTTTGGTCTTAGCTGGCCCTACCACAAGGAATTGGCTGGTGGGAAGATAAGGGTGGTTTCGTCATTCGACATCGATCTACCAATTAAGGAGTTATACCTTTCTATATAATGTCCCTTGGCTGACAAGAGTTGGAGAGACACAGTGACTCACACATAACCATATTACATTCGGTATAATGGCCACAAAACCAGGAGTCCTCACCGATTGGCCTTGGACACCCCTTGGGAGTTTCAAGGTGCACTATGTGTTCTTGTCTATGTAATATGTTATTAAACAAATTTTACTAACACTATAACGCGGGCTTATGATTGAATCCCGTTGCTGATATATGTTTTTTTTGACGTGGAAACAATACGAAAGTACATAGTGGTAGCACCATGGGTGGTCCACAGCACATACAGGTTTGTGACAGATGATCCGGAGAAGAGGGATCTCGGGTACTCCCTCGTATTCCCCTTCTTGCTCTTCAGGATTCTGCACAACCAAGTTTGGATCTCTCTGTCCCGTTACTGTACGGCCAAGGGAAAGAGGCGCATCGTCGACAAGGGAATCGACTTCAATCAGGTCGACAGGGAAACTAACTGGTGCGTTTTTATTAATGTTCTACCTGCCTAGCATGCGAGCTAGCTAAGTATGCATTCCACTAATCAATATTCCTGATACATATTTACATGCTGCAGGGATGACCAAATATTGTTCAACGGAGTGCTATTTTATACGGGCATCTGCCTGTTGCCGGAGGCCAAGCAACTTCCCTGGTGGAGGACAGACGGAGTGTTGATGACGGCTCTGCTTCACGCCGGACCGGTGGAGTTCCTCTATTATTGGCTCCACAAAGCTCTCCACCACCACTTTCTTTACTCCCGCTACCATTCCCACCACCACTCCTCTATCGTCACTGAGCCTATCACTTGTAACTCTCTATCTTGTTTATTACCTTGATCTTTATGCAGCCTATATTTTGGAATTTTGTTTAACATACGTAAAAATATACATCGTTAACGTCCTAATTAGTAGCTATTATCTATGGGGCATAGCTATATATAACGGTACTATCATCAATATATGCAGCCGTGATACATCCGTTTGCCGAGCACATCGCATATTTTATGCTCTTTGCGATACCATTACTTACGACGTTGTTAACGAAAACGGGGTCCATATTGTCGTTCGCCGGATACATACTCTACATAGACGTCATGAACAACATGGGACACTGCAACTTCGAGCTCATCCCCAAGCGCCTTTTCCACCTCTTTCCTCCCCTCAAGTTCCTCTGTTACACTCCCTCGTAAGTCCTTTGCATCTCCTCTGCTGTTTCATGTATAGATATGAGAGTAGGAGGTGTGAGAGAGAGATAAATTTTAATATCAAATTTATAGAAAACAATTTGGCATAACATAAGCATTAACCAGAAACCCTTTTTGATATCTCATACAAACAACTATTCAGTTCATATTAATTAATTCTTGATCATGGCCATCACAAAATCTAAGCAAATAATACAGTGTTTATATGCTATTATACTTGACTTCCATTAGGCATAACTTCCATACACATTCTCCTTTTCCTGCTGTACAGAAAAGGTGACTTGATAATTCTTGTACCCTTAATATCGTCAACTACCAAATCCCTGGACCACAAAAAGAAAAAACCTATTTAATAGCACTTACTCGATCGGCACATATTCCAATTTCCCACAACTTTGCGCATTCATAACTTCTTTAACCAAACATCCTTTGATATATATATATCAAATTCATTAGGATATCTGTAGCTCTATTAGCTACAGTTTAATCTTCTTAATACATTATTTAATTTAAAATATTTGCGCCTTTTGTTTTCGGTATTAATTTTTTCTACAGAAACCAAATAAAAATGATTAATGTTATAATATATTACTTATGGATAATAAATCGAGTATGAGAATTGCAGATACCACTCACTGCACCACACGCAGTTCCGGACCAACTACTCCCTATTCATGCCCTTGTATGACTACATCTACGGCACAATGGATGAAACCACGGATACAGTGTACGAGAAGTCTCTAGAAAGAGGAGAAGATAGAGTGGACGTTGTGCACTTAACTCACCTGACGACGCCAGAGTCCATATACCATTTGCGCATTGGCTTGGCCTCATTTGCTTCCTACCCTTTCTCTTATAGATGGTTCATGCGCCTTTTGTGGCCTTTCACCTCTCTATCCATGATCGTCACGCTCTTCTACGCCCGCCTCTTTGTCGCTGAGAGCAACTCCTTCAAGAAGCTCAACTTGCAGTCTTGGATGATACCCAGATATAATATACAGGTCCACATCATCATCATCTGCAGCTTCCTTTTTGTGAATTACTTTATAAGATATATATATAGAGGTAGGTTAATTTACTGATGCATATATTAATGGTGATATATGATGCATGCAGTACTTGTTAAAATGGAGAAAAGACGCGATCAACAACATGATCGAGAAAGCGATATTAGAGGCAGATAAACAAGGAGTGAAGGTGCTTAGCCTGGGTCTCATGAACCAAGTAAAGAACGATCTCTGACTCTTTAATTTGGTTTTACATTGGGTAGATGCCGTAGTGTTAAAGCTGTGTTGAATTGAAACAGGGGGAGGAGCTGAACAGGAATGGAGAGGTGTATATCCACAAGCATCCAGAAGTGAAAGTGAGAGTGGTGGACGGTAGTAGATTAGCAGCAGCCGTTGTGATCAATAGTGTACCCAAAACAACTACAAACGTCGTGATGACAGGCAATCTCACAAAGGTCGCCTACACCATCGCCTCTGCTCTCTGCCAGAGAGGCATTCAGGTCCGTTGTTTTCATCTTGCTCCTCTTTTGTGATGTCCAATAAAAAAGACAATTAATGATGGGTTGTCAAATTCTTTGGGTCACTAGGAGAAAACTAAAGTCCAAGCTTTATCTACATGTATTAATGCTCACTCCTTACAATTTCATGTGTGAATGTCATCCGCAGGTCTCGACTCTACGCCTAGACAAGTATGAGAAACTAAGATCATGCGTTCCAAGAGAATGCAGAGACCATTTGTACTATTTGACCTCTGAATCACTCTCATCAAAGAAGGTAATATAATTGAATTATATCAGCACACTATTAGTCAAAGAAGCAGAATGAGAATATTTAAAGAGCTTATAAAGAGAAAAAGAATATTGAATAGCATACTAATAAAACTAATGTATTTTGGGTGAAGGTATGGCTGGTGGGAGAAGGAACAACTAGAGAAGAGCAGGAAAAAGCCACAAAAGGGACATTGTTTATACCATTCTCACAGTTCCCCCTCAAGCAGTTACGCCGAGATTGCATCTATCATACCACACCGGCATTAATGGTTCCAAAATCTCTTGTGAATATTCACTCCTGTGAGGTAAATACACAAACCTATCCAATCCAACTAATTTCTTATAGATGTAAGAGGTCCTAATTAAAAAAAAACATCTGCAGAACTGGTTACCGAGAAAGGCGATGAGTGCAACTAGAGTGGCCGGCATATTGCATGCCTTAGAAGGATGGAATATGCATGAGTGTGGCACATCCCTTCTTCTCTCAGATTTGGACCAAGTCTGGGAAGCCTGTCTCAGCCACGGCTTCCAGCCTCTCCTCCCACATCATTAAAACGTACGCCAACCAAAACAATGGACGATTTTAGGAAAATGAGAGTGACATGTCGTGTGCTTCTATTTCCTTTTGAACCAGCTCTTCCACACATGAACTATATCTATGAAACCTACGAAGCGCATACATTTTATGAATCACGTACACAAATATTTATGCATATCAAGCTTTCGGTATTGATAAGACTACAATTTTTTTTTTTTTTTTTTGTCAACCTATAAGAGTACAATTAAGTTTGGTGATTATGGTATTAATAAGAGTACTAGCTATTTCGTTTTCTCTTTTGTCAAAAAGAATAATTTATTAATTTTCTGGTTGGTTTGCATGTTGCCTCTATAGTAAAACTACTAGAATCTCTCTTTTTTTTTTTCTTTTTTTTTTTTTGTGTAACACAGTACCTTTTTCACCATTTGGTGTACTTCTCAAAGCTCACGTGTTTTTTAGAAGCTTAAGGCTTGTGAGATAGTGAATGGATGGGCACAAGCTCCTGGGCAAGACTTAGGTTATACCGATAAGATCAAACTCATAAAATACTAACGTATTTGCAGTACTTGGAGGAAGCTTGAGCATTTAGGACCTCGGTCTTAAGTTCAAGCAACCGTTGCTGGGAGTTTGTATTCTCTTGTTCAGTAGCTAGATCTAGGCAATAGTTAGTTGTCCTGCATACAACATCAACATTGAAAATGCACAGAAAGTTAGTATAGTGGAACTTGACATTAGATAGCGTGGGGCAATAAATACAATAAGATGGTGATGTGTAAGAACTATACAAACAAGAACAAAAGTGAAACAATATAATGATAACCCATATTAGAGAGCTCTGTGTCCAAGTTGAAGATCAGGCAAAAATGCTCGGAAAGGAACTGCCATTTAAGACTGCACTCGTTGTAGGTGGTGATCCTATGTCTGGACAACTCTACCGCATTCGACAAGGTGTTGAATTGATAATTGGTACCCCAGGACGGGTTGTGGACCTTCTAGCAAAGCACGCCATTGAACTAGATAACATCATGACGTTTGTGCTGGATGAGGTCGACTGCATGCTTCAGAGAGGCTTCAGGGATCAGGTGATGCTGATATTTCAGGTCTTGCTGTTCTCTGCAACAGTCTCAAGTGAGGTGGAGAAGGTGGGAGGGTCTCTAGCGAAGGACCCAGCAAACCTAACAAGGTTGTCAACCAATTGGCTATCTGGGTTGATGCAAAGCAAAAGAAACAGAAGCTGTTTGAGGTACTGAGAAGTCAAAACCATTTCAAGCCACCAGCTGTTGTTTATGTGAGTTCGAGAGTTGGAGCAGATCTCTTGGCTAATGCTATAACTGTTGTCACGGGGATAAAAGCTCTATCGATCCATGCGGAGAAGCCAGTGAAGGAGAGGAGAGATGTAATGGGATCGTTTTTGGGTGGAGAGGTGCCCGTTCTTGTATCAACGGGAGTTGTAGGCCGAGGAGTTGACCTCTTGGTGGAGAGGTGCCCGTTCTTGTATAAAGGACTCAAATTTGTGGTGGTGTTGGATGAAACCCTACAGAAAGCCTCTCTTGTAGAGGAGTGGTTGAGAAGATCGTGTGTATCATTGAAGGAGGAAGAATACATGTTTGTTAACTTATGCATCTTTAACTTTATCTACTACATACTTTGATTTCCGAAATTTGTACAGGTTCGATGGAATGTTTGTCATGCGTTCAGTTTTCCTATGGTGAGTGTAAAGTATCGTGTAAGGCTACTTGTAGGCTATTTAATGTGTAATATAGCCTCCACCAGATCCTCATAATTTGGCAAGTAAAGATTTATTGATTCGGATAGCTGGCGACGTTGAAGAACGATTTGACGGTTTAGGTGCGTTCTCGGTCCATGACCATGCTTAATAAATTGGCCACATACCATTTTGTTGGAATGCAGAAAGTTGTCCAAATCCTTCCGGCCTCCAATGATGTAGCCATCCATTTTATGGTGCTCTCTATACATAGTCCAGCCTCCAGTGATGTTCATATGTGGATAGGTTTCACCTATACTATAACATCTTCCTTTTGGTTGTTTTGGGTATCGTCCACAATGTTAGTATTGAAAAATGAATCATACTTTTAATTCCTTATCCACAATTGGATTGATAGTTAAAGGTCCAAGATTCAATCCTCAGAAAACGAATTTATATAAATTGAAAAAGTAAACAACGGGGAGATGATGATAATGAAGTAGAACCTGGAGAAAACTCGGCCACAGTCGCAAGAGTGGCCTCGTGAGCCACAAGTCTTGAGATGGGCTTTGTAGTCAGATTGAACTGCATAGCCTTTGGAGCATCTCTCGCAAACCCATTGCTTGTGGACACTGTGTTTCCGGCGGAAGTGCTTTTTGATTCCGACCAGATCTCCAAGGGCGTGGCACGGGTCGTCATTTGCCTTGTTATAATTGCATGCAGTGGTTTTGGTGCTGGCGTACTATACCGTTTCAGTGCTTCAGTTATATTTATTCTCCTCTCAGTTGCTGTGGCAGTTGTTGCTTCAGCAGTTCTTCATTATCGCCAAGTAAGTAGCCTTAAGCGTAAGCCAACACTCTTCTTAATTGCATAGCGCCAAAAAAAAAAATGCCGTAGTTTTACTAGTGTTAAAATGCTGGATACCAAGTCTTTTAGTGATACAGCATAAAATAGAGACCACCAGTAGCATGTTCTTGCACTTAGAACTCCAAAGTGATACTTTGAAAGTCTGTGACTGTTGAATTAACTTTGCATTCTTGGTTTAGAGGAGAAGTTTGTACATCAATCAGAAATTACACAACAATGCAGTTGAAATATACCCTCATGGATTTCTCCACAAATCAGGCAAATGCCTTCCTTGCAATGCTTCATTTTAACCCCCTCAGCTTTTCGCTTCCAGGCTTATGCTCAGTCTCTGGGTTCTGGGTTTAGCTGTCCTGGTGTACCCATTGTGCCATGCGTTTGCATTTTCTTCAACATCTTCTTATTTGCTCAGATACAAGCTAAGAACTACGTTTATACTAATTACACATACCATCTGATCTAACTTTGATCTTTCCGCTACTTTGCAGTTGCATTATGAAGCCTGGATAAGATTTGTTGTTGTCAATGTGCTTGCAACTGCCGTTTATGCCTTGTATGGGCAGTACCACGCCGATACAAGCACGCTGGTTTATCAGAGGGCACCTGAAACTGAAAGCGACTCTTGGTAATGCAAAATTATAGTTGTTTTGTTTAAATGATGCTAGCCATTTGTTGAGTAGATAGCAAGTTTCTGCGTTGCGTGAGAGACATACATATTCAGGTTGACTGTAAGGATTGAATGTGATGAGGAATTTAGATATTATTATTGTAAATAAAATTTCAGTAAAAGTATGCTCCTGCAAACCAGAGAGAATCAGACCGATGTGCCTTTGGCAAAACAAAACATTTCAGACCGATGTGCCTTTGGAACGTCGACCGCGTGCCGCTGCATCTTCTTATGTTTGCTGTATTTGTGGTCTGCACCTCGTCTTTTCTTTAATTAATTCTGAGAGTTCATGTATTTATGAATATAATTTTACTTGCTGTGATAAGCGACTGTTTTCTATTTGCATTGCTATATATTTTCTATTGAATGGATGAAATTACTTAATTTATGGAACTGTTATCGGGAATGTGCAGAGTGTAGTAAGTCCACAAGAACAGATAGTATATATACACAGCCTCTATATCGATTTTTGTAAGCTCCTAAATCATAAATAAATTTTTTAAAACACTATAGCGTTGCCTCATATAAATAACAAAAAAGTTGAAAATTTAAGACAAAATATAGAAACGTGGACTAACATCTACGAGTTTTCAATCTAACTGGCAAGAGGGTTTGCCTTTATGTTAAAACTACTGGAATCTCTTTTCTTTTCCTATTTTGTTGTACAAGAGTACTCATTTCACCATTTGTGTACTTCTCAAAGTTCTCGTGTTTGTGAGAAACTTAATGCTTGTGAGATAGTGCGAGTGATGGGAACAAGTTCCTGCCTGAAAAGCCTAACGTATTTGCAGTGCTCGGAGGAAGCTTGAGCATTCAGAACCGCGGTCTTATGTTCAAGCAACCATTGCTCGGATTGTATTATCTCGTTCATTAGCTATATCTAGGCAATAGTCACTTGTCCTACATACAACATCAACAGTGAAAATGCACATAAAGTAAATATAGTGAAAGTTTATGGCCCTTGTCATTTCTACGAGCGATAAAAAAAAAGCACACTTTCTCTCTCATTTATTTGTGTGGTGTAATTGAATCTAAAAACGAGCGACTCTGATGACTTAAATAAGGAAGGATGCCTGTCGCTATAATTTACAGCGGCTATTTTAATGGCCTTAGCGACAATTGCATATCTAATTAAATTGCATATCTAATTAAAATTTAAGAAACATGTTTCGATGACTATCAAAACAAGTTTAGTGAACATTAAAACAAGTTTAGTGAACATTAATATAGATCTAGAATGTGATTTGTGATTTTTAAAATGGATTAAAGGTGATAATATTATTTGTTTACTTGATGTAGCGAGAAAAATCGAGGTTCCGTAAGGGGTTAACTCACATATTTTGGGATAATTTTGAAAATATTTCATGTTCTTTTTTAATGAATAGTTGTATCCATCATTGGTACGAGAACGTGATGGAAGAAAATTTAGTCTCTAAATAATCCTGATTATCAATAAAATCAAGATATCATAGGTGTGTTGATCCACCGATTTAGGGCGTATATGGAGTTTTATTACATTACTTGTTAAAAATTAAGAAACGTGTCTCATGACCATCAAAATTAGTATAGTGAACATTATTATAGATGTAGTATGTGGTTTGCTATTTTTAAAATAGATAAAAGGTGATAAAAATAATTGCTTAGTAAATTTACGAAGGAAAATCGAGGTTTTCGAAGGGGTTAGCCTACATATTTTAAGAATCTTTGAAAAATTTCATGTTCTTGTTTTAATGTATAGCCGTATCCACCTTGAGTATAGGAACATGATAGAATAGAATTTGGTCCCTAATTAACCTCGATTATTAAAATATTCGAGATCTCATAGGGGCTATAGCCCGCCGATTTAAGGTGTATTTGGAGTTTTATTAGATTACTTGTTAACAAATAAAGAAACGTACATCATGACTATGAAAACTAGCTTAGGTAACATTAGTATAGATCTTGGATGTGATTTTTTAATTCTAAAATGGATTGAAGGTATAAATTAATAGATTACTAGATTTACCAAGAAAATCGAACTTTTCGTAGGGGTTAACCCACCGATTCTAGGATAACTTTGAAAAATTTTATGTTCTTGTTTTCATGTATAGTCGTAGCCACCTAGGGTATGGAAATACGGTAGAAGATAATTTAGTTCCTACATAACTCCGATTTACAATAAATCGAGATCTCATAGGGATTAGACCACTAATTTAGGACGTATATAAAGTTTTATTATATTACTTGTTAAAAAATTAAGTAACATGTTTTATGACCATCAAAACTAATTTAGTGAACATTAATCTGGTTTGTACTTTTAAAACGGATTAAAGGTGATATAATTATTTGTTTCCTAGATTTAGCGAGGAAAATGGAGTTTTCTCTAGGGGTTAACCCACAGATTTTGCGATAATTTTGAAAACATTTCACGTTCTTTCTTAATGAATAGGTTTATCCACCATTGGTACGAGAACGTGATGGAAGATAATTTGGTCTCTAAATAATCTCGATTATCAATAAAATCAAGATGTCATAGGTGTGTTAGTCCACCAATTTAAGGCGTATATGATGTTTTATTAGATTACTTGTTAAAACATTAAGAAACGTGCCTCATGACAATCAAAAAACTAGTTCATTGAACATTATTATAGATGTAGGATGTGGTTTGCAATTTTTAAAATGGATGAAAGATGATAAAAATAATAGTTTCATAAATTTATTGAGGAAAATCAAGGTTTCCGAAGGGGTTAGCCTACATATTTTGAAATAACTTTGAAAAATTCTATATTCTTGTTTTAATGTATAGTTGTATCAACCTTGGGTATAGGAACATGATGGAATATAATTTGGTCCCTAATTAATCCTGATTATTAAAATATTGGAGATATCAGAGGGGCTAGCACGCCGATTTAAGGTGTATCTGAAATTTTATTAGATTACTTGTTAACAAATGAAGAAATATACCTGATGACCATCAAAACTATCTTAGATAACATTAATATAGAGATTGAACACGATTTTCTATTCTAAAATGGATTAAAGGTATAAAATTAATAGTTTACTAGATTTAACAAGGAAAATCGAGATTTTCGTAGGGGTTAGCCCACAGATTCTAGAATAATTTTGAAAATTTTCAATTCTTGTTTTAATGTATAGTTGTAGCCACCTAGGGTATGAAAATACAATAGAAAATAATTTGATCCCTACATAACCCCGATTTACAGTAAATCAAGATCTCATAGGGATTAGTCCACTCATTTAGGATGTATCTAGAGTTTAATTATATTACTTGTTAAAACATTAAGAAATATGTTTCATTACCATCAAAACAAGTTTAGTGAACATTAATATAGATCTAGGATGTGGTTTGTGATTTTTAAATTGGATGAAAGATGACAAAAATAATTGTTTAATAAATCTATTGAGGAAAATCAAGGTTTTCGAAGGGGTTAGCCTACATATTTTGGGATAACTTTGAAAACTTTCAAGTTCTTGTTTTAATGTATAGTTTTATCAACCTTGGGTATAGGAACATGATGGAATATAATTTGGTCCCTAAGTTTTTTTAACAAGTAATATAATTAAACTCCAGATACATCCTAAATGAGTGGACTAATCCTATGAGATATGATTTATTGTAAATCGGGGTTATGTAGGGACCAAATTATCTTCTATTGTATTTTCATACCTAGTGGCTACAACTATACATTAAACAAGAATTGAAAATTTTCAAAATTATCTTAGAATCTGTGGCTAACCCCTACGAAAATCTGGATTTTCCTTGTTAAATCTAGTAAATATTAATTTTATACCTTTAATCCATTTTAGAATAGAAATCGTGTTCAAGATCTATATTAATGTTATCTAAGCTAGTTTTGATGTCATCAGGTATGTTTTTTCATTTGTTAACAAGTAATCTAATAAAATTCTAAATACACCTTAAATCGAGTGCTAGCCCTCTGAAATTCCAAATATTTAATAATCAGGTTACTTAGGACCAAATAATATTCCATCATGTTCCTATACCAAGGTTGATACAAACTATACATTAAAACAAGACATGAATTTTTAAAGTTATCCCAAAATATGTAGGCTAAACCCTTCGAAAACCTTGATTTTCCTCAATAAATTTATTAAACAATTATTTTTGTCATTTTTCATCCATTTTAAAAATCACAAACCACATCCTAGATCTATATTAATTTCACTAAACTTGTTTTGATGTCATGAAACATTTTCTTAATTTTTTAACAAGTAATATAATTAACTCCGATACATCCTAATGAGTGGACTAATCATATGAGATCTTGATTTATTGTAAATCGGGGTTATGTAGGGACCAAATTATTTCTATTGTATTTTCATACCCTAGGTGGCTACAACTATATATTAAAACAAGAATTGAAAATTTTCAAAATTATCTAGAATTGTGGGTAAATCTACGATTTTCCTTGTTAAATCTAGTAAACTATTAATTTTATACCTTTAATCCATTTTAGAATAGAAAATCGTATCCAAGATCTATATTAATGTTATCTAAGCTAGTTTTATGGTCATCATGTATGTTTTTTCATTTGTTAACAAGTAATCTAATAAAATTCCAAATACACCTTAAATCGGCGTCTAGCCCCTCTGAAATCTCAATATTTTAATAATCAGGTTACTTAGGGACCAAATTATATTCCATCATGTTCCTATACAACGGTTGATACAACCATACATAAATAAAACAAAGAACATGGAATTTTTCAAAGTTATCCCAAAATATGTAGGTAACCCCTTTGAAAACCTTGATTTCCTCAATAAATTATTAAACAATTATTTTTGTCACCTTTCATCATTTTAAAAATCCAAACCACATCTAGATCTATATTAATTGTTCACTAAACTTGTTTTGATGTCATGAAACATGTTTCTTAATTTTTAACAAGTAATATAATTAAACTCAGATACATCCTAAATGAGTAACTAATCCCTATGAGATCTTGATTTATTGTAAATCGGGGTTATGTAGGGAAAATTATCTTCTATTGTATTTTCATACCCTAGGTGCTACAACTATACATTAAAACAAGAATTAAAAATTTTCAAAATTATCCTAGAATATGTGGGTAACCCTACGAAATCTCGATTTTCCTTGTTAAATCTAGTAAACTATTAATTTTATACCTTTAATCCATTTTAGAATAGAAAATCGTGTTCAAGATCTATATTAATGTTATCTAAGCTAGTTTGATGGTCATCAGGTATGTTTTTCATTTGTTAACAAGTAATCTAATAAATTCCAATACACCTTAAATCGGCGTGCTAGCCCCTCTGAAATCTCCAATATTTTAATAATCAGTTATTAGGGACCAAATTATATTCATCATGTTCCTATACCCAAGGTTGATACAACTATACATTAAAACAATTACATGATTTTATAAAGTTATCCCAAAATATGTAGGCTAACCTTCGAAAACCTTGATTTTCCTAATAAATTATATAAACAATTATTTTTGTCATTTTCATCCATTTTAAAAATCACAAACCACATCCTAGATCTATATTAATGTTCACTAAACTTGTTTTGATTGTCATGAAAATATTTCTTAATTTTTAAGAATAATATAATTAAACTCCAGATACATCCATAAATGAGTGGACTAATCCCTATGAGACTCTTGATTTATTGTAAATCGGGGTTATGTAGGGACCAAATTATCTTCTATTGTATTCTCATACCTAGGTGGCTACAACTATACATTAAAACAAAAATTGAAAATTTTCAAAATTATCCTAAATCTTGGGTTAACCCCTACGAAAATCTCGATTTTCCTTGTTAAATCTAGTAAACTATTAATTTATACTTTAATCCATTTTAGAATAGAAAATCGAGTTCAAGATCTATATAATGTTATCTAAGCTAGTTTTGATGGTCATCAGGTATGTTTCTTTCATTTGTTAACAAGTAATCTAATAAATTCAGATACACCTTAAATCGGCGTGTAGCACCTCTGAAATCTCAATATTTTATAATCAGGGTTATTAGGGAAAAATTATATTCCATCATGTTCTATACCCAAGGTTGATACAACTATACATAAAAAGAACATGAAATTTTTCAAATTATTCCCAAAATATGTAGGCTAACCCTTCGAAAACCTTGATTTTCCTCAATAAATTTATAAACAATTATTTTTGTCATCTTTCATCCATTTTAAAATCACAAACCACATCCTAGATCTATATTAATGTTCACTAAACTTGTTTTGATTGTCATGAAACATGTTTCTTAATTTTTAACAAGTAATATAATTAAACTCATATACATCCTAAATGAGTGGACTAATCCCTATGAAATCTTGATTTACTGTAAATCGGGTTATGAGGGACAATTATCTTCTATTGTATTTCATACCCTAGGTGGCTACAACTATACATTAAACAAGAATTAAAAATTTTCAAAATTATCCTAGAATCTGTGCGCTAACCCTACGAAAATCTCCGATTTTCCTTGTTAAATCTAGTAAATATTAATTTATACCTTTAATCCATTTTAGAATAGAAAATCGTGTTCAATCTATATTAATGTTATCTAAGCTAGTTTTGATGGTCATCAGGTATGTTTCTTCATTTGTTAACAAGTAATCTAATAAAATTCCAAATACACCTTAAATCGGCGTGCTAGCCCCTCTGAAATTCCAATATTTTAATAATCAAGGTTAATTAGGGACCAAATTATATTCCATCATGTTCCTATACCCAAGGTTGATACAACTATACATTAAAACAAGTAAATGGAATTTTATTAAAGTATTAAAATATGTAGGCTAACCCCTTCGAAAACCTTGATTTTCCTCAATAAATTTATAAACAATATTATTTTTGTCATTTTTCATCCATTTTAAAAATCAAACCACATCCTAGATCTAATATTAATGTTCAATAAACTTGTTTTTTGATTGTCATGAAAATTTTTCTTAATGTTTTAACAAGTATTATAATTAAACTCCCAGATAACTACATCCTAAATGAGATGGAGACGCTATCCGTATGATGACCTTGAATTTATTCAGTTAAATCGGGGGGTGATGTAGGGACCCAATTAATCGTTCTAAATTGGTCAATTATTTCTCGATTGCAATTAACAGCTGAGGTGGCTACAGAAACTTAATGCATTAAAACAAAATAAAACAGAATTTTTTAAATAATTTATCTCTAGAATCTGTGGGGCATCTATACCACCCTAAGCGACGAAACTGGACATTTTTTCCTTGTTAAATTTCTAAGGTAACTCTATTAATTTTTATTGACTTTAAGGGGGTGCAATTTTAAAAAGAAATTACATAAATCGTGTTCAGAATTCTTATATTATGGC
>SMJT01000002.1:44621-477893 GCA_004349715.1 Crucihimalaya himalaica
AAATGAGACCAGCTACATTGGAATTTTTTTAAAGTTTTCCCAAAATATGTAGGCTTAACCCTTCGAAAACCTGATTTTCTCAATAAATTATTATAAACAATTATTTTTGTCATCTTTATCATTTTTAAAAATACAACCACATCCAATTATATTAATGTTCACTAAACTGTGTTTTGATTGTCATGAAAACATGTTTCTTAATTTTTTAACAAGTAATATAATTAAACTCCAGATACATCCTAAATGAGTGGACTAATCCTTATGAGATATGATTTATTGTAAATCGGGGTGTATGTAGGGACAAATTATCTTCTATTGTATTTTCATACCCTAGGTGGCTACAACTATATATTAAAACAAGAATTGAAAATTTTCAAAATTATCCTAGAATCTGTGGGCTACCCCTACGAAAATCTGATTTTCCTTGTTAAATCTAGTAAACTATTAATTTCTATACCTTTAATCCATTTTAGAATAGAAAATCGTTATCAAGATCATATTAAATGTTATCTAAGCTAGTTTTGATGGTCATCAGTATGTTTTTCATTTGTTAACAAGTAATCTAATAAAATTCCAAATACACCTTAAATCGGCGTGCTAGCCCTCTGAAATCTCTCAATATTTTAATAATCAGGGTTACTTAGACCAAATTAATTCCATCATGTTCCTACCCAAGTTGATACAACTATTAAACAAGACATGAATTTTTCAAAGTTATCCAAAATATGTAGGCTAACCCTTGAAAACCTATTTTCCTCAATAAATTTATTAAACAATTATTTTTGTCATCTTTCATCCATTTTAAAAATCACAACCACATCCAGATCTATATTAATGTTCACTAAACTTGTTTTGATTGTCATGAAACATGTTTCTTAATTTTTTAACAAGTAATATAATTAAACTCCTAGATACATCCTAAATGAGTGGACTAATCCTTGAGATTTGATTTATTGTAAATCGGGTTATGTAGGACCAAATTATCTTCTATTGTATTTTCATACCCTAGGTGGCTACAACTATAATTAAAACAAGAATTGAAAATTTTCAAAATTATCTAGAATCTGTGGCTAACCCTACGAAAATCTGATTTTCCTTGTTAATCTAGTAAACTATTAATTTATACCTTTAATCCATTTTAGAATAGAAAATCGTGTTCAAGATCTATATTTAATGTTATCTAAGCTAGTTTGATGGTCATCAGGTATGTTTTCTTCATTTGTTAACAAGTAATCTAATAAAATTCCAATACACCTTAAATCGGCGTGCTAGCCCTCTGAAATTCTCCAATATTTTATAATCAGGTTACGTTAGGACCAAATTATATTCCATCATGTTCCTATACCCAAGGTTGATAAAACTATACATTAAAACAAGAACTATGGAATTTTCAAAGTTATCCCAAAATATTGGGCTAACCCTTGAAAACCTTGATTTTCCTAATAAATTTATTAAACAATTATTTTTGTCATCTTTCATCCATTTTAAATACAAACCATATAATTTAAAACAAGATTGAAAATTTTCAAAAATTATCCTAGAATATGTGGGCTAACCCTACAAAATCTCGATTTTCCTTGTTAAAATCTAGTAAACTATTAATTTTATACCTTTAATCCTTTTTAGAATAGAAAATCGTATCAAGATCTATATTAATGTTATCTAAGCTAGTTTTGATGTCATTCTGGTATGTTTTTCATTTGTTAACAAGTAATCTAATAAAATTCCAAATACACCTTAAATTGGCGTGCTAGCCCTCTCTGAAATCTCCAATATTTTTAATAATCAGGTTACTTAGGACCAAATTATATTCCATCATGTTCCTATACACAAGGTTGAATACAACTATACTTAAAACAAAGTCATGAAATTTTTCCAAGTTATCCCAAAATATGTAAGCTAAACCTCTTCGAAAACCTTGATTTTCCTCAATAAATTATTAAACAATTATTTTGTCATCTTTCATCCATTTTTAAAATCACAAACCACATCCTAGATCTATATTAATGTTCACTAAACTTGTTTTGTTGTCATGAAACATATTCTTAATGTTTTAACAAGTAATATAATTAAACTAGATACATCCTAAATGAGTGGACTAATCCCTATGAGATTCTTGATTTATGTAAATCGGGGTTATGTAGGGACAAATTATTTTATTGTATTTTCATACCCTAGGTGGCTACAACTATACATTAAAACAAGAATTGAAAATTTTTTAAAATTATTCTAGAATCTGTGGCTAACCCCTACGAAAATCTCGATTTTCCTTGTTAAATCTATGTAAACTATTAATTTTATACCTTTAATCCATTTTAGAATAGAAAATCGTGTTCAAGAGTCTATATTAATGTTATCTAAGTAGTTTTGATGGTCATCAGTATGTTTCTTCATTTGTTAACAAGTAATCTAATAAAATCTAATACACCTTAAATCGGCGTGCTAGCCCTCTGAAATCTCCAATATTTTAATATCAGGTTACTTAGAGGACCAAATTATATTCCATCATGTTCCTATACCAAGGTTGATACAACAATAACTAAAACAAGTCATGAATTTTTCAAGTGTATTCCCAAAATATGTAGGTAACCCTTCGAAAACCTTGATTTTCCTCAATAAATTTATTAAACAATTATTTTTGTCATCTTCATCCATTTTAAAAATCACAAACCACAACTTAGATCTTAATTAATGTTCACTAAACTTTTTTTGATGTCATAAACATGTTTCTTAATTTTTAACAAGTAATATAATTAAACTCCAGAACATCCTAAATGAGTGACTTAATCCTATGAGATTCTGATTATTGTAAATCGGGTTATGTAGGACCAAATTATCTTCTATTGTATTTCATACCCTAGGTGGCTACAACTATACATTAAAACAAGAATTGAAAATTTTCAAAATTATCTAAAATATGTGGGTAACCCCTACGAAAATCTCGATTTTCCTTTTAAATCTGTAACTATTAATTTTATACCTTTATCCATTTTAGAATAGAAAATCGTATCCAAGATCTATATTAATGTTATCTAAGCTTTTTGATGGTCATCGGTATGTTTCTTCATTTGTTAACAAGTAATCTAATAAAATTCCAATACACCTTAAATCGGCGTGCTACCTCCGAAATCCTAATATTTTATAATCAGGTTACTTAGGGACCAAATTATATTCCATCATGTTCCTATAACCAAGTTATACACTATACATTAAAACAAGAACATGGAATTTTTCAAAGTATCCCAAAATATGTAGGTAACCCTTGAAAACTTGATTTTCCTCAATAAATTTATTAAACAATTATTTTTGTCATCTTTCATCCATTTTAAAAATCACAAACCACATCCTAGATTATATTAATTTTCACTAAACTTGTTTATGGTCATGAAACATGTTCTTAATTTTTTAACAAGTAATATAATTAAACTCCGATACATCCTAAATGAGTGGACTTACCCTATGAGATCTCGATTTATTGTAAATCGGGGTTATGTAGGGACCAAATTATCTTCTATTGTATTTTCATACCCTAGTGGCTACAACTATATATTTAAAACAAGAATTGAAAATTTTCAAAATTATCCTAGAAATATGTGGGCTAACCCTACAAAAATCTCGATTTTCCTTGTTAAATCTAGTAAACTATTAATTTTATACCTTTAATCCTTTTTAGAATAGAAAATCGTTTCAAGATCTATATTAATGTTATCTAAGCTAGTTTTGATGGTCATCGGTATGTTTTTTCATTTGTTAACAAGTAATCTAATAAAATTCCAAATACACCTTAAATGGCGTGCTAGCCCCTCTGAAATCTCCAATATTTTAATAATCAGGTTACTTAGGGACCAAATTATATTCATCATGTTCCTATACCCAAGGTTGATACAACTATACATTAAAACAAGAACAAAATTTTTCAAAGTTTATCCCAAAATATGTAGGCTAACCCTTCGAAAACCTTGATTTTTTCTCAATAAATTTATTAAACAATTATTTTTGTCAATTTTCATCCATTTTAAAAATCACAAACCACATCCTAGATCTATATTAATGTTCACTAAACTTGTTTTGATGTCATGAAACATGTTTCTTAAATTTTTAACAAGTAATATAATTAAACTCCGATACATCCTAAATGAGTGGACTAATTCCTATGAGATCTCGATTTATTGTAAATCGGGGTTATATAGGACCCAAATCTCTAGTATCTTCACAACTGGCTACAACTATATATTAAAACAAGAATTGAAAATTTTCAAAATTATCCTAAAATCTGTGGGGCTAACCCCTACGAAAATCTCGATTTTCCTTGTTAAATCTAGTAACTATTAATTTTTATACCTTTAATCCATTTTAGAATAGAAAATCATGTTCCAGAATCTATATTAATGTTATCTAAGCTAGTTTTGATGGTCATCAGGATGTTTTTTCATTTGTTAACAAGTAATCTAATAAAAATTCGAGATACACCTTAAATCGGCGTTGCTTGCCCTTTGCTCAAAATCTCGTAAATATTTTAATTTAATCAGGGTTATTAAGAAACATGTTTCATGACAATCAAAACAAGTTTAGTGAACATTAATATAGATCTAGGATGTGGTTTGTGATTTTTAAAATGGATGAAAGATGACAAAAATAATTGTTTAATAAATTTATTAAGGAAAATCAAGGTTTTCAAAGGGGTTAACCTGCATATTTTGGTATAACTTTGAAAAATTCCATGTTCTTGTTTTAATGTATAGTTGTATCAACCTTGGGTATAGGAACATGATGGAATATAATTTGGTCTCTAACTAACCCTGATTATTAAAATATTAGAGATTTCAGAGGTGCTAGCACGCCGATTTAAGGTGTATGTGGAATTTTATTAGATTACTTGTTAACAAATGAAGAAACATACCTGATGACCATCAAAACTAGCTTAGATAACATTAATATAGATCTTGAACACGATTTTCTATTCTAAAATGGATTAAAGGTATAGAATTAATAGTTTACTAGATTTAACAAGGAAAATCAAAGATTTTCGTAGGGGTTAACCCACAGATTTTAGGATAATTTTGAAAATTTTCAATTCTTGTTTTAATGTATAGTTGTAGCCACCTAGGGTATGAAAATACAATAGAAGATAATTTGGTCCCTACATAACCCCGATTTACAATAAATCAAGATCTCATAGGGATTAGTCCACTCATTTAGGATGTATCTAAAGTTTAATTATATTACTTGTTAAAACATTAAGAAACATGTTTCATGACAATCAAAACAAGTTTTGTGAACATTAATATAGATCTAGGATGTGGATTGTGATTTTTAAAATGGATGAAAGATGACAAAAATAATTGTTTAATAAATTTATTGAGGAAAATCAAGGTTTTCAAAGGGGTTAGCCTACATATTTTAGAATAACTTTGAAAAATTTCATGTTCTTGTTTTATTGTATAGTTGTATCAACTTTGGGTATAGGAACATGATGGAATATAATTTGGTCCCTAAGTAACCCTGATTATTAAAATATTGAAGATTTCAGAGGGGCTAGAACGCCGATTTAAGGTGTATTTGGAATTTTTACTTGTTAACAAATGAAAAAACATACATGATGACCATCAAAACTAGCTTAGAAAACATTATTATAGATCTTGGATACGATTTTCTATTCTAAAATGGATTAAAGGTATAAAATTAATAGTTTACTAGATTTAACAAGGAAAATCCAGATTTTCGTAGGGGTTGCCCGCAGATTCTAGGATAATTTTAAAATTTTCAATTCTTGTTTTAATATATAGTTGTAGCCACCTAGGGTATGAAAATACAATAGAACATAATTTGGTCCCTACATAACCCCGATTTACAATAAATCATGATCTCATAAGGATTAGTCCACTCATTTAGGATGTATCTGGAGTTTAATTATATTACTTGTTAAAAAATTAAGAAACATGTTTCATGACAATCAAAACATGTTTAGTGAACATTAATATAGATCTCGGATGTGGTTTGTGATTTTTAAAATAGATGAAAGATGACAAAAATAATTGTTTAATAAATTTATTGAAGAAAATCAAGGTTTTCGAAGGGGTTAACCTACATATTTTGGGATAACTTTGAAAAATTTCATGTTCTTGTTTTAATCTAAAGGTTTATCAACCTTGGGTATAGGGATGGGATTATTAATTTTGATGAGTTTAGGGTCATGATGTAGTAACATCATTCATACTCTTGTTACATATATCATTAGTCTATACTACTCTTCTTTACTAAAGGCTTGTATGAACTCTCTGAAATTAAGGTACTCTCTCTCTCTATTACTGCCTCGTCTTCTTCGTCATCCACCAATTTTGAAACCTTCTCTGCAATCTCAGCCGCACTCGGCCTTGACTCGGCTTCTTCTGCAGTACAATCTCTTGCAATACTTGCGATTTCAAATGCGCAATCAACCGAATAACTATCTCCCAGTGTGCTGTCCATCACTTCCCTCAGCATTTCCTTGTCCCCGAGAACCCTTCTCAATCTCTTCCATTCGGAAACTTGTGTCCCAAGGGATGATGTCTCTTCTTCTTGCAATCCAAGCAACATCTCTGGGGTTTTCCCAGACAAAACCTCCATTATGATAATCCCGTAAGCGAATACGTCAGTAGCAGGAGACAAAGAACCTTCTAGAAGATTCTCCTCCGTCGCTAATTCGCACTTTGACATCCCAAATTTTCCGACTTTACCTCTGAGATCTTCGTTCAAGAAGATGTTCCTGCTCTTGATGTTGCCGTGGATGTAGTTGATCCGATGCATATACTTTAACGCGATGGCAACATCATGACAGATCTTGATCCTCTGTTTCCATGCCAAGAAACAGTAACAAGACTCGATGAATTGATTCTTGATGGCCAATTTGTTCTGAATCCAATCCCACAGGGACCCATTCTTTGCATACTCGAAAACCAGATAAGAACCCTGATCGATTTCTCTGAAACATGTCCCAAGAACTCTAATCAGATTGTGGTTATAGTAGTGTGATTGATCGTTGAGAAGCCCGAAATCGAATCTTTTCATTGCATCTGCACTCACTTGCTTTATAGCCAAGTCTTTGCCTTTGAGCGAACCGAAATAAACCGAACCTTTGATGTGATTACTTGAACTGAAATTCTCAGTGGCTTTCTCTAACTCTTCAAACGCGTAAATCTCCAGAACGGGTTTTCGCGGCGTTGTGGTGCCAACAGTGTTGTGAGAATCCAATATCGAACCGTCCTGTGACCCTTCAAACGAGATTTTCTTGTCACTCGTGGTTCGGATGCTCAGACTCAGCTGCCGGGTCTCGGGGTCTTTGTTGCTGATCCAGTTCTGCGTTTGCGTTTGCATCCGCGCCTCTTTCTTCCAGTGTAAGTAACCAAACACCATGAGAGTGATAAGACCGAAAACTCCAGCAATGGCACTGCTCACAGCGACCATGAGCTTCATCTTTGACCGTTTCTTCTTGGATGTTTTTTTTGTGTGGAGATTCTCGATGGTTACGTTCCGTGATCCTGGTTTTTCCGGTTTGGCTAACGGATCAAGAACCGGTCTGTGATCAAGAGGGATCAGAGCAGGCTTGAGTGGAACCACACCAGATTTGTTGTTTGCAGAGACAATAGCATCCTCTGTTGTGTTGAACTTAACCGCCAGGCTGGAAACGTTGTCGTGGACGCTCACGGGATATGTAACGAGAAAACTAGCGTTTGAAACGCCTTCTTCTGGACAAGAGCACCTGATCGCCAAACGCAACTTAACGTTCTCGGCAAGCTTGTCCTCGGAAATATCTGGATTCTTCTCTCTGATAGATCTGCGGTGAAAATAGAACCAGAACTTGAGCTCAGTTGATAAACAAAGTAATTAATAAGACAGCTTGGGAAAATTGTTGGCTCACAGGCACGTGGTCAAGCCTTGCAGAGACTGAGAGACAGAGCGAAAGGTGTCTCCTTTAACGCAAGTTTTGATGAGATGGGCCTCGTAAATCCTTCCATTACATCTGCAGTCGATTGGGATCAAGAGTAACTGACCTTGTGGAACAAGCTCCTCAGCGTCTACAGAGGACTCGAGACCCAGATGGTTGGATAGGGAATTGAAGGGAGAATCGGCTCTGAGGATGGCGAAAGTGTGGCACTTTTGGATGTTTGAGTGACAAACGTAGCTGAAGGAGGAGGCTGCTTCCTCTTCGTCAGGGTCGCAGCTGTGCGAAGTTGCAAAGAGAGATGACGAGGAGATCAAGAGCAGGATTACTACAAGACTTGCCATGTCCTGCTTACTAACTGTATATGAAAAAAAAAAACAGTATTAATAACACATGACTCCAACTTTTTATTTGTGATAAAAAGTAGATGGTTAAATCACCATAAAGCATACTATTGGTTAATGATATTATAAAAATGAAAGATTATTATTGGAGACGTGGAGGTTTGTCGACAAGAGGGGTATGGCTATATATGAATCCCATGTTAAAAAAAAACTAGTTATATTCGAAAGGACTTATTCTTGTGTTTGGAAACTGTTCTTCGTAAACTCAACAACATTCACAAACTGCAAAGTCCAAGTTAAGTGAATCTTAATGGTACACAAACTCACTTTGTCCTAAGAAGATTATATCATTTAGATATGTGATATCTGTTGTTTCCGAACAAGTTTTAGGCCGAATTAGGACCCACTTTTTATTTTTTTATCTTTTTTTTGTTGGTGTATCATCTTGGAGTCATGGCTTATGTTTCTTTATCGGGTCAAAAGCATGTGCAATAGTTTATCGAGTACGGAGATCCAGACTTTCAGAATTGATTCATACCTAATTTGTACGTAGCTTGCAAAGTAATAACCATAAGTTCAAACACGTATACATTTTATCCTTGTCTAGAAATATTGCCTTGTTTGGTTGAAACCTGATCAGTTCACTTCACACTAAGCGAACAATTGAACATTGTTGTTCAAATCAGTTTTGGACATAGCGACAACAGACCTCAGTATTATAAGTATACTTGAAAGGATTCAAGCCAACAAATCCAAAAAATAGTAGACCATAACTTTAAGATCCAATGGCTCGGTCATCTAAAAATCCAAAACATATTGTGTGGAGAATGATTTTGGAATTGATAGTAGGGGAAAAACAGAAAAACATTATCAAGAAACTGAAAAGACATGCCATACAAAGCAACGACAAGGGGCTAAAAGGCTAAGTACTCTTAGGTCCATTTTGTAATAAATCCCTAAGTTGAATCCCAAAAATAAAAGACAAGGGAATCTTAAGAGGCAATTACAAAATTACTACTCCACTTAACAATGGAATATTAAATTTTGTATTCAAAATTCTAATTACTATAAAACGACTGAACTTAATAATACATTGAACACTACCCTTGGTACCCAATTCGTATGAAATAAATAAATAAAATCCCGGAGTGTAAACAATATCATGATGTACTTGAGAAAATTAATAATTCAAAATGACTTGTTACAGTTCTTGGAATCAAGAATATGTATCACGATTCACGAAATAAAGGAAGAGGTAGTCTTCCGATGAGAATACAACGCCGTCTCAGCTAAGCCACCACCACGTGCAGCTTTTTTTTTAAAAAAAAAGGAAAATACAAAAACTATTCATTAGCCAAAGAGTTAAATAGGTTTTGGACATATATATTTGTATCTTACACTTAGAAATGGGTACTCTCTCCAGTAGTGGGTTGGGCTTTCTCAATACTGGTCCGCAAAAGGGAGATGACATCCCCTGGCTCTGGAGCTCCGAACACAGTTGGCACCGGCTGCAGCCGCTGTGTCGATCGTTGAAGGGCTTAAGCCGCCATCCACCTGATCCAGGAAGACATATAGATGAGCTCAGTTTAAGGAAAGGATCAAACTCTGACTCTATAGAAGAAGACGCCTAACCTCAATATCAAGTGTTGGGTATTTGTGCCTCAATGCCCGGACTTATCACATTGACAAGCAATAATATCAAAACATGGAACTGAGACAGGAAATGGTTTAGATCACCAGAGAGTTAAAACATTGTTTTATAGAATTAAGACGCAACATAACCTTGTCCATCATGTTAGGCATGAACTTCTGGCCTCCAAATCCAGGTTCCACAGTCATCACAAGAACCATTTCAACCGGAGTTGTCCATTCAACCTGTCATAGATCAAGCAAATGATAACCTGATGGCACACTCTGGAACAGGCAAAATGCCAAACAGCAGATGAAAGTCATACCAGAGGATAGACTTGTTAGGTTATAGGTGAGAGCAGTGCATCAGCCTTTATGTTGACGTGGAGTAATCGTCATATACTTACTAATAATGCAATTATATGTTTCTATAGGGGTGATTTTGCAATTTAAGAGACTTCTTCTCTATTGAGTATTAATATTATTATGAGGAGGACCAATAAGAAAGAAGCGATAACAATAAAATATGAATACAGAAACAGGGGGAGGGGGGACAATTAATAAAGACACTTACCAAATCGGAAACTGCTCCCTTTTGGTTTGTCCTCAATTTACTTCACTTTCTCTCTCTCTCACTCTATTAGTCTTCCATCTCTCTCTCAATCTATATGCCTTTTAGATTCTCTAAACCCATTCTCTCTCCTAAACCTTGAGATATATACAATGGGTTCATGTGTATCCTCTTCTCACAACAAGAGCTCCTCCGCCTCTGATTCCGTCGTTAAGCTTGCGGCTTTCATCTCTAAGCCCCCCAGCTCCACTTCCCCCCTCATCACTTCCCCCACGATCATAGGGAACCCTCCCTTTCATTCCGGTCGTCCCGATTTTGCATCAGGTCAATATTCTGATCATTCTTTGCGTTTTCTTTAGTTCATCGCCGCTTGTTTTTTATTTTTGTTTTATCTAGAAACTGGAGTATAATTAAAGATTTTAACGAATATTTAGTAATTGATGGCTGTAATCGATTGGTTGCTTTTGTGCCGACAAATGTAAAGTCGTTAGCTTTTCAAGATGTACGTAGGAGAAAGATGTATTTAGTCATATGAAATTATAAAATCGTATAGTATCAAGTTATAATAATTTCAAAAAACTATTATATGACGATTGTGATCATTAATTAAACGTGGGTAAATGTGCAACCGGGTCTATCCACTAGTAGCATTTAGCGGCACATGGGCAACGGTGAAACGTACGATACAGGTTAGAATGTCTTCAAGGCATAGACACTTAATTTGCGACATGTGTGATGGACCACACTTCAAGTTGCAACTTCCATCTTCACGTTATTTATTAAATACATGCTTAGGGAACAAAAAAAAAAAGAGAATTAATTTTACAACCGTCTATTTAAATTTAGGTGTCCAACTTATTAAGTTAATTAGTACATTCACACAATGTTGTATGAAATAACGATGATTTAGAATATTAATTTCTTAATTAAGGTGATAAAGAGGAGGTGATATTTTTCGATTCAAGGGGGTGGCTTGATTCGGACTGCGAAGATGATTTCATGAGCGTTGATGGTGGTACGTACGTATGTTTCTTTTCCTAATTAAATCTTTTTAAAACTAATTTGAGTTACCGCAGAATTTACGCCGTCGCTAGGAACAACGCCGGTCCATCACAAATTCTGCGATCAAACTCCTCAAGTAGAGGAGAAACCTCATGAAGAAGAACTGTCTCCTACCGATAACAAAAAGAGACTCATCGAACTCTTCAAAGAGACACAAGACGATGATGAAGGGGAAGAAGACTACGTGGCAGAAGGCAAATCAAGAGCATGTCTCTGGCTAAGAACACCGGTTAGGTCTTCTGCGCCGGCGACTCCTTATAATAACAACAAAGAAAGACTACACAAATTCAAGAGAGTGAGATCGGCTGCTCACGCTGGCTGCGTTACGCGTTTGGTTTCCTGTAGTAGTTTCACTGATCGGCGACGGAATATAATGACTCATGCCCCCATTGCCGTCCAACGATAAAAAGACAAAAATATAAACTTAATATTAAATTACTATACATTATATATGTTTCTTAATTAATTTGTCTTTTATTTGTTGTTTTCCAAGGGATCGAACGATGTTCTTTTTTCAGCTCATAATGCTTATGACAGTTGTAAGGCATCATTTTCCTTGTTTTTGCCTTTTAGTGTGAAGAGAGTGTTTATTGGGAAACCGAGTTTAGAGTAATCGAATCCAATGTGCCAGTCGTTGGATTTTAGACAACCGGCTCTTGTGCGAAAGTAATGCAATGATAGCCAATGCCATGCATGGTGCATGCGACCAAATAGTTTATGTCTAGAGAGCTTTGCATCCTTTGGTCGAGGTTAGTTTATTTAATGTACGGTTGACTTCCTCATAACATTTTCCCACAAATTAACGAAATAGTGTAAATTTCTACATTTCCTTTTACAATACTCCATCTGTTTCATTTTAAATGTAGTTTAAGATTTTAAATTTTGTTTCAATTTAAGTGTTGTTTTAGATTTTCAATGCATATGTTTTTTTAAAATTCCAGTTTTATCCTTATTGTTATAATGTTGTGACCAATGAAAAAAATTATTAAACATATTAAATAGGGGTAAAACAGAAAATTTATTTGTTTTCTTAATTTGTGTGAAAAAACCTTAAACTACATTTAAATTGAAACAGAGGGAGTATATTTTTTTTTATAAATTTCTCAATAATAAGTTGGAACAATAATAATAATAAAGAAATTTAGTTTTAAAATTGGCAAGAAATACAAAATGACATTTTTTATGAAACAAAAATCTTAGAATGTTACTTTTTGTGAAATGGAGAAAATATAAAATAATTTTATAACAAGGGTGAAAATCCTTTAGCAATTCTTTTTCTGACTCATGGATAACACATTTATTTAAAAATCTCAATAAAATAAATAAAATTTCAATATTAACAAAGTCCCCCCCCCCTCCCCTTATTAGTGCACAAAACTGTAGATTGAGACAAAAGTTAGACTTAGACATAGATCTATTAAATATATATATATTGAGAATGAGATATTCATAATCATGTTTATATATAAATAGATAATATATACAAGAGTTTATGCAGTTGTAATTAAACTATCAAATGTAGATTTTTATATATCTAATTATAAGGTTCATGCATGGAGATGGAGTCACTTAGTGTATTAAAAGTCAGATATCAAAAACTTACACTTGGAAATAATTAAATTATTCTATATACACAAGTTCAACACAGATTTTTTAAAAAAATTCAAACCCTTCCTAATTTTTTCCAGGAATGCAGAATTGATAACATAAAGAAGTAGAAAATTATGTGCTATAATTGGATGGTCAGCATAAAATTATGGTACTTGTTAGATTTTCCCAAAAAAAGGGGTAAATTTAAAACATCTATAAATATTTCTGACTGCATATAATCTGCCCATAATACATGTTCCTTGTTAAAACACTTTATGACTAAAACAATTAGAATAGTGTCTGGGAGAACAGAGGTTGATGGGTAGCTAAATCCTAAATGTTTAATTTTGTATTTCTTCTATTAACTAAAGGAAAGTAAAATGCAATCATCTATCGGAAAAGGCTTTCATCTTTTCTGCTTTCTTCTTATATTATTTGTTAGCCATGTGTGTTGGATGGAAGTTCAAGCCAACTCCACAGTGAGCAGATCTACGGATCCATTTCTTTTGTCTACTACAAGCTTACCTGTGGACACAGCCTTCACGTTTCCATCAGCTTCACCTGTTATCCCTTCGGGTGGGAGAAATTTTGGGAAAGGAAAAATAGATCTGGGAGGCCTTGAGGTGATCCAAGTCTCCATCTCAAACTCAACATCACAGAGAGTATGGAGGACGTACGAGGGCATGGGACTCACTATCTTTCAACCTATCAACCTTCCTCTCAGCTTCTTCACTCTTGGCTTCTATGCGCAACCCAACAACCGTCAGCTTTTCGGCTGGGTTCTTGCTGCAAGAGACGTGTCTGGAAATAGCTTGAGGCCACCCGTTGGCTACATTGCAGTCATGAACACTACATCGATGATTATCAAGCAAGACGGGCCTGCATATTTTTGGCAGCCCCTATGTCCCGATGGGTATCAAGCGGTTGGTCTATATGTCACCACTTCTCCTCTGAAGCCATCCTTAAGCCAAGAATCTATAAGCTGCGTTCGATCTGATCTTACAGAACAGAGCGAAACCGATACATGGGTTTGGGGGACAGAAGAAATGACCCTTTCTAGCCTGAGACCGGCAAACAGAGGAACAGAAGCAACAGGGGTGTACACAGGGACATTCAGCTGCCAGCGACTAAACTTCCCTCCTCCTGCTCCTCCTCCTCTGTTCTGCTTGAAAAATACAAAATTTGACTTGTCTAGCATGCCAAGCAAAGATCAAACTAGCGTTTTGTTTGAAACGTATTCACCCTGGGTGTATTTGCATCCGGATGAAGATTTCCTTCCTTCCTCTGTCAATTGGTTTTTCTCCAACGGTGCCCTTTTATTCCAGAAAGGGAACGAATCCAACCCCGTCCCCGTACAACCGAACGGTTCAAACCTTCCCCAAGGCGGCTCGGATGATGGTTCATTCTGGTTGGACTATCCGGCGGATAAGAACGCAAAGGAAAGGGTTAAGAGGGGAGACTTAGGAAACACGAAGGTGTATCTGCACATCAAACCAATGTTTGGAGGCACTTTCACTGACATTGTCGTCTGGATATTCTATCCTTTCAACGGCAATGCCCGCCTCAAGTTTTTATTCATCAAGAGCCTGTGGCTGGGGGATATAGGCGAGCATATTGGAGACTGGGAGCATGTTACGTTGCGCATAAGCAACTTCAACGGCGAGTTATGGCGCGCATACTTCTCTGAGCACAGTGGGGGAACTCTATTGGAGGCTTGCGATCTAGAGTTCCAAGGAGGGAACAAACTAGTGGGCTACTCTTCTCTTCACGGCCACGCAATGTTCTCAAGAACAGGACTGGTATTGCAAGGCGAAGACGGAAACGGCCTAAGGAACGACATGGCAAGAAGCGACAAATTCTTTGACGCTGGTGCTGCGTATGAGATCGTTGCAGGACCGGGAATTGTGGAGCCACCGTGGCTCAACTATTTTAGGAAATGGGGACCATTTGTCAGACATGATATTGATAAGACATTCCAAGGTATCGCCAAGACATTGCCTCGACTCTTGCGTAATAAATTCAGAAATCTCATTAACAAAATTCCTCGTGAAGTGCTTGAAGAAGATGGTCCCACTGGTCCCAAGGTCAAAAGGTCTTGGACCGCTGATGACTAATTTTATCTTCACCCGTGTCTAAAAAATTGTACTAGTATTGACTATTGATTAAGCAAAATTATAGTTTTTATATTTTTTTTCTGGGCCAAACCATGACTTTTCAACAATTATGGCAAGAGTTGTTAATATTCAAACCAAAATCTTGAAAAAATGGAAATAATTATTACTATCTTGCTTTAATTTTCCATTCTTATATCTTATGTGATTGAAATAAATTTGTTAAAAAACTGATGTACAGTAGTTACTTATTACGAGGGCATGGGACTCCCTATCTTTCAACCTATCAACCTGCCTCGCAATATCTTCAAAGTTGGCTTCTATGCACAACCCACCAGCCGACAACTTTTCGGTTGGATTCTTGTTGCAAGAGATGTAATTTAAGACCACCAGTCGATTACACTGAAGTTGGAAATACTATGTCATTGAATATCAAACAAGACGGCCCGGGCCTGCATATTTCTGGCACAGAGTGAAGCCGATACATGGGTATGGAGGATAAAAGAAACGACTCTTTCTAGTTTGAGACTGGCCAACAGAGGAACATTTGCAGGACCTGACGTGGTTGATGAGCCACCATGGCTTAACTATTTCAGGAAATGGGGACCTCGCGTCCATTACAAAATCAACAATTCTCTAATCTCTATCGCTAGGATTTTGCCGACTTTTATACGAAAGAGTTTACGGGAACTCATAAGCAGAAATATTCCTTTAGAAGTGCTTCGTCAAGATGGTCCCAAAGCCAAGGCGACTTGGACCGGCGATGAACAATGTTCTTCATGTTTTATTGTAAATTGTTGCATTAATCTTGTACATGTATAAAGTTTATTTTTTGTTAAGAATAAAAATCAATACATTTGAAAACGATGATAACGTAAAATACGTACGTATGGACATAGTCGTTATTAAGTTTTCTCATTTTATTTAACTAACCCCAACTTTGCTCCCACAATTCCACAAGCATATTTAAGAAAGTTCTAACTTTTTAGTTTGAAAGAAAAGGTGAATAGAGCATAGACAACGGCTGGTGGTAACTCTTGGTTTACAAGTTTGAGTGGCCAAGACGGAGAAGGACACGGTGCCACGAAGTGTTGAGAACTCCTCTTAGGTTCCACACCGACTCCACATTTTCCGGTTGAACATTTGCCGCCGAATCGACCTGCCCATTTCCACAGTTTTCTATTAATTCTGGTCAGACAAACTTTTTTATAATAACCGAGCAAAATGTTGAGGCTTTACCGCTTTGGCGATGACCTCGGTATTCTGTGAAACATCAATGGTGGCTTCAAACAACACCCATGCCCATTTGTCACTGGAGTTATGTTCAGAGATGTAATGCTTCCCTGGTTTTTGCGTTCTAGAAGCTTCCACCCAGTTTTTGCCTCCATCGAGGGATATGTCCACTCGCTCTATCCCACGTCCACCTCCTGAAACTGCATAGCCTTTGATACCAATCTGCAAAATCCGAACTACAAATGAATTAGATATTGCTTTCATGCATTGGTCTGATCAGACTGGGTAGTGAAATTGGCTTGAAAAAAATCTAACCTTTCCCGGCTTCACCATTTGCACGTCCTCCACAGAGCAAATTGCACTCTATTAACCATAAAAACACATATGGGGTCAAGACTCGAGAGAACCTAATGTTCAATTTTAAATTCTACTATCTGATTAAATTCATTAGCCAACTGGTCCAAAAAAAAGTAAAATTTTCAGTATACCAGTATATAATAATGATCAGTCGATTCGATAAGAAAGACAACCATCATCAACTGTTTTCATGGATGTTTAGAGAAATATGAACTTCGCAAGGAAATTGGAAGATCCAAATTTACCAGCGCATATAAAGGAGAAACGTCATTGCAAAGTCAAGTATTCTGTAAGAAAGAGGGTAATGTAATTACCTGAACAGGGAAATCCATTTGCGGCCTCCTTGAAGACCAGTCGATATTATCCCAATTGACAGAGGGTGGGAACATTTTGTAGTCTTTTTGCATAAAGAATCCCTACACCACATTTTGATCCAAGTCTCTTACAATGTTAGAACAGTTTCTGACTGCTTAAAACAGGGTAAAAACCGGAAACTGTTGTTGAGACCTGGCATTCTTCAGCGATGACATTGATGGAATTAAGCCATTTGACCGAACGAGCACCAATCACACCAGGGACAACCACCCTTAGCGGAAATCCGTGATCCCTGTTCAGGGTCTTAACAGAAGAAACAAATTTTTCAACAAACAAGCACATCTCTGCGTACAAGTGATGATTTAAACACAAATGAGAGTAATATGTTGAGAAGCAAAAGAAAGATATCAAACCTCTCCATTCATTTCATAAGCGAGTAGAACATCCGCTTCAGGATTTGTGGCTTGACTAAGAGGGATTGACGCCTTGTAAGGGCCCCCGTTCTCCTCCTAGAGGTATAAACCGATCAGAGACTTACAGCGATCATGTGAACCAATGGAAGCATAACAAATCATAAAAGAAGTCGAATATATATCTACCTTACAGCGATCAACACTAACGAACTCAACATGTCTGCCTCCTAAAATGGTTGAACCTGTCAGCTTTGCTATCCCCACAAGCTCAAGAACATCGGCCAATTTCGCCCCACCCCAGACAGCTGAAGAAATGAAAGGCATATTCTTTGATATCTACTTCAAGCCAAGTTTTTTTATTTATGTTTTTCAAATTATGGGAATGGGAAAAAGACAGAGGAACCGTTGCCAATAGCAGAAACATCCCATCCAACCCCTCTAACATTCCTAACTTTGCTCATGGCAGTCCTTCTGTTACCGGCACACTGCATTCATACAAAAAAATTTTTGATGCTAATTAATTGTGGAGAAAACTGAAGATAAAACAAGTACAAGCGCAGAATGATAAACCTGTAGAGTAGCAGTAACATTGTACTTTGGGAGAGACCTGCGATTTGAGAAACAGTGGTAGGATCATATACATGCTTGATACAGTATTTATTTATTGATTTTGTCTCTCAAGAACTAAAGAGAAGCATATAAACCTGATGTCCTTGATAAACAGTTTTCTGGGGTTCTGGATCAACCCAGAAAAGGTGACAGAGTAGCTGGTTCGGCAAAGAAATAGCAGAAATGAGCGGAGGAGGGAAGTTGAAATTGAGGATGGAGGAGAAGGAGAAGGAGAGAGAGAGAGACCTTTCAAGGTGATCAACAATGGGAATGGGACCATGATTTCGCTTGTAGAAAAGGTCGACGGGAGTGACATAAGATGAGACTAAGGCCGAGCGGGGAGGCTCAGCGTTGAAAGGTTCCTGGATCACCCAAATTAGATGCCAAAGGTATTGCAGTGGTTGAATCTATCTAACAGACGATTGGAACAAAGGGAAAGCGAAGAAGAAGAAGCTTGCCTTGGCGTTGACCTTGAGAGAAGGGTGACGTGGTGGCTCCTGCGAGTATTCGGACGGACCTCGGATTCCAGGCATTCTTTCGCCGTCGAGGAAATGAAGAATGGGTTGGGTTCAATTTTTACAATGTAATTTGTGGTGCATATGGCAAAAACAAAACGGTGTCGTTTCGAGGTCCCGTCTTTTTGTGAGGCTTATGCTATCTTATAACAGAGGGGGCCCAAATTGAGCCCAAAGGAAAATAAAAATAAAAGCTCCCGCTGAGATTGCGGCTGCCAAACTTCACGGCGGCGACATGTCGATGCGACTTCCTTCCCCGATAACTTACCGGCGTCTCTCAACGGTTCCGAGCATTGTCTCTTTCGCTCCACGGAGGCACATCGTTGCGTTGGCGGCCAAGAGAAGCCCTAAGCGGCTCAAATACTCTACTCCTCGCTTCACTAAGGTAGGTCGGTTCCCAGGGTTGTAATTCTCCCTCCCAGTGTATGATTAATTAAATTTATAAACAGGAAGGGGAATTGGTGTACATCGAGGTCGATCCTTGTGGTGTTGATGCCTGGAAACTCGGACCGGTTATTGACCTTCTCAAACAAGGAGCTGTTGGTGTTATCCCCACTGATACTGTGTAAGCTCTTCCTCCTCTTTTCTTCTTCTTCCTCTCTTATCCGCTGCTCTTTTGCATCTTCATTCTATTTCTCTAGATATGCCATTGCTTGCGATTGTAAAAACCATTCCGCTGTTGAGCGTCTCCGAAGGTTAGCATCTGTGATTTCATTCTTGTGTTTGCATTGTATGTATATAATAGAGGCATTTCCTTGTAGCTGATCCAAACCCGTGTCTTTCTTCTTCTCTTCCTAGGATAAAAAAGATTGAACCATCCAAGGTAAGAGGCATGGCATCCGTTTAATATTCCACTGGTTGGGATGGATTCAATATGCCTATCTCTTTATTCTTCTTTGCTTTCCCCATGGGAACTTATGCAGCCACTTAGCATCTTATGCCGCTCCTTGCGGGATATAGACACTTTTACTATGGGGTTTCCTCGTGGTGATGGTCATGGTCATGCTAACGTTTTTCGAGCTGTCAAGCAATGCCTACCTGGACCTGTGAGAAACCCTTTTACTCTCATGACTCACTCTTCTACTTTTCTATTCTGGTGTTTTCTGATGGATGACTTGGGGTAGTAATGGATACTCGACATGTATTAGCAATATCCAAATCGTTTTCATATCCATCTACATGGATGGTCTTTTGCATGTTTTTCAACAGTACACCTTCATCTTGACTGCAAGCAAAGAATTACCCAAACAGTGTGTCGGGTTCGGCACCACAAATGTGAAATATGCATCAAGGAAAAACGTGGGTGTCCGCATTTCTGATGACGCTGTCTGCCAAGCTATTCTGCAGGAGATGGATGCCCCACTGATTTGCACAAGGTTTCTTTCTTCTTAATATCATCTATACAGTGAGATTGTGGACTCTTCTTAATATCATCTATGTAGTTGTAATCTGTGGTGTGGTAAATAATGATAGTGTGAAAGGGCCAAAAGAAAATGAATGGATGATTGATCCAACCGCAATCGGTGACATATATGGACCAGAGGTATATAACTCTCACTGAGTCCCAGCGCGTAAAGAAGCTCTTTGGTTGCTCTACTCTCTGTTTTGGTTTACTTGTACAGGGTCTAGATTTTTTGGTAGATGGAGGTGTACGAGTGGCTGAACCATCCACCATCGTGGATATGACAGGACCATATCCTAAGGTCATACGGGAAGGGAAGGTAATAGACTATCTAACATTATGTGCTTCATCCATCGAAGGACCTTAACGTGTTTGCATGTTTGGTTTGTAAGGGACCTATATTGCCATGGATGGTGGTTGAGGACGACGACTCTCGCCTGCGTCAAGATCTTATCGCTTCTGGCACTTGAAACAGAGACAGACACAGATTAGGTCTTTGTTTGACAATTACATGCGAGACACCTTGTAGATGAAGAATATGAATGATGTGAATACAGTTATTACAAATGTGAATCCAAAATCCATACACAGCAAAAAAAAATTGTTGCATAAACAAATACACATGCATGTGGAAGTCGAAGACTAAGCCAAAGAATAAGATGAACACAATCATATGTATGACACTCAAAGAACCCAGCCTTTTTCTTGGTCGGATTTATAATATGTATCCTAAAATCAGCTGCGGGTTTTGCCGTAGAGATTTGTGTAAACCGATTTGGTACGTTGCACAAGAATCATACTCAAGGCGGCTGCAATGATGCAGAATCCAGACATTATGAGTGACGTCAAGAAGTAACAGATGGAACCTTGGCATCTCAGGACGTCATCAGGATTGAACAAGGACCCGTGAGCTTGCCTCTCTGCTTCGCGGTCATAAATGGAACTTGCAATCAGACCTGAAAAGACTAAGGACCCAGCCGGGTTGGCCAGCGTCAGGAAATTGTATAAAGCTCCAAACTTCTTTAGACCAAAGAGCTCAGAGGCAGTGGCTGGGACGATGGCCCAGTGAGCACCATAGCCGAGTCCAATCAGTAATGTGCCAATATGCATAGCTCCTGGCCATCCGTATGCAAAGAAGATGTGTCCTACTGACATTACAAGCTGAGCCACTGCTATGGCAACCGGTCTTGGGTATGCATAGTCCCTGCAAATCATTCCGCACCAAAATCAGTTCCCCAGCCAAATGTCATTGTCTTCTTATGGGACAGTATCATACCTGACGATGAGTTCGGAAAAATAGCCGCCACCAATGCGTCCAAGGAAGTTCCAAATGCTAATCATCGACACAAAAACGTGAGTGTTATCGTACCCGAGAGACTGACTCATTTGCCCAAGGTTATCTATTACTGTTAGACCCGAACCAGATCCGAGCAAGAGGGAGAAGAATATGAGCCAGAAATCAGCTTTCACGAGTGCTTGAGTTAAAGTAAAATCCTCGCCTCTGTGAGGTCCCCTCCGTCTCTTGACCCGAACAGCACCCTCTGCAGCTGCCTGCATCAGCTTTGCTTGCAACTGTGCAATTCTCTTATGTCTCTCTAATGCAGGAAGCAGATCTACTTCTTTCGGTTTCTCGTCTTCCACCTCACTCAATATAAGCTCAGGACCATGGTCAGGGGTTGACTGTCCCGGATCCTGGCCTTGCTGATTTCCAACAACGAGAGGTTCTTCGAGTGTGTCACACGGGTCGGTTGATCCTGTGAAGCAACTCGTCGCAATTGGTATGAAGATGGGTACAAGAAGAATAGCAAACAAGACTATGGTGAAAGCAATGATGATTGAATGGCTAAGATCAATGAAATCTTCAACAAGCATCACTGCCATGAGATAGGCAGCAAGTAGAATGCAGACGGCATAGATGATGGTGAAGCTGGTGCCATCGGAAGAACGGATCTGCCTGTGACCACCGACGGGTCTGATGAAGAACATGAGAGGAAGAACAACAACTGATGGGGCGACAGCAACCATGAAAATGAGTGATGCACGGTCAGAGGAGTGGATCATTGTGTATACCTGAGAGAGGATGGCACCGCCCAGCCCAGCAAAACCCTTGAGGATACCGACCACAGGACCACGGCTCTTGGGAAAGTTCTGAACACCAGAGACTAATGTAGCCGTGTTGAAGTAGGTTTCTCCGTTGTTCCCAACAAAAATGAGGATACACATCTGAAAGATAATAAAGATTCAGATGATATTGATGAATAGCTTGTAAAAGGAAGGAACCTCGAGCAAAGACTTTGAGCTAGCTACAAAGTGGATCCATTCCTACAGCACTTTGACAAGCTTGACCAGAAAGTTTAGGACTTTCTTAATAGGCAGATAATTGTATCCTCCTGCAAAATCTACTAGTAGTCAACTCGTTTGAATCAATCAAATAAATTCATAACTCAATTTCCAAAGCTACAGAAGAGAAGAATCTCGTGATCAAAAGGTGAGTTGAAAAGAAAAGAAAGATAAATATCTCTCGGAATTGATTTGACAGCCATATGACATAGTAAGCAAAAACAAAAAAAACCTTAACTTTGAGGGATTCTCCAAACAGACAATATAGAAAAAGCAAACTTTAGTAGAAGAAAGTCTCCAACTTTGCGACGCCCAGTCCAAGATACGTATAGAATCAGATGGATCCGAAGATAGAGTAAAGAGAGAGAGAGAGAGAATGGGTGGGGGAAAGACAAAGACTCACAGCCCATAAGGGAAGAAGGGGAGCTCGACCGGTGACGATAAGCCAAACCCAGCCATAGCCGACAAGGTTCTGGAGAGAGCCGACGAAAAGAGCAGCCCAGAGAGGCAAGATCTCAGAGAGAGAACCAGCGATGAAGCCGACACTATCGCCGAGATCTTTAGCGACACCGAGCCTGGAGAGCTGCTTCTGGTTGTAGTTGAGGGAGCTCTTGATGACGGGGGATATGCTGCCGAACAAGTAACCGATGCCAGCGCAAGACTGAATCCACATGGCCGCCACAAACACAAGCCATCTATTGTTGATGAACGATATCACTCTTTCTCGCGTCGTCCTCGCCATCTCTCTCTTGTTTTACGATCAATCAAACCTTTTTATTTATTTATTTATTGCTCTCCTCTCTGTTGTTGACCCTTAATCTTGTCACAATTAATCAACTAGTAAGGGAAGAGTGTACTACAGTAGTTGCTAAAAAAAAAACACTATCTTAATAGTATATACTGTATTTACCATTATACTAAATACTATTATACTAAATAGTAGGTGTAGTTACCATTATACTAAATAGTAGGTGTAGTTACC
Source organism: Crucihimalaya himalaica (assembly GCA_004349715.1). NCBI lineage: Eukaryota > Viridiplantae > Streptophyta > Magnoliopsida > Brassicales > Brassicaceae > Crucihimalaya > Crucihimalaya himalaica. The sequence continues at coordinate 68,016 of SMJT01000002.1, forward strand.
ATTCGAAATTAGAAATTTAAAGGTTTGATGTTGCCAAATTTATTATACTAGCGGACAACAAAATAAACGTTATTATACTAGCCGACAAAAAAAAAAGATTACACTATCACAAATAAATAGTAATCATTTAAGAAAAAAACAGATTCAACTTGCCCTTGTCCACCCCGAATGGTCATAATACACTTGATTTCTTTAAGTAGAAATCTCACTCACCAGTATTTATTATTAGCTTATAAACCCAACTCAAAAATATACTTATTAATAGTGGAGTACTTGCGATAATAAACCCACAAAATAATTAATACATTAATGGTCTTTCCAAATGATTCGTTTCAACAAAGAAATTAGATGTGGATGTGAATTTGAATGGCGATGACCAAAATGGTGATGATAGCGAAGAAGAGAATGGCATGAACCAATATTGAGATGCCGCTTGTGGTCATGTTGCCGCACTCCAACACTCTCCTTCTCGCCGGCAACTGAAAGAGAAGCCCCGGCGATAACACTACGAACAGCACCACCGCTACTGCCACCGGTCCCCAGTCAGCTCCTCCCATAGATTATAGATAGGTGTACTTAATTTGTTGAAATCCAGAATTTGTTGACATTATTTAAAGATGACAGAAAAGACTTATTGGTATCTTCTTTTCTTGTTGGATAGATCATATATGTGGCTTCTTTACGAGACTACGTTTAATTAGTGGCTTTTGCATATACACTTTTTATAAAGTTTAAAGTGTTTGATACTTGATTGCGTTTATTGGTTTGTTTTCGATTCTTTTTTTTTTTGCTGATTTGATGGGTAACCGCCTTAGTGCATGCATCATAATAAAATCGGCCTTATGAATTGAAATGCCTCGTGACGAGAATCAGAAGCTTAGGCTTCAAAACAAGCAATACTATCAAAAGTATTTAATTATATTTTGTGAATATAATAAGGTTTGAAATTTCAGTCTAGAGAATATATAGTTCTTTCCTTCATCCTTCAAACTTGAGGAGAACCCTCCACTTTTGTCTAGCACAAGCCACATGCACAAACTAATTTTTCGTTACATCAAGATGATCATATAATTTCGTTCTCACATGCATGCATGTATGCATTATTATAAATATAAACACAAAAAATAGTAGAATATACAGAGACATAAACAGAAAGCATAGAGAAACTAAATGGGGTTGGACTGGGGACCGGTGTTGATGTCGGTTATATTCTTCATCCTGTTGAGCCCTGGAGTTCTGTTTCAGCTGCCTGGAAGGAGCAAAGCTGTTGAGTTCGGTGGGTTTCAGACAAGCGGCCCCTCCATTGTCATCCACACTCTCCTCTTCTTCGCCTTCATCACCATCTCCCTTATCGCCCTTCACATCCACATCTACGCCGGCTAGCTTCAACCTAACCTCTCCCTCACGTTCCGTATCTCTCTCCTTTCTTGATGTCTGATTTTCTTGTGAAACATTATTAATTCCTTCTAATTCTATGGTAACATTCTTCCAGAATATCCATTTTATGAACCATACATATATATATATATGTGTGTGTGTGTATGTATGCATGTACTAATTTAATTATTAGGATATTAAGTGCATATAGGTTTCCCATTGATATCTTTGTTTTTAATTTTATTTTCAATGTTAAAATTTATTTTGAAAAGAGGCCCAAATAAAAGCTTTACCATTAATATCTTATCTTGAAGGCTTGAAGCAATGTATAGAATACTTCTGATGACTTGCTCATAATATAGGTCAAACTCCACCTAAATCCTAATGATCACTCTTCACCATCTAAGCTAATAACAGTCGTTAGTCTCTCACAATGGTCCAGCTTAAACCTTTCTCGAACCGAAGATATATAAGAATCGGCTCTAGCGTCAACGCACTCATCCACACCATTCATCGCCCTACCGATCAGCTTCTCTGCCTTCGTGTTCAGCTTCTTTTCCATATTTTTACCCTCGGGAGCCAAGGCTGCTAATCACAGAACACCATTAACTATATATACACATGTATATAAGAAAAATAGCTATTAGCTTTTAGTAGAGAGAAGAAAGGTTACGTACATGGTTGAAGGAGGAAGCTAACTTTAGGAGGGAGAGGTGTAGTGGTAGTTACGTGGTTATTGATATCAGGTTGAGGAGCGTAGGAAGTCGTAGTGGACGAAGTGTAATGAACATTATTATAAAGATCTTGGGAAGGAGTTAGAGGAGGTTTCACAGATTTGTAAAAGGGCATTATCTTAGCTATCATGAACCCTCTTGATCTCCTTCTGTTCATCTCCATGATCACTTAGCTTGCTTACTATTATTTTTTCCACCGATTGAGATCTACGTACTTATTGGTGGTGTTTCATAAATTTATATTGTATCGTTTGCACATATATATACGGGACTAGGTAGAGTTTCGTTATATATATTGTGGCGAAGACATGGAGAAAGATAGAGACTAGAGAGGTATCAAAGACGTACGCGTGGTCCTTCGTCTTGCAATAATATCACTCAGAAGCATCGTTAGAGATAAATTTGATCTCAGATAATATAAATAAATAAAATCGAATAACGTTATCTTTGTACCGTTGTAGCGGCGAGATATTTGATTTTGATCGATAACCGAGGAGGGTTAAAAGGAACCTTAGCCAGATATTTGAACCATGATCAGAACCCAAGCGTACTGTCTTTAAAGACTCTGGGATGCTTCATACTTTAGCAATACTACTTATCCACTCATGCATGATAAATTCTATTTTAAGCTCAAATAAATAAAATCAACACAGAATTATTAAGAAGAATATAATTTATAAGCATAAAACAAACATGTACGAACTCTTGGCAAATAACTGCAGCTTTCACTTTTATGTGCTTGAGGATTCGTTTGTCAAACCAATTAATATCACAAACAAGAATAACGATAGATGAGATAATTGAGTGCTCAAGAAACGTACGTACGTATGACCTGCTGCTTAACATCATACAATTAGTTAGTCCGATGTTTGATTGTTATCAGCGAAATAAGATTCCAACCACTCTATGCATGGTTCCAAGCGAACAACTCATAAAAGTCTTTACTTTTCATATAAATATATCCTTATATAGCCCAAAAATATTTGATCGAATTCGTCGTATATATATATATTCTCTTTCATTAAGGTCCAGCGTAATCATAACTTGGTTTTCTTTCCTTTATTTATTGGTTACTTTTTGTTATACATTAATTTCCGTAGCCAAAATACTAATGTAAGTGTTCCAAAAAAAAACCAAAAAATGTAAGTGTCTTGAAAAATATCATTAGCTAGCAGTCATTTGAAGGAGAATAAAATATTGGTCAGAGCCATTTACTTGATTAATTACCCAAGTATCAAATTGAAATGTGTGTTTCTCATCATAACACGCTCTTCAATGGAAGAAAAAGAAGCAAGCATATCTTTTGAGATCACTATATATTATTGTATATGTGATATATTCTGTTGCATATTTGCTTTACAATTAGATGGTCCAAAGGTATATTATCTTCTATTGCGATGCTTACGTCGACATAATATTCCAGATGCGATGACATGGTCCTTAGTCCTTACTTATACCTCTTAATGAAGATATTAATACTCCATAAGGATTCAATTATTCTGGAGCGAATTACTACAGCTGGGCCTATTGGGCTGATTTAATATCAACCCAAAAAAAGACGAGAGCCCAGCTCGAGCCAAATGGGCCCAACAAGGTAACTAAAGGCATCTCTCTCTCTCTCTCAACCCAGTTTTGATTTGTTGCGGGGGATGGGGCTGACCAATTTCGTTTTGACGGTGGCCGGCGTTGGCGCGGTGGTGCTCCTCCTGAAGGGCGACGTCAAGCAATCAGCCTCCGTTTTCAAGCGCAACGTCAAGCATCTTCGCAACTGGATCCAAGAAGAAACTTCCGCCGCCTCCAAGTTAGTCTCTCTCTCTCTCTCTCTTTTGACGAAGGTGTTGATTCGCTGTTTTTTTTTTTTTTTCTTAAGTTTCCATTTTTTTTTCGAAAGATTCGATTTTTCTCCATGCTTCATATGTTTGGTAATTTGAGAAACCCGAAGAGTCAATCATTTCTTTATTTTATCTGTGTGATTGCTTCGTGCTCCTTTGGTCACAGATCTCTCTCTAACAACATAACATCAAACAGGTATTGTGACCGTGGTTGATGATGATTCTTACTTTCGCTTTCAGGGCAGCGGAGACCAAGACACCAAAGGAGATAGATTCATATGGTCCGAGAAAGGGCGTTTCTGAACCCAAAGATAAGGATTAGTGTGTTCGATGGAAAGGAGTGTTTTGATTTATAGGCTGGTTTGATTTAGCTGTTCTGTTTTTGAGATACAGTACGTGAATGCTAGTTTCGAAGTAAAGGTCTCAACACTTTCTTGCCCAACGTTTTTGGTAATTACATTCCATTCCTCTACTCATTCATCAAACTCCTATTACTAATGATAGACCGAAGGTGCATGCGGTGGTTATATAAGAAATGAAAAGTATGAGAGCAAAACTAAACTAAAAGGGAGGGAAGATGTGCATTTGGGTCAAGATGTGGTGGAAATTATCAGAGGGTTTATCAACAGGGTGGGTATGAACACCTTGGTAAGTGGTAACCACCACTCCTTCGTCTCCTGATAGCCTCTGCACTTGCTTCTTCACTCTGCATCCTTCTTGTGTGCACTTATAATAGCTCCTATATATAATACATATGAGTCTATTATCTATGACCAAGAAAGATGCATCAAAGCATATTATTAGGTACGTACCTGGGGAAGAGATTGTTCTTTACAGCTTTTTGGCCGTACTTCCTCCACCTGTATCCATCATCGAGAATATCAACCTGGCTTCTTGTCTGAAAGGCGAACCTGGGTTCTCTCTCTTTCTTCTTCTTACTCTTGGGTTTCTCTTCTTCGTTATTGTTGATGTTCTGGTGTGACAATGATGATGTTGTCGGCTGCCGTGAAGAGTTGTCAACCCCATGAACCGATGATGAACATGGAAACAACACCTGACACCTGTCCTCCATTTCTTACTTCCCTCTGCGTTTATGGGGGAAATATAGAGAAGCAATGTTTTGAACTTGGAATTTTCCAAAATGTATGTGTCTGTGTGAAAGGCAAGGGAGAGAGAGAGAGACGTAGACGGCAACGAAGATGCCCGAGAAAGTGAGATGGAAAAATGGCTACATTAGCGGATCCATTAGATAAAAAGAGTTTGGTGGGAATTATTTTAAAAAGGTATGGCGGCTTCATCATTCTGATTATGACTTTTTGTTGACATTATTATATGTAACTCCTTCGACTTTCAACTTTTGGTGCAATGGATTCAAGTTTCGAACTATTTGGCTTAAGAGTTGGCTTCTAGATCTCTGTGTGTATCATTCTTTTATTTGCTAAAACAAATTAGGCTGCATGTGTATAGTAAGAAATAAGATGATAATATCGACATCACGTGTTTTTGAAGTCTTTCACCTGCTAAAGTTTGATTCGATTCAAATATTGCAACTAAACAAGGGGCTCGAATGATATTGAGATTGTTTGACTATTTGGCTAGTTGCTTTCTTCTACATTTGTCAAAAATATAAATATATATAATCATTGCTTAGATGGATTATTCATCCCTCCAAAGTTATTCAAACGTGAGTCCAGTTCACTTTTCGAGGAAACACACACAACATAGAATAGTAGTAATAGTAACTTATGATTAAATGATCACATGTAGGATTTGAGACGGGGTCGCATAAGAGACTGCGCTCCATCCACCAAGATAGTGGTGCCTGTCATGAAGCGTGAGCCGTCGCTGATCAAGTAAATAACAGTGGAGTAGAGGTCCGTGTCCGGGTTGAGCCACTGTCCAAGAGGTGCAGCGTCCTTGACCAGCTTCTGCGCTCGGTCTCTCCCCACAGAAGCTGGATATTCATCGTCAAGATGCAGCCCTCTAGAGATCATGTTGACCCGTATCTTGTGCTTCCCAAGACTCATGGCCGAGGCCTGAAACCCAATCATCAAAACACTGAATTGACGAGAGATGTGTTGAATAAAAGGAGGATGTGTGTATACCCGAACAAGCTGATGAATAGCAGCAGAGGTTGTAGCGTAGGCATCAGCTCCAGGGTAAAGCACTCTCTCTGCGCTAGCAATAGTGGCCATGAAGAGAATGGAGCCTCCTGATGGATGGTCCTTCATCCTTGTGGCTACAGCCTTCAAGAGAAACCATGGAGCGGTGAGATTGATCTTTGTGATTCTGTTGAACTCATGTTGAGACACTTGCAGAATGTCCTGCATCTTCCCTGCAATAAAGAAAGAATGATGTTGCTGAATGGAAGGGGTGTAAAATTGAGATCCGAATATAATAGAAAAACCTTGGTAGGAGTAAGAGTTGAGAAAAGCATCGAAATTGCCGAAACAAGTCCATGCCTTTTGGACAGCGGCTTCGAAAGCATCTTCAGAATCAGCTTCCATGTCGAGTCCAATGAGCTCCACAGGGAAGGCTCCCTCGATGGAATCTCTAATCTTGTCTACAATGCTCCGTAGAGAACCCTCATCTCCAAACAAAACCAACCTAAACCATCGATCACAACATTACACTATCTATCACTATGAGTTCAACTAAACAACAAACCAATTCAACACACAAATAGAGACCCACTTGCAACCGTGTTTGGCTAGATGGAAAGCGATGTTTCGAGAAACCTGGTCGCCGTTGGATGTCATCAACACTCTCTTCGCCGGATTTTCCATGCAGAAGCAGAGCAGAGCAGATCAGATTCAATTCAAGAGTAGGGAGGGAGTGATCGCCATTCTTCAAATAAGAGGCTGGAATGGAAAAGCTTTCTGTGTGTTTTACGAAAACGACGAGACTGATTAATAAAGAAAAATCAAAAATTGCCTAATCACATGATCCACGTTTACTTACCCGCCCCACCTTCAGTTATTTAATGATGATTGCCTATTTTTTATTTTTTTTCCTGCTTTTCTTTAATAAAGCCCAACTCTAGCCCAAACAAAACCTGTGAGGCGAGGCGGCCCAGATCCATTTGAAAGTAATGACCTGGGAGCTCCGGGCTGTGGGGTTGCTTCAGAATCGGCTACTCTTTTTGGTAGACCACGTCGGAACTTGTCATCTTTAGTCAACAATTGAATCATTGATCACAGAGTCAGAAATGAAGTGGGCGATTGAGAGCACTTCTTTAACCTCATGACGCTTTGTTAGGTACATTAGTTGGACCGATTAAGAGATTTGGGTAATCAACATAGGTAGAGTCTATGAGGGTCCTAAGATTCTAGGTGGTAGTGGAAACCGTGTGTTGACTTAAAATGAAAGAGGGCACAAACAAAATCATTGTGAGATGTCAATTTTTCCAAGTGGGTAGAAATAAAAATGCTTTGCTTCCTCTGCTTTGCCTTCTTTTTGCAACCACATGACGTTATGCTTTCTCTTCCTTTTCCACCCAATTATGGATTTCATCTTTATCCTAAGGAGAGTCTGTGAACGCTTATACTATAGAGAGAGTCTACCACATCAGATAAGGATGCCATATAATAATCTTGAGATTGAGAATATATCCCTCATCAAAATCTTCACCGACTTTTGCTAGTAACAGAATCTCTAAGTTGTGCCACGTCATCTCAAAGAATCTTTAGTGGCACGTGCTGGATCCGGGGCAGCAAAACGAACGGGCTGATGAATAAGGTTCGGTTCCGTCTGGTGTGGCCTACCATTTTATCCTCTCCTTCTCTTTTCGTTTGTCTGTGTATAATTTTCCTCAGAATTTGGAGGACTCTCTTCTGGGTCTCTGCTTCAACCATGGATGATGATGAATATACCAAGCTCATCAGGAGAATGAATCCACCCAGGTTTTCTTTTTTCTTTTTCCATGCTCCACTTGTTTGTCTATTCTCTTGTAAAGACTTGAGCTTTACGGATTTTCTGTTTTGTCTATGTATCATGGAAACAGAGTTGTAATAGACAACAGCGCCAGCGATGATGCCACGGTTATTCAGGTAAAAATCAAATCATTCTTGTGTAAGAAGCAAACAGAGATCCCTGTTTTATTGGATTTCTTTGCTTAGGTTGATAGTGTGAACAAACATGGGACTCTATTGGAAGTAGTGCAAGTGCTCACTGATATGAATCTTGTGATCAAGAAAGCTTACATCTCTTCCGATGGAGGTTGGTTCATGGACGTCTTCAAAGTGATCGACCAATTTGGCAAAAAGATCAGAGACACACAAGTCCTTGACTATATCCAAAGGGTATGTACATGTACCTTGAGATCAATCAACAGTTTTTTTTGTTTTGGTTTGTGTGTGTATAAAACGCTTGTTGAAATCATTGCGCAGAGGATAGAGAGCAACGCTGGGTGGTTTATTCCACCTTTGAAAAGCTCAGTTGGAGTTATGCCCTCTGACGAATACACAGCGATTGAGCTCGCTGGAACGGACAGACCCGGTTTGTTGTCTGAAGTATCTGCTGTTCTCACAGACCTTCAATGCAACGTTGTGAGCGCTGAGATATGGACTCACAACACCAGAGCTGCAGCGGTTATTCATGTCACGGACAATTCAACTAATTCAGCCATTACTGACCCTATTCGCCTCTCCGTCATTAAAGAGCTGTTGTGCAATGTAGTTAGGACGAACAGCGGTTCAAGAGCTGCAAAAACGGCCTTCTCTTGTTCTGATACACACAGGGAGAGACGGTTGCATCAGATCATGTTTGATGATAGGGACTACGAGGGAGTCAAAAGAGCAAGGACATCGGCGTCAAGGCCCAATGTCACACTAATGAACATTGAGAAGGATTATACCGTTGTGACCATGAGGTCCAAAGATAGACCAAAGCTTGTGTTTGACGTAGTCTGTACTTTGACTGATATGCAGTATGTGGTGTTCCATGGCATGGTCAGCACAGAACCAGTGGAGGCTTATCAGGTAACTAAATGGTTTTCCATGTAAAGCTCTCAGTTGGGAACTCTTTTCTAACCATGATTGATAGTATGACTTATGCTGCAGGAATTTTACATCCGTCATGTCGATGGACTTCCCATAAACTCAGAAGCGGAGCAAGATCGTGTCATACAATGTCTGGAAGCAGCCATTGAGAGGAGAGCATCCGAGGTAATCAAATAGAAATGCATCATATCTGTCTTGGCTCGAAAGACAGAGTCCGCTCTGCGTCAATTGATACTCTTTTCTGATATAACTCAAAATAGATTATGCATGTGAAACATCCTTTCAGGGATTAGAGCTGGAATTATTAGCAGAAGACCGAGTTGGTCTCCTCTCAGACATAACCAGAACATTCAGAGAGAACAGCTTAACAATTGTGAGGGCAGAGATCTCAACGCGAGAGGGTAAGGCTCAAGACACTTTCTACGTAACAGACGTGTCAGGCCACCCAGTTGAATCAAAAATAGTGGAGTCAATCAGACAGGAGATAGGAGTAAGCAAGCTGAAGGTGAAGAACAACGAGGATTGCTCTGTTCTCGGTACGAGCAGGGCTTCGCAAGAAACAACAATGGGGTATTTGCTAAGTAATATCTTCAAACCCAAGTCTCTTCAGAGCTTCAAGCTTCATTAGTTTCACACATAGAGTATGTGCTTTGTATAGAGATTAGAGAGAGTAGGGCATTCTTAAGCTGATGGAAAAAGTAGCGATAATTGTGAAATTTGGCATCCCTGTGTAAAGAAGTCCCTTTTGTAAATTTGTGTGATCAAATAACAGGAACTGTCTTTGAGTAGATATGAAAGGATCCAGGAGACATGAATAGTAAAGATGCAAAAGTGTGTAAGATTAGTGAGAGCATTCGAAATAGCTAGTGATTAAGGATAGCAAAATTGGAAAATTTAATTGAAAGATTAATAAGAGATGAAGGGGAGAGAAAGGTGAGCTTTAAAACAAACGCACAAGTTTCTCTAATTACAAACTATAACCTAACCTGTCATTACAGCATCGATTAGTATTCCTAATCTTTCCCACCCACACCCATTCTCTCAATGAGAGCTAGCTTGATCAAAAAAGGAATTTTTAAAAGACAAGAAAGCAGTGAAGGAGGGATCAGCTAGAGCCAGAGAGCGCCGGCGTCTTTGAGAAGAGGAACGAGAGAGCCGTTGATGTGGGAAGCCATGACTCTGTCCATAGCTCCAACTAGCTTACCGCCGATGAAGACGACCGGAAGAGACCCTGGAGAAGAGGCGCCGGAGCAGCCGAGGAGACGGATGAGGGCTCGCTGGATGTCGCCGCCATAGGGGTGGAGGTCGAGCTCGTGGACGGCGGGGCTGACGCCCATTCCTCGGAAGAGACCCTTCACGGCGTGGCACATGCAGCACGTGCTCACGCTGAATATCACCACCGCGCTCTCTGCCGCCAGAGACTCTATGCGAAGCAGACCAGTGTCACTCACCATCCCCACACCGCCGAACCCTATGTTGTTCATCTTGTATGATCCCCACGATTCTGTCTGGTATTGCATTTTTGTTGAAACAGAATGAGAAAGAGAGAAAATAGGAGAATGGCTTAGGTTTTGGGTGAGGAGAGAGTGAGAGAGCCATGCAGAGTATTTATAGAGAGGCCTACTACGCTACACTTCTATGTCCAACTCATCAGTTTCCTCTAGTTAATTAATTATCATAGTTTCTTTTATTATAATTAAGTATATACTTTGTGTATAATAGTATAACATAAGGGTAATATATTCATTATTTTAGTTAAAAGTAAATTAAAACATATGACATCAAGATAGTGATTGCAGGTGAAACCAAAAAAAAAAAAAAAGGCAAGAAGAAGAGGAAGAACAGGCTTTTATCAGAAGGGAGTTGTTGGTAATAGACGGCTCCGTCTGTCCTTGTTGTCGGCTCTTACCGCTCTCGCCATTAATTTTCTTACCACTTAATTCTCTCTATTTCTTACAAGTATTTTCAACCTTATTTCTTGAAACAACATGATTATATGAAACCATGCATTATTATATTTTTCTTTATATGGAAACAAGATATACGAAACCATGTTTTGCACATATCTAATTTTGCAAGCCGTATGATGTAGGCAAGCTCAAATATATATATGGATCGATCTCTCGCGGGGGGAATTCTTTTTATTCCATTCCTCCTTACGATAAAAAAAGTTTCTATACGATACGTGTACGATGATATATGGGTTTTGATCATCATAGAATAATATGTTCAGGAGTCAGAATCTTATGTTACTTATCCAGTTTAATAGCATCCCATTTGATGTGAATGACGACTCGAGTTATGATGTGTACATAATTTATTAGAACAAACTCATGAATTCATTTTCTTCCCATGTCTCTGCTTTCAAATGTCAACAAAGTGGGTTAAACTTAGCTCTCTATGTATATATATACCATAAAAATATATGGACTGCTTCTGTTATACTACTTTATTGTGCAATGAATCTTTATATGTGATTTGTCCATTTATGTGGGATCGCCTATATATTGTGTAACTTGTAGTTGCCATATTATAAAAAAATTGTTACTCTTTAGTTTCGAATAATTAGTAATCAATGGAATTAGCATGGGTTTAGTTATAATATTAATAAAGTTTGAACAGTGCTAACTGCTATGTAGCTAAGCCTGTAAAAGAATAAATCAAAGTTTACAAAGTTCATTGTCACATGCTTTTGGCTTCCACGCTTGTGTCTTTTATATGCAAAATGCCTTTTTGTATCTCAGGTTTGAGCTCCACAATAAATTAATCTTACATTACATTTAAATGAGGGATTGATGGAAGAGAAGATTTTTATATGTATATTGAATAGAGTAAGAGAAGTCCGTACACTTATGCTCCCTCTAGCTGAAAAAGAAAGTTACTTCTTTTGGTGTTTAAACTTATGTATTTCTTTTCTGAAAAAAAAAATATCTATGCATGAGAAATCGTAAAAGATAAATAATCTTGTCGGATTGTGTTTGTCGGATCGCTTTACTTTTGATATTATTAAATCAAATCTAGTTTTCCTTACAGAAGGTCTTACGTAACACTTGTTTTATCTTTACCAACTCTGATATGTCCGATATAACCCTTTCAGTCGCAGTAATGCAGTATACATGCTTTTGATCGAGGGTGCTTTGAAAATTTTCGAAGTTCGTATTCAACACCTGAAACTTGAAACTTTGTACATTCTTTATTCCTTTATGTAATGATGTAGCTCTCTCTTTTCCTTTTAGTAGTGTTTTTTTTTTTTAATTTAAACTTTAAAGGTTTAATAAATATATTTCAGAAATAAAAAACTGTACAGAGGAAACCAGAGGCTGGTATTACCATGACATATTTTAAAGCTTAAAAACCATGAACCATTATACAGAAGGTTAAATTAAAGGCTTACCGAGGGAGTTAACTATAAAAGCTTTGGTTTTTTTTCTTTTTTTTGGCATCAAAAAGCTTTCGTTTTATAATTATCAATAAACATTTTAGCTATCACAAGCCTGAACAATTTTACAAACTATATATATATATGCAATATAAACTGCATGTTTATCACATTCATACGTACGTACGTGCTTGTGAATGGAATTATCACAATCCAACGGTGGAAAGAAAAAGATTACATCGAATAGAGAAGATTTGATCGATCGGACGGGTAGGGTTAGATGGCCGGCAATGAGAGCCCTCTGACTTATATTATTCACTACGACAAAAATATATAAATGGAAACTAAAATAAATAAATAAAAAAGAATACGAGCGTGATGCTATCTTTTCAGCTTTATCTGGTCTTTGCCATTTATAAACATCTGTGTGTATGTCTCTCCATAACACAATATTAATGTTTTGCTTTGTTATAAATATATCTTCATTTAATATCTTTATATTTAATTTCGTTTTTTACTTCTTACGGTGAAACAAAGCCGATAGAGAGAGGAAAGTAGAGATTCCAACTAAACCCAAACTCAGCTTTAGAGTTACATATTTTCGCCCATCGATCCTCGAAGTATAATGGTCCGAGTCTGATTCCAACGACCAAGATATGTCTCTTTTTTTTTTTTTGTCATCGACCAAGATATGTCTCTGTAGGTTATATTATATAATAATTTTCATACATATATATGTATCTGTCATATATACACATAAAGGTACATTGTCTGTGCCTATGTATGCGCGTGGCGTAGCTGTATATATATATATATACAATTTTTGGGTATGAATGTTAAGTTACGTTAACCTGCATAGTTAGTAATAAAATTTTGAAAGAGTATTTAAAGACTATGGAAATGTAAGAAAAAAAGAAGGCAGAAAGAAAAAGGAAGATGTCGCATGTCGGTGTCGCGGCGAAAAGGCGGTGAGGGTATTGTGGGAGTGCTCACGAATTCCCTTAAAAGAAAATCAGTTATATATATATATATATATATATAAGCCCATGCAAACTGCAATCCCACTCTTATCTATATTAAATTATCATCATGACCACACTAACTATCTTATAATTCACCAACTGATAAAGTATATCATCGATCGAGATATACGTCGATACATTGTTCTGCATGCAGGTGCATGGCCTCTATCTTTTTGTCGACCACAAGTTTTTGTCTGTTCGGAACGTAAGATTTCACTTGTTATTGTTTGTTTATCGCAATGATATATATCCATGCAGTACGTCAATTCGTCATTAATTTCCGCCTTAGGCTTCAGAACGTTTGGATTTTGATCATATAGTAGTTACCACTACACATTATATATATGCGTATATCATAAGCTCTTTTTCTAGTGAATTTAGTACAAATTAAAAGAAATGAATAAAAAAAGTCATAAAAATATGAGTCTGAAAATAATGCCGAACACCACCTGCCAAATTAGCTATCATTCCAAGCCTACTCCTTGGGAGAGCTTTCTGTAATATAAATACTACTATTAAGTATATTGTTACTAAATAATATATTAATGAATCTGGAATTACCAAACAATCAAGCTGAATATTCACTTATCTGTTTAGTGTATTTTGAAGTCTTATTTTTTTTTTTTATATCATGAGTGTAGTAGATATAGAAGTTGGGACAAATATAATATAATAAAGGGTATCTAAAATCAGTGATAGAGGAATACACACAAAAGAATGATAAGGATTTAAAACGAAAAAGAAAAAGAAAAATAAGAGAGATGGTAAATGGAATTGACCATTGGGAGGAAGAAAGGGGCAGTGGGAAAAGTGGTAAATAAAAGTAGAACAAAAAGAGAGAGAGAGTGAGAGAGGAAACAGAGTTTTGTGCCCCACGCGAGCCGCCTCGCCTACCCTTCTTGCTTTCCTTTCTTTTCTTTATCGCTTAAACAGAGAGACCTAAACCCAATCCCATATTAATTAGAGACACTGTTTATATACGAAATCTGCAGTCACTAGCTCCTAACTAATTAGAGACCTATGTACGCACGTAGTACAACTTCATCGATCATCTGTTACGTTAGTTTCTACATTTTTCTTTGACTTGTATATATTATGATTGGAATTTAGATGAGGTTTTTGTCTTGTACGTACGTATTCTAAGTAACTTTCCTTGACCGTTTGTAAATACATATACTGGCCAGGAGCAACATATTCATTATTTCAAGGTCGTTGTATTTTACCGTTTTTTCTTATAATAATATAAACCGAGTACTTACTAATAGTAATGTACTACGACACTTGACTATGGTTAAGGGAGAGGGTAAAATGGTAAATCTGAGACGAACAGCTTTAATAAAAGGAGTGAAGCAATTAATAATCAGAATATATTTTGTATACTATTTGACAGCTTCTCTCTCTACTACGATAAAAAAAAAGGAGTAACCCGACAAGACGGCTTTACTTTCTCAGCCTTTGCTCCTTTGATTGCCTCATCTCATCTCGCTGACGTTATCCTAAAGTTGACCGTCTACGCACTTGTCCTTTACATTTCTCCACATCACCTCTCTCTCTCAAATAAATAGAAAAATTCAGAAAGAACAAAAAGATAATTACGTTACTAGGTAAGCTAGATAGATTCAAAAACATATTAGTAGTATAAGTTACGTTGTAAAAGTAAAGGGATTGCGCATGATGAGCATGAGCATCTACCTCCTTGTCTTCTTTCACTTTCAAACAGTCAACGCTCTTTCTTCTGTTTCTTGTTCGTCTTTGGAATTTGAATTCATATAATATTATATCTACATATATATATATATATATAATAATAGATGCGTTAAAAGTGATGTCAGATCACGAGATTGTCTTTTATGTTTGGTTGTTAATCGATTTCACTAGGTTCGTTACTTTCTTTTTTTCTATGGAGTATTTCGTTTCCCATTATACGAACATAATTAATTACATACAAATAAGTATATTATTGATCCGTGATTATTTTTTGAGCTTTTAGGTGTTTGTTTAATGGGCTTTCAGTTAATTGGACCTTTTGGGCTTATGTACCCTTGACTTTTGTATTGAATGATCCACATTTGTATCAATTAAATTTAGGATACGTGACATGGCTCTTTTTGTTTTTTTTTTTTTTTCTTCGACACTCAAAACCAAACTCAAACAGTCTAAACTGGTGTTGTTGAATATCTATCGGTAGTAAAATGATTGTATTTTGGGTTTCGTAATCGCGAAACTGCAACAAAAGAACAAAATTTCTAAATTTGGCTGCTGCGAGGCTTATGAAACGTTATTATTGCAAGGCTCATGAAGTCCGCTCAAGAACTCTTGCGACTTTACGGCACCTCCGACCACCGGCACCGGCACCGGCGAGACTTCTCGACACACGTATTGATGCTCGCATCATTAAAACTGGGTTCAACACAGATACTTGTCGCTCCAATTTCCTCGTCGAGGACCTTCTCAGGAGAGGCCAAGTCTCTGCTGCACGCAAGCTGTACGACGAAATGCCTCACAAGAACACTGTCTCCACCAATACGATGATTTCTGGGTACGTGAAGACAGGTGATCTTTCCAGCGCCCGAGACTTATTTGACGCAATGGCTGACAGAACTGTTGTGACGTGGACTATCTTGATGGGGTGGTACGCCGCGAACAACCAGTTTCTTGAAGCTTTCAAGCTCTTCCGTCAGATGTGCAGGTCTTGTACCCTGCCGGATTACGTGACCTTTACTACGCTTCTACCAGGCTGCAATGACGCAGTTTCTCAGAATGCGGTGGGTCAAGTTCATGCTTTTGCCGTCAAGTTAGGCTTTGATACGAACCTCTTTCTCACTGTCTGCAATGTTCTGATTAAGTCTTACTGTGAGATAGGGCGACTCGATTTGGCCTCTGTGGTGTTCGAGGAGATTCTTGACAAGGACTCTGTCACGTTCAACACCCTTATTACAGGGTATGAGAAGGATGGTTTGTACACGGAGGCCGTTCATCTCTTTCTTAAAATGCGGCAGTCTGGTCACAAGCCTTCAGATTTCACAATTTCTGCGGTTCTCAAGGCAGTTGTTGGGCTACACGAATTTGCTCTCGGTCAGCAACTCCATGGTCTGTCAGTTACTACCGGCTTTTCCAGGGATGCCTCTGTTGGGAATCAAATTCTTGATTTCTACTCCAAACATGATCGTGTTCTTGAAACTAGGAAACTTTTTGATGAAATGCCTGAGTTGGATTTTGTTTCTTACAATGTGGTCATCTCAAGCTACTCACAGGCTGAGAAATACGACGAATCCCTGACATTGTTCAGAGAAATGCAGTGCATGCGGTTTGACCGCAGAAACTTCCCTTTCGCAACGGTGCTGAGTATCGCAGCTAACTTGTCATCCTTGCAGATGGGTCGACAAGTGCATTGCCAGGCCATTCTGGCAACGGCTGATTCAATCCTTCATGTCGGGAATTCTTTAGTAGATATGTACGCAAAATGTGAAATGTTCGAGGAAGCTGAAATGATCTTCAAGAGTTTATTACAACAGAGCACTGTTTCCTGGACTGCCTTGATCTCAGGTTACGTTCAGAAAGGGCTTCATGGAGCTGGGCTTAAGTTGTTCACCAAGATGCGAGGAGCAAATTTACGAGCAGACCAATCAACTTTCGCTACTGTATTGAAAGCTTGCGCTAGTTTTGCTTCTTTGTTAATGGGGAAACAACTCCACGGATTCATAATCAGGTCAGGGAACTTGGAAAATGTGTTCTCCGGAAGTGGTCTGGTTGATATGTATGCCAAATCTGGTTCTATCAAAGATGCAGTTCAAGTATTCGAAGAGATGCCCGATAGAAATGCAGTTTCCTGGAATGCTTTGATTTCAGCATACGCTGATAACGGAGATGGAGAAGCAGCAATTGGTGCATTTACAAAGATGATGCAATCAGGTCTCCAGCCAGATTCAGTCAGCATCTTAGGCGTCTTGACTGCATGTAGTCACTGTGGATTTGTTGAACAAGGAACAGAATATTTCCAGGCAATGTCTCGGATATATGGGATAACTCCAAAAAGGAAACATTATGCATGCATGCTGGATTTGCTTGGGAGAAACGGAAAATTTGCAGAAGCAGAGAAGTTGATGGACGAAATGCCCTTTGAGGCAGATGAAATTATGTGGTCGTCAGTGTTGAACGCATGTCGAATTCACAAGAATCAAAGCCTTGCTGAGAGAGCAGCAGAGCAGCTCTTCAGTATGGAGAAGCTCAGGGACGCTGCTGCTTATGTAAGCATGTCCAACATCTATGCAGCAGCTGGGAAATGGGAAAGCGTTAGGCATGTGAAGAAAGCAATGCGTGAACGCGGAATCAAAAAGGTTCCGGCTTATAGCTGGGTTGAAGTGAACCACATGATTCATGTGTTCTCGTCGAATGACCGTACACACCCAAAAGGAGATGAGATCGTGAGGAAGATCAATGAATTGACAGCTGAAATTGAGAGAGAAGGGTACAAGCCTGACACAAGTTCGGTAGTACAAGACATAGATGAGCAGATGAAGATTGAGTCGCTTAAGTACCACAGTGAACGTTTAGCCGTTGCATTTGCTCTGATCAGTACCCCAGAAGGGTGTCCGATTGTTGTAATGAAGAACTTGAGGGCCTGCAGGGATTGCCATGCTGCAATAAAACTTATATCAAAGATAGTAAAGAGGGAGATAACTGTACGGGATTCAAGCAGATTCCATCACTTTAGTAAGGGGGTCTGTTCTTGTGGTGATTACTGGTGACTCGCATTATATAGAACAAAGATCTAGAGTAGTTTCTACTTCATTCATTTTTTCTTTCTTTGGACTTGGGATTGAGATTTTGTAACCTTAACTAATGCTGTAACCAGTCCTTATATATTCAGATAGGAAAACTTATTGATTTTCCAGTACATATCTCCATCAAATTACATTATATTACACAAGGAGAGTGGGATTTTGTTTCCTAATACCAGTCTGACAAGAATCATAACATCAAACTAGTTTTAAACCTTGCAGGTTGCACCTAGAGGTCTTGCGAAGAGGCAGCGATGTAGCCAGATGGGCGTTCTGAGACTGCTTCACAAATGCCTGTCTCAAAGAAGGCCGAGTGGAGAGCCTTCACACAATGCTCCGCCTCATCATCATTCACTATCAATGAGATGTTTACCTGATATAGTCAAAAAGTCAGACGAGTGTGCATCTATCCATCTATTCAAGAGGTAAAATTACATCCCCTAAACCTTTTGTATAGAATCATATAGCCAAAGAAGTTGAAAGAGGTTTGACCTTAGATGCACCTTGGGAGATCATCTGGACATTAATCCCAATGGTTCGAAGAACCCGGAAGCCCTGTTTGTTTTTCATTGGGGAGTCACTAAGTAGTATGACCAAGTATTAAATCATACAAACCAAACCATAGAGTGAACTAACCTTCTCTAATATGAATGATGATCTCTGAACATTTCCGATGAGAGAGATAATTGATCTGTGTTGAAGCAGATTTACAATAGCAATCTTCTCAAGTTCCTCTACCACGTGATCAAGCTCCTGCATATGGCCAAGAATTACAGATACAAAATGAGTTGTTGATTTGAGATGTTATGTGCTCCAAGAACAAGTGGTAGCCTGGAAGTTGCCTCAAAGAATACAACACAGATACAAAGTCATAAGTTTACCTGTTGAATTAACTCTCTGCTACAGAACTTTGAAGGATCCAGTGTCAAAGAAATGCTAACTTCGCTGGTTGCAACAACATCCACAGAGATGCCCAACTTTTCAAATGTGGAAAACACCTGCAGAGAGAGAAAGAGTGAGCTGGGAGGGCGGGAGAGTGAAAATATTGTAAGTTGGTTACCTTGGCAAGGAAACCATATTGGCCGAGCATACGGGTGCTAGTGATGTCCAACATGGTAACATTACGTTTCAGAACGATGCTGGTCAATACAGCCTAGGAGAAGATAATAAGGAAAGAGGTCACGGTGATGTTGTGATAAAATACTGATGCAATTATAGCCCTTTGTCTTCACGAACCTTGCTCATGTCTCTTGATTTGGTGATGACGGTTCCTGGAGCGGTGGGATTGTAAGAGTTCTTAACCCTTACAGGAATGTTACCTTCTCGAGCTGGGCGCATGGAAAGTGGATGCAACACCTGCAATGGAAAAAGGGAGAGAGATAAACACTTTGGTTCTTTAGTACAACAAGTGTATTGAGGTTGGTTACCTTACCTGGGCACCAAAGTAAGCAAGTTCAGCTGCCTCATCAAATGTCAAGTGTGGAACAGGTTGAGCTCCGCAGTAAATGTTTGGATCACAAGTCAAAACTCCATCCACATCTTTCCAAACCTGCACCACATCACAGTATAATATGAGTTTAACAAAATCCCATCTTCATTTCATTGATAGAAAATAAACCCCTATATATATATTCATTGGTACCTGGATCTCTCGCAAACCCAAAGCCTTCCCGATCGTTGTTGCAGTCAAATCGCTACCTCCTCTACCCAGCGTAGTTACAGCACAAGATCTCCATCCCTGCAAAAAGTGAAATTAGGCATTCTAAACCTGTCACAACAAAGCATTCAAGAGAATTATCCCAACTCGTAATCAATCGTTATTTATAAACCTTCCCAAGGAAGCCTGTGACAATGGGGAGTGCATTTTCCTTGCTCCAGTCACCAAGTAGCCTTTTTGAAACCGCCGGGTATGTTGCCTCAAGAATATCAGCATTTGTGAAGTCATCTGTGGTGATAATCCCGATTTCAAATGCATCATACTGGCAAAATCAAAACTCATCATCAAGTCATGAAACAAACTATAATGTGATCTTAACGTAACATATATATATATATATATACCTGTCGTGCTTTGTGACCAATTTTGTTCAGGTACGCAGCAAATAGCCTTGTGGACATGCATTCTCCAAATGAAACCAAGTAGTCTCTTGTGCGTAAAGTCAATTCTTTCATCATTGCAATGCCTTTCAGTAGCTGTTCCAGTCCTTCTAGGTGTTCTACACATATTAATTAAGTAAAGGCAAGATTCAGAGATAAACAATAAGGGTGTTAACAAAGCGAGCAATCGAAACTCAACTAATCAACCATTAAATAAGAGAAGACAGCTAAGGCGCTTACTTGCAATAACTGCCGTTTCCACACCAAGCTCACGAGCAGTCCTGGACATAAGAGAATTTGATTTTCCATCATGAGAAATTATAAAGCAAAATTTTGAGCAGGACCCAGTAAGTACAAAGTATGTATGTTTTATTTAACCTTATATGGAGTTCCTTTATGTAGCTCAACTCTTCAATAGTTTCGACGTTGGTGACACCACAGCGAACAGCCTTCTCTCCAGCCTAATGAAAGCCACAGCCCAATTTTATTACAGAAGAAACATGGTAAAATTAAGGTACACATTAAATTTGTTTACCATCAAAAGCTTATTGGTGGTCTTTGCCATTGCTGATAGCACAACAACAGGCTTCTCATCTGGGAAGCTGAGTATGAGTTTGGCAACTTGTTTCATCCTTTCTGCTGATGCCACTGATGAGCCACCGAATTTCATTACACAAGTTAACTTTTTCTCAGTTCTGTTTAACTTGAAAGGCCCATAGTCTTTTCTCTCTAGCAGCTCCACCCTTGAAGCTTCGCAAGTAACTCTCAGAGCGATGTTCTTACAAGAATGGTCTACCTTTCTAGAGAATACACGAGCAGAGGACACGAGAGCTGAGAAATTCAGACCCTTTGAGCCAACCTCAACCCTTTTTGAGTTTAAGGCGAGTTCTGGCGTTTTAACTCCGTAGAACTGCATTGAAGCCGCCATTACTCAATAAGCGACGATTGTGAAGCTTGCTAGAACTCTGAGACTGAGTGTTGTGATTTCGACAAATGATAGAGTGCGCAAACCTGCAACGATCCGTATAATCCACGAAACAAAAGTTCCATTAATAAAAAGAGAGGAGGGGTCTTGCTTGCAGAGAGGAGATTGAGAAATGGCATATATACCAGTTTACACGATTGGTTGAGACAAAGCCGGCCAAGCTCTGTAGCAAGACGTGAGAATTATATGAGCCAAGGCGCCAAAATGGACGGTCAAGATCTCAAGCTAAAAAGATCAGACGGCTCCGGAGCAAATTCAGTCTCGGATGTTAAATGTTTATAGCCAGAGGAAAGAATCGAACGATCATTCGACTTCACTATTATTTTCCAAAATACGACTCTGCTTAATAATTCAAACTCTTTGTTTATCACATATATACTACTACTAGTCGTTTTAACCAAACGTGACAAAAACAATTATATTAGTGAACCCTTAGGAGGTTGAGGGGGTGTTAGAACTTAGAAATGGTAAATCGAAAAAACGTGGCCACCTACTTATAGATATAATTTGTTTGATTTAGCAATAAACGAAAACAGCATAACATGTGGCATCAGATGTATCGTCAACAATTTTCACATTTAGTGGATGCTTATAAAATAAATTTCACTAAAGCAATAAGCCATCGATATCAGAAATACACATATAGATATTGAACGTCCAATGTGCGATGAGATTAATAAAATTTGATGGTAAAGTTGAGTGAAGACAAAAAGGAGCCATTTTTTTATTTAAAATAATAATCAGATAGTGAATATTGCATGAATTAAGTAGTGAAGCTTAATGGCGAAATGTATGAATAATATACTGAAGATATAATATAGGGATATGTAAACTGCGCGGGAACAACAAGGCACTGTTTGTTATCTTAATGGGCCCCCAATTGTATTGACATTGATGAGGTCTCAATCTCAGTTTCCACATATCACAAAAAGTATTCAGAGAAAGTGATATCGGGACTTTAAGCCCATGGGTCTTGAGGTCAATGTGGCATTCTGGAGAATAGTCAAAGAGAAAAGCCTTGTTTCCTTAAAACATTCCAATTTGCGAATTGCGATGCGAGGGTTTCACTTTCAATGTGGTGTCAAGGCCGACCGAAGAAGAAGTAGAAGTCTCTCTCTCTCTCTCTCACAGACCTCACCATCACTCACTCACTCTTTGCATCCGCCATTACATAGAGTGCCACTCACTCTCTCCTCACTTCACCACCAGCTATGGAGTCTCCATATCATTCCTTGATCCCCAGCTTCCTCTACTCGTCCTCCTCTTTCTCCCCCAGGTCTCGTCTTCTCGACTCCAACCCCGGTCTCAACAAATCTCCTTCTCCTTCCCCTCCGAAGAATTTCCTTATCGCGTCTCCCACCGAGCCCGGCAAGGGGATTGAGATGTACTCCCCGGCCTTCTACGCCGCCTGTACCTTCGGTGGGATCCTCAGCTGTGGTCTCACTCACATGGCCGTTACTCCTCTCGATCTTGTCAAGTGCAATATGCAGGTACATCTGTTTTTTTAGTCTTCTTGTTGTTATCTTCCCTTTCCTTTGTCATCCTAACAAGTTACTGCTCTAGTCCAAGTAGATATACCTTTCTCGTACGCGTTACTTTTTGAATCTATCTTTGCATTCATGCACATTCTATCAATCACCTTGCCCCGAAAGCCAAGTCATAAGGTTCACATTCTGTGCCCTTCAGATTGATCCTGCAAAGTACAAGAGCATTTCGTCCGGCTTTGGAGTTTTGCTGAAAGAACAAGGAGCCAGGGGCTTCTTCCGTGGATGGGTCCCTACTTTGCTCGGTTACAGTGCTCAGGGTGCCTGCAAGTTTGGTTTCTACGAGTTTTTCAAGAAGTACTACTCTGATCTTGCTGGACCTGAGTACACTGCCAAATACAAAACCCTCATCTATCTTGCTGGTTCTGCTTCCGCTGAGATTATTGCAGATGTTGCCCTTTGCCCATTTGAGGCTGTCAAGGTCCGTGTTCAAACCCAGCCTGGATTTGCCAGGGGAATGTCTGATGGATTTCCCAAGTTTATCAAGTCTGAAGGTGTCGGAGGGTTAGCTTTTTACTTCCCATATACTTGCTCACTCGTCTTAAGACAAGCCTTTGTGCCTGATTCCTTCTTCTTCTTCTTCTTTTTTTTTTTTTCTCTTGCAGTTTGTACAAAGGAATTGGTCCACTCTGGGGACGTCAGATTCCTTGTAAGTTGTGGCCTCAGCTTTGCAACTATCGCATAGTATGATTAAGGCTCATGAATGCTTTAGTGGCTTTTTTAGTTGCAACATTGTGCTAATAAAATCTACCTTTGTAACAGACACAATGATGAAGTTTGCTTCTTTTGAGACCATTGTGGAGATAATCTACAAGTATGCAATTCCGAGGCCAAAGGACCAGTGCAGCAAGGGTCTACAACTCGGGGTGAGTTTCGCAGGAGGTTACGTTGCTGGCGTGTTCTGTGCTATAGTATCTCATCCTGCTGATAATCTAGTGTCCTTCCTCAACAACGCCAGAGGAGCAACCGTTGGAGATGTAAGTCTCTCTGTTTCTGTTTCTATCTGTAATGCAATGCAACTTGTGATATTATGTATTGTTGAAACCATCATCCTTTGAATAGGCGGTGAAGAAGATAGGGCTGTTGGGTCTATTCACAAGAGGGCTGCCTCTACGAATTGTGATGATAGGGACATTGACGGGAGCGCAATGGGGCATCTACGATGCTTTCAAAGTCTTCGTTGGCCTGTAAGTCCCTTCCTTCGCATCTATACCGGTTCAGAGGTTCCTTCTCAAACGCTAATGAAACTCTTTTTTCTTTCAGTCCAACCACTGGTGGTGTTGCTCCAGCGGCTGCAGTCACTCCTGCTCAAGCAAAGGCCTAAAGACCCTAAACAATGACGAAGAACAAAGGGTCTCTTACGGTAGCATTTTTTTCTTATAACAAAAAAAAAAGATAACCGGACAATGATGAAAAGATTTGAGTAACTCAGCCTGGTTCCAACTTGATCAGTGCAAAAAGAAATAATTTTTGTGTTCCCAAAATCTGGATGGTATTTTCTCCACTCTATTTTCTTCTTTCATTTTCTTGCCATTTCTCTTTCCCCTGAAAGTTAGCCGCATTAGTTTCGTCTTTTACTATTTCTTCGATGTTCCATCTTCAGCTGGAAAGGCTTGCTTTTAACCATTTCTCTACACATTGTAACTGGACGAGCTTATATATCTTCGTAGTCAGCCTAAACCGGGCTGGAATAGATTGTTTCTAATAGTTTGTCCAAAATAAATTATGATCGGCTAAGCACGATAAACTGGCCTGGCCACGGCGGTACAACCTGATTCATCTTTTCCTTGTGCTGCAAAACTATCTTCCGCTATGAACCAACAGATTGAATAATGTCGGGACACAAGACATTTATCTTCTGAAAAAGTTCCTGCCCGTTTGGTCGTAAGTAGTCTGCTGCTTAATTTTGATGTACGGATAAGTCACTCTTACAAAGATATGGACCGGTCAATTACTCTTTATATTACAACTTACAAGGGGTTATTACATATTAGGATTTTTTGGATCCCGGTACTTGATTGAATTTTATCACACCCGTGTTCAAATACCAAGTTCTCAGACCGAAGCCTGAAAGGGATGGATCTGAGTAATCTTCAGTGTCGATGTAGCTCAGTTCTTTTCATGTCAGAAGGCGGCTTAGGGAGCTGACAAAAGCCTCTCCTTGTGTTCCCCGTAATTTTCTCTTCAAATACATAATTAATTTTTTAGTATCACACATTCACACCCATAATAGAGTTTCTAAAAAGAATTCACAAAAGTGCAAAACCGAAATGTTGTATATATCTTACAAGTTTGACAACTGTGTTAACTGCCAAGTACAGCACTGCCCATCAATTCATCTTTCTCGGCTTTATAACCCTTAACTTGCTTACCTCTTCTTCTTGCTACTTCCTTTGGAAGCGTTGGACTTTGACGGTGTAGCTATTAGGAAAATGAACAGAACAACAGACGAGATCACCGAAATAAGCGATCCATATTTCACCATCAACCTCTGTGACATGATGATCAACACAAGGTAGAGTTTATAGGTAAGTCTGAGAGCTTTGACATGTGATGTTCTTTTTTAATACAAGGCGAAATAGAGAGCAGGTTACCTTGGCCTAGAGTTTATATTTGCACCAACGAGAGCAACATCCACAGGACAAGACAAGAGAACAATGGGAATTTAATAACGGAGAATGATTAAGAGAAATGTTGTTTAGAAGCAACTTTTACCAAGCCAAGTTTATCAGTTGGAGGCCTTTCCGCAAAGATATCTAGAGGTAGTATAGGAGTTGAGTAGGCTTCCTACAAGCAACAGAATTAAACTAAACAAACGGTAATTTGAAAACCGAATTGGGGGTTATAGAGGTAAGTTGTAAAAATGGGTGTGAGAGGGGAGGGTATGGCAGACAGAAGTTGGGGATGAGTACAAGATTACTTGTCATAATTCTACATGAGACTTAGGAAAAAAAACTTAAGTAATGAAGGAAGCTTATGAAAGTCAAACCTGTAGAGCAGTCTCGGTGGGGATGCGGAAAGTAACAACAGCAGGTGCACCGTAGACAATTCCCTTAACCTTGGCCTCCAATTGGAAAGAATGAGACAGAATACCTCCACTGCAGGAAAAGTCAGATTAGTGAATAAACGGAAAGACATTTATGTAATGAAATTGGGATTGGAGAACTCACGCATCAAGTCTTTCCCATGATCTTGAAGCGTTTCCACTAACAACTTGGAACGTGTCTTTATCCCAGCTACTGTCTGTTAGAGTCACATCATAGGCCGTCCTGGGATTCAACAGCAAAATATTCAATGTCAGATTCTGGCTAAAGAGAGTCCAGAAACAAATATATATTCTGACACGCAGATAGATGATAACCTCTCAGTCTCAGGTGACTAACTATCTAGCTAATAAAGCAATATGTATGCATGTATGTACCCGAACAAGATCAAATTACACCATCCCTTTCCTTCAATGCATATCGATATGTATCGAATATATAAACAAAATCAAAGGAGAAAGAGAAAACTGACGAGGATCCTTGGTTGTAGATGTCGATGGAAATCAAAACGTGTTCGGCGCCAGATTTGAGTCTGTTAAGACTCGTTTTCTTGTGGACAACCATTAAAGGTACTTCCGTGGTCGCAAAACAAGCTGATAGAAGCATGAAGACCGTCACGGCGGAGATCAATACTTTAACTACGGGGATCGCCATGGAGAAACAGCTCTACGTTGTTTTCTTCTCTTCTCTCTCTGTGTCTAGTTTTATTTGTTTGAGAGACAAAAATAAAATGGAGTCATTCATGGGCCAAACGGGAAGCCCGCCCATTGAAGGTCAAATTAATAATTCATGGGCCTTTATCTCTTGAGTCTTGACCTTTGTGTATACTATATAATATAGCACACAGTTTAGCTATATACGATAACAACTGCTTGCTGTGCGAGAAGCTCTAAACGTCACACATTCGCCTCACTGAAAATGAAAACAGCACGATAGCTGTGACTGTGAGAGATGATGGAGAGACCGTTAAGTCATGAGATCTTCGTTTCGGCTGGAAAACAGAAAGAAACCCATAAAATTCTTCCGTTTAAATTCTTCATGGACGCCCCACCACCAACACTGCTAGCTTCTTCTTCCCCATGGCGACCGGATTTCACCTGCTCTCTGCCGTCGGCTTATGCAACGGAGAGAAGCACAAGCACTCCCTTGGAGTAACCTTACCCCCGGCACGCCGATTCTCCGCTTCTGTCACCGTTTTTAGCTCAAATCAGTCGAGATTTCCGATGTTTGGGGACTACGAGCAGCCATTCGCTAAGAACTTCTGGGACTACCTCGAGGCGGCTAAGGATTTCATCAGACCGGAAGACAACAGCCCGTCTCGCTGGTTCTCTCCCCTCGAAAGCAAGAGCAAGGCTCGATGTGACGGCGCCCCGCTGCTTCTCTTCCTACCTGGTTAGTCTTCTTTTCCCGATTCATTGAGTTAGGGGAATCAAAGGGCAAATGTGCAATCAAATAATCACTCTGACTAGCGTAGGTATCGACGGAAATGGACTCGGGCTAATAAGGCAGCACCAGAAACTTGGACAGTGAGTGCCCCTCAATGAACGTTTCTATCCTTAATTTTTTTTGTTTTCTTTCTAATTGCGGTGGTTGAGAGCTATGTTTTGCTTTTTCTTGGCGTCTCAAGGATGTTTGATATCTGGTGCCTGCACATACCTGCGAGCAATCGTACTGCATTCATAGGTACTTCCTCGATTACTTTTGTGTCAACTGTTTATATTATTGTTTGGCCAGACAATTTATCTGATTCGCTAACACATATTAAATGCTTTAGATCTAGTCGGGATGGTTGAAAGAACTGTCAAATCTGAAAATCAACAATCACCCGGTAAACCTATATATCTTGTTGGAGAATCTCTCGGTGCCTGCATTGCACTCGCTGTTGCAGCCTGTAACCCTGACATTGATCTTGTCTTGATTCTTTCAAACCCAGGTGACGTTGATCTTGTCCTTTAATGTGCTCATTAGTAGGACTTTATCATTTTATTAGGTGTTAAACTTTGATGAATCAATCTCAGCGTAGTGGCTGCTTATTTCATATCTTTATCACAATTTAACGCTGACACATGGTTGTCTGAAATCACCTATTGGTTATATGCCAACGACGAGTGCGCATGACTTTAGAGGCTGATTAGATCTCCAGTTAATGCCACCAATCAACTGACTTTTTTGACGACTTAATAGGAAAAGAACTGAAGGCCTTTGCAATTCCTAATACCTTGAACATAGGTCTCACCACGTCGTCTAGATTAATCTAAAGAGTATTGTTGCATTTGCAGCTACATCATTTGGAAATTCTTCGCTGCAACATCTTGCTCCCCTGACTAAAGTCTTGCCTGACCAACTTTATCTTTCATTTCCTTCCGTGTTAAGCTTGATTCCAGGTTAGCTAAGATTTACATATTCACAGGTTTTGGAACTCTTGACAAATGGGCCCTCCCGTTAATTTTAAATCACGCCATACGTTGGTAAAAGCATTCCCGGAAACTCCCAGTTCAAGTGTATTCTTTTATTTGACATGTGATTTTTGGTGATATAAGACATGGTTTTTAATTTCATAGCTGCATAAAAGCTCTATTGGAATTTTAAGGTGGACCTTTAAAAAGGATGATTGCTCACTGGGTCAGGGGACTTCCGGAGATGGAAACAGCTGCAAACATTTATCAAGATTTGGTGATAACATCGACATTAACTTCTGTAGGTGACAAACTCATTAATGGTAGGACTTTAGTTTTCCAGTGCTCTCAAATATGATAAAGAATCTGACTATGCAGATCCTAGCTGATACATGTCGGAGAGAAACACTTCTGTGGAAGCTCAAGTTGCTTGATGCCGCTGCTATGTTTGCCAATACACATCTTCATCTAGTACAAGCTCAGACTCTAATTCTCTCCAGGTTTGTAGTATCCATCACAGTACAGGTTCTTCTAATAATCATTGAAAATTCCACGGAAGTATTACAAGTAGGTTAAGCTAACTTGTTTATCAATTACAGCGGAAATGACCAAATACTACCCAGTAAATTCGAAGGCAAACGACTTCGAAAAAAACTGCCTAAATGTGAAGTCCGCTCATTCAAAGACAACGGCCATTGCCTTTTTCTGGTATAACTATCTCGGTTCACTCCACTCTGCATCTTTGATTCGAATACAACTGCCAAACACTAAATTTCATTTCATTTAAAGATGTAATATGAGATGCTTCATTTTACAACTCCTTTTGCTTTCGGATATGACAGGAGGACGGCATTGATCTGGTCAGTATCATAAAGGCCACTTCTTTTTACCGGCGTGGGTCTCGTCAGGATTACATATCCGACTATATCCCACCAACCATCTCTGAATTTAACAAATGTTATGGGATTAACAGGTTACTACACATACAATTTATGTCTCAAAATGTCATGTATGATTACTGGAGTAGAAAAAGAGACAGGTTGATTGATCTTGATATTTTTGTGACAAAATAGGCTCCTTGAGGTGATCATGGGCCCTGTATTTCTGTCGACTACAGAAGATGGGAAAATGGTGAGGGGGCTTGGGGGAATACCATCGGAAGGACCTGTACTGTTGGTAGGTAATCACATGCTACTGGCGAGTGACAAAATATCACTCCCAGGTCAATTTGTTCACGAGAGGAATATCAATTTGCGACCTCTCGTGCATCCCATGATGTTTACGAGACTGAGAGATGGATTATTACCTGATGTGTCTAATTACGACACACTCAGGATGATGGGGTCAGTCCCCATCTCGGGCACTCACCTCCATAATCTCTTGTCTGCTAAATCCCATATTCTGTTGTTTCCAGGAGGAATCCGCGAAGCTCTACATCGTAAGGTGAGTAGTTATATACTAGTTGGTTATCCGGTGTGGGGTCTCATAAATGGCAGCATATACTTTGGACATGTGAATATGGTTGTTATGCATATCAGGATGCCACCCTTGTGTTCTATTGCTGCTATCATTGTTACCTGTGGTAGTGAAAACAAGTCATCACAATTTTCTCAATAACAGGGAGAAGAATACAAGTTGATGTGGCCAGAGAAAGCAGAGTTTGTGAGAGCAGCAGCCAAATTTGGAGCCAAAATAGTACCCTTTTGTGGAGTTGGAGAAGATGATTTTTTAAGAGTGAGCACACTTTGCATCCAAGTCATGTTTGATAGATAGTTGGTGTAACTGTGTGTTAACGAATGCAGGTGGTTGTTGACTACAATGACCAGTTAAAGATTCCGATGGTGAAAGAAGTGCTAAAGAGAGTGTCAGCGGAAGGCCCGGGGGTGAGGTAATGTGAATGGAATTTAGTAGAGAATATTAACTGTTGTAGAAATGGATGATGGTGCGTGACATATGATGACATGGTTGGTGTTTGAAGGGGAAGCGTGGAAGGAGAAGAGGGGAACCAAGACTTCCACATGCCAGGAGTGATACCGAAGTGGCCAGGGAGATACTATTATTACTTTGGGAAGGAGATAGAGACGGGAGCAGAAGAGTTGAGAGACAGAGACAAGGCAAAGGCGGTGTACGCAGAGGTGAAGGAGGAGGTTGAGAGATGCATAAAGTTTGTGAAGCAGAGAAGGGAGGAGGATCCTTACAGACCTCTCTTACCCCGTCTCCACTATCACCTGCAGCACGGCCTCCTCTCACAAGTCCCCACTTTCCCCTTTTAAATATACCTTTACACAATTGTAAGTTCATCAAAGGGCAATTCGGTGATGGTGCTGATACCTCATAAGCCGTTTGCAAACAGCTATATTTCATAATATTTGGGCTTTCATCTCATGAAGACATGAATAATGATAGCAACACCCACATTGTCAAATTTTTCCTCTACAATCACTGTCACATTTTGGGAAACTAGAGATCCTAACTAAAGGAGAAAGTGTTAGTTTGCTTAGTGCTGTATCAACTCAGGAATGAGTTTGAGAAGAAAGGAGAGCTCTCTCTCGGAGAAGTTTGGCTTTGGCTTAGAATCATCAACATCTCTGCTTGATGGCTTCATCATCTCACTTACCGCCTCTGTTATCTCCTCCACATGATCCACTATCACTCCCTCTATTCCCATCAAATGCTGCATGTACACCGCCTCAGCTACGTTATTGAGCTTTCCGTATGTCATCAGAGAGAGCTTGGATTCTTTAATCTTGTAGACGGCGGCGGGGTTGCGGAAAACTCCCTTCACCTCCGAGACAATCCCTTGAAGGCCTCCTTCTAAACATACTTTGATTGCTTCCTCCAGCGAATTCCTTCTGGCGTCGTTGTACATCTCAGTTCCACCGTTTGTCAAGAAGAACACCTATATATATTTTTTTGTGAATTAGGATCATAAGTTGATATATAAAATTGGAAAGTGTGAAGCTTGTGGAAATCATCAACTTACGGGGTAGGTGGCCTGCAACTTCCTGACAAGAAGGGCGGCATCAGGATGGAAGCTGGAGAAGATGATGGGTCTGTCCTTTCCAAAATCAGACACCACCTGCAGGACTGGGAGGAGAAGACGGGAGAGATGATCGGAGGAATAGAGGAGGTTGTCGTCAAGCTTGAGCTCGATGTTGAAACCAAGGTTTGGGTTCTCAACTTTCTCAAAAGCCTCCTGGAGAGTACAGAAAGAGTCGTCGCCGTGGACGGTCCACTTGAGGATCTTCCCTTCCTTAGACTTTCTCAGTAATGGCTTTCCTGTCTTCCCTGGTTCCCTCTGTGGCCCGTAGGACATGAACTCCGACAAGCAAAGCTCCGTGACCCTCTTCTCGTACACCACTCCCTGTTCCTCGGAGAAGATGAAGTCGTCGTGGAAAATGACTGGGCAGCCATCTCTGGTGACCTGCGCGTTCAATAAAAAACAGAACAGATCAGATCTTTTCTTTTATTTCATTAAAAAAAAAAAATGTCAACGAATGAGACCCCACGTGGTATGGCCGGCGGTCACGTGGAGAAACCAAATTTAAAAAAAAAAAAAAAGGAGCCGATCGAAATTCAAATGCGGCGAACAGAGACCGACGAGAGGATTTAATGTACCTGAACATCGAATTCGATAAAGTCGAGAGGGAGTTTTGAAGCGGCACTGAAGGAGAGGATGGAGTTCTCCTTAAGAGCAGAGAACCTTAGATCCGGCGACTGTGACATGTTCATGCCGTGTCCTCTATGTCCCACCACCAGAAACTTGTTCTTCGCTTTGCGAGAGGAGCAGAGGAGAGACGGGTTCTCGGGGAAGTGGTCGAGGCTCGGCACTTCCGAGACATGAATGGCTTTCAGAGACATCTTTCTATTGAATAAAAGGGATCTTCTTCTTTCCTTCGTGTGAGATTCAGATTGATGATGATGTGAGGAGAGGGAAGGATGGGTTCAGAGATGGATTTGGGGGCTTTGCTTAAAAAGAAGAAGAAGAAGAAGAAGAAGAAGAAGATGATGGGATCTTGGAATATTCTTTGGATCGCCACGTCATCATCATTCGGTAATAACTACTAACAGTCAAAAAAATTATCCTTTTTGGATATTCCTCCTCTCTTTCCTGGTTGGCTCCCTCTCTCTTGGGTTTATGCTGGACCTCTCTAAAAGAATTGGAATAAAGTTAGCCATCAATGTTGATTGATTCACACCTTCTCTAATCTTTATTTATGGATTATACTATATTCTTCCGTTTCCGAATATTCCAAAGCATATTATCTTCCTAACGACCCTATATGAAGGAGAATACATTCTTCTCTTTGGATAACACTGATATTGGATATATTTTAATGCAATACCGTTGGTGTCCTTGGTTTCTATCACGATTTGCATAAATGGGCCTTATACTTTAAGATAAGATATCATATTCCTAAGCCCATTATTCGAACTGTTAAAAGATCAATTTCCAATCATCGGCCATCGGCCTGACGAGTTCTAGGTGGGGCCAACCCGAGGACGGAAAAACGTGACTCTGTTGACTCAGACTGTGAGTTTCACTTCTCGAGAAAAGTTGCTAATTGGAGCTGAGAGAGAAAGGAGTGAGTGGAGGAGATAGTATTAACAAGGTTCCCGCGTTGAGAGTA
This sequence comes from Crucihimalaya himalaica, assembly GCA_004349715.1. Taxonomy (NCBI): domain Eukaryota; kingdom Viridiplantae; phylum Streptophyta; class Magnoliopsida; order Brassicales; family Brassicaceae; genus Crucihimalaya; species Crucihimalaya himalaica. The sequence goes on from SMJT01000002.1 coordinate 100,838, forward strand.
GTAATTAATTGAATTTTTTTAAGGTGGAGATTTGATGAGAGAGAGAGAGAGAGAGAGAGAGAGAGAGAGACAAATACTAGAGTAATAGAGAGATTCATTAGAGATAAGAAGATGGGTTCCGTTTAAGGCGTACGAAAAGCTCCAACCTGATTCGCTCAAGTGATCTTTGTATCGACAACCCGCGATGGCGGCGGCCGATTCTGGAGTCTCTCCCCGTCGGAATCCTTCTCAAGTTAGCTCCTTTATGCCCACTTGAACTGTTCTAGCATGTCTGGCTTGTGCTTTCATTTCTTCTTCTTCTTCTTCTACCAGATCTTTGTCAAGTTAGCTTTGTCTTTTAATCTAATAAAGACCCTCGCTTTCTTATATTGCTCTGTTTTCCGACTTACTGAATTATTGATATCCGTTCCTGCAGATGTCGTGGATAAATCTCTCGAGGAACTTGATTTTGGCCTACCAGAGTTTTGGTGTAGTCTACGGTGACCTCAGTACATCTCCTCTTTATGTCTTTCCTAGCACATTTATCGGAAAGTTGCACAAGCATCAGAACGAGGAAACCGTTTTTGGTGCATTCTCTTTGATTTTCTGGACCCTCACCCTGATTCCTCTTCTCAAGTACGTTCTTGTATTACTGAGTGCCGATGACAATGGAGAAGGTGCAGTAGGAAACGAGAACCTTCTGTGTTCAACTTTTAAGAGCCTCGGGATGATACAATCTTTTTCTTTTTCCGTCTCTAGGTGGAACATTTGCTCTCTATTCGCTGCTTTGTAGGCATGCAAAGCTTAGCTTACTTCCTAACCAGCAAGCCGCTGATGAGGAGCTCTCAGCTTACAAGTTTGGTCCGTCCACGGATACTGGAACTTCATCCCCCTTTAGAAGATTTCTTGAGAATCACAAAAGGCTGAGGACCGCTTTGCTGGTTGTTGTGCTTTTTGGAGCTGCTATGGTCATAGGAGACGGGGTTCTGACTCCAGCTATATCAGGTAACGTATTCCTGCCCTGCTCCTACATATTATAATCAGAGTTGGAGTTGCTCAATGTCATCGGCTGTTACTTGTAGTTGAAATCACCCACCATCTTCGTGAGCATTCTTCTTTTTCCATTCATCAATATGTTTTTTTTTCTGGTCAATATCTGACTGAGTCACTCCTGCTTCCTTTCAGTTATGTCGTCCATGTCAGGCTTGCAAGCTACAGAGAAGAAATTGACTGATGGTATCTAATGACTGAGTCACTCCTGCTTCCACCATGTGATTTTATCAAGTTTTGCTGCTTGTTTGATTACATCTTGTGGACTTTCTTTTGTTTCGGAGGGATATCTGAAGGTCTTCTCTTAATCCACTGCAGGCGAACTTCTGGTGCTTGCCTGTTTCATATTGGTCGGACTGTTTGCTTTGCAACACTCTGGTACTCACAGGGTGGCTTTCATGTTTGCACCAATTGTGATCATCTGGCTTATTTCAATACTCGTCATCGGTTTATACAACATCATACACTGGAATCCAAAGATAATACATGCAATTTCCCCGCTTTATATCATCAAATTCTTCAGAGTGACTGGTCAAGATGGATGGATTTCTCTTGGAGGGGTTCTTCTTTCTGTAACAGGTAATTATGGTTTTGGATCAAGACATAACCGTAAAATTATTTATTTTATGTTTGTTTCGAATCCTGTAGTGAATGGTCTAATGAGCTGGTTCGCTGAAGTGATTATCACTGTCTTATCAGGTACTGAAGCTATGTTTGCAAATCTTGGCCATTTCACCTCGGTCTCAATCAAAGTAAGCAGAGGCTGCATGTCTAGCGGTGTACATCAGTTACTTTATCTGTGACTTCTCTACAGCCTTACTAGTTATCCTTCAATATAAGTCCATGCTGGTTTCACAGCTTTGTTTCTTACATTCTACTTATTGTTTTGTGCAGCTTGCTTTCGCTGTTGTCGTGTACCCCTGTCTGGTGGTACAATACATGGGCCAAGCAGCTTTCTTGTCAAAGAACCCCGGGTCTATTCCTAACAGTTTTTACGATTCAATCCCGGGTTCGTTTACTCTGACACCAGTGTTTAATATTTACTTGTTTCCTTGTGATAATGACAATCTTATATGATCTTCGTCCTTTATGCAGATACTGTTTTCTGGCCTGTCTTTTTCATTGCCACACTTGTAGCAATTGTTGGCAGTCAGGCTGTGATAACCGCTACGTTCTCAATAATCAAACAATGTCATGCCCTTGGGTGCTTCCCACGCATCAAAGTAGTCCATACTTCAAAACATATATATGGACAGATCTATATCCCGGAGATCAACTGGATCCTAATGATCCTTACTCTTGCAATAGCTATAGGATTTCGAGACACAACTTTGATTGGAAATGCCTACGGTAAACTTTATATTATTGGAAACTGTTTTACCATCTCCAGGATCTGATTGTTTGATGGTGGTTCTCTCATTACTCACAGGACTCGCATGCATGATAGTAATGTTCGTCACAACGTTTTTCATGGCTCTTGTCATAGTCTTGGTTTGGCAGAAGAGTTGTTTTCTAGCGGCTTTGTTTCTTGGAACTCTATGGATAATTGAAGGCGTCTACCTCTCAGCAGCGCTCATGAAAATTCCCCATGGTGGTTGGGTTCCTTTGGTGCTTGCGTTCACATTTATGATCGCCATGTATGTGTGGCACTATGGCACCCGCAGGAAATACAGCTTTGATCTTCATAACAAAGTGTCATTGAAGTGGTTGCTGGGATTAGGACCTAGTCTTGGTATTGTACGTGTGCCTGGAATAGGACTCGTATACTCAGAACTTGCAACTGGGGTTCCTGCAATTTTCTCTCACTTTGTCACCAACCTCCCGGCATTCCACAAAGTCGTGGTGTTTGTTTGTGTGAAATCAGTTCCAGTGCCTCATGTTTCCCCTGAGGAACGCTTTCTCATTGGTCGTGTTTGCCCCAAGCCATATCGTATGTACAGGTGCATAGTGAGGTACGGGTACAAGGACATTCAACGGGAAGACGGGGACTTTGAAAATCAGCTTGTACAGAGCATAGCGGAGTTCATCCAGATGGAAGCAAGCGACCTCCGATTCTCGGCTTCTGAGTCTCATTCTTATGATGGGAGAATGGCCGTTTTAAGCAGTCAGAAGAGTCTCTCTAACTCAATCCTGACGGTTTCAGAGGTAGAAGAGATTGATTTTGCTGACCCCACCATACAAAGCAGTAAATCCATGACCCTGCAGAGTTTGCGTTCAGTGTACGAGGATGAGTATCCGCAAGGTCAAGTGAGGAGGCAGCGTGTGAGGTTCAGGTTAAGGCCGTCAAGTGGTGGGATGGAGTCCTCTGTGAGGGAAGAGCTTATGGATCTGATACGGGCGAAAGAGGCGGGTGTTGCATATATAATGGGTCACTCGTATGTGAAATCGAGGAAATCCTCGTCCTGGTTGAAGAAGATGACGATTGATATCGGCTATTCTTTCTTGAGGAAGAACTGCAGAGGACCAGCTGTAGCACTCAACATTCCTCACATCAGCCTCATTGAAGTTGGCATGATTTACTATGTGTAAGCCAGTAAAAACTCGTATTTGTAGCATTCATATTTCATAGGAGGTACAAGGGGAACAATCTGTTCACCAACATGGTGTATGCATATGTTATCTATGTTTTAAGTGTCTCCAAACTAAGTGCATCAGAAAAGCCAGGCTGAGGCAACAAACCAGAAGATAGATAAAAGATTGTATATTTGAAGATTCTTCTTGTTGGGAATGGAATCTTTGGAACGTTATATCTTAATTAATTTATAAGTTTTCGAAAAGAATTTGATCAAATTGACAGCTTTATTAAGGGATGATGTATAAATTTACTCAAACCACGCAAATCCTAAAACGTTTGCTTTGAAGCTGCTCCCTGTAATGTAAACCACCCTTAAGCTAAAGCTAAGCATCTCCTTCACTCTCTCTCTTCATTATCCCCTTCTCTTTCTAAAACCTCTGGGGTTCTTGTTAAAGATGACATCTTTGTTCTCAAATCCCGACCCGATTACTATACCCCTCGTCTTCAAGCTTTGCTCCTTTCCTTCGCCACGGAGGCTCTTCTCTCTCAGGCTCAGGCGCTCCTCCTTAGCGAAGATCACCCGAAACTCATCATCTCTTCTTCCGCTGGTCGCTGTTTCCTCTCTCTCCGCTACTGCCGCAAAACCTACAAGATGGAGAGAGAAGCCGGAGTTAGCGGAAAGCGACTCAATTTCCCTCCTCAACGAGAGGATTCGGCGTGACCTCGGCAAGAGAGAGACCGCTAGGCCGGTCATGGACTCTGAGGAGGCCGAGAAGTACATTCAGATGGTGAAGGAACAACAGGAGAGGGGTCTGCAGAAGCTGAAAGGAATTAGGCAAGGTACAGAGGCTGGTGCGGGTGGTTTTAGCTACAAGGTTGACCCTTACAGTCTCCTTTCCGGTGATTATGTGGTGCACAAGAAAGTAGGCATTGGGCGTTTTGTTGGGATAAAGTTTGATGTCCCCAAGGATTCCTCAGAGCCCCTCGAATATGTCTTTATAGAGTATGCAGATGGCATGGCCAAGCTTCCCCTCAAACAGGCCTCACGTTTGCTCTACCGATACAATCTGTACGTCTTCCCTCTTTCTATCTCTTTAATCTTCAGCTCACAGTTTTTGACTTGCTTGTGAAATGTGTTTGTCTGGTGCCGTGGCTATCTTCCTTTTGTTCATTAAAACCTCCTTGGGGTCCCTGTCTTTGTCTCTTGCTGTATGTTGATGTCATATTATGTTCTGTTCCAGCCCAAATGAGACCAAACGCCCTCGGACTTTGAGTCGGCTGAGTGACACTAGTGTTTGGGAAAGAAGAAAGACCAAAGGAAAAGTAGCCATTCAGAAAATGGTCGTTGACTTGATGGAGCTATATCTTCATAGGCTTAGACAGAAGAGATATCCCTATCCAAAAAACCCCATCATGGCTGATTTTGCGGCTCAATTTCCTTATAACGCTACACCCGACCAGAAGCAGGTGTTGCTGCTATCTTTTAGTTTTCATCATTCATATTCCTTTACTCAAGCTGAGTTTTCCCTGCAGGCTTTCCAGGATGTTGAGAAGGATTTGACAGAGAGAGAAACACCTATGGACAGATTGATCTGTGGAGATGTTGGGTTTGGTAAAACAGAGGTTGCTCTACGAGCCATATTTTGTGTGGTCTCAGCTGGAAAACAAGCTATGGTTTTAGCACCGACAATTGTATTGGCGAAGCAACATTACGATGTTATTTCAGAGCGGTTTTCCTTGTATCCACAAATCAAAGTGGGCCTTTTAAGTCGGTTTCAGGTATTGAGATCACTATTTCTGAAAAAAAAAAAAAATCTTCTATGAATTTTCCCAGATGCAAACCGGTAAACTCTATACATGTCAATGCAGAATTCTCAATTTTGTTTTAGACTTTAGTGGTTGTGGGTTACATTTAAGAAACCCTCTGCTGTCTGCTGAGTGTAAGTTGTTCATGGTTTTACCTGGAATTGACCATAATCACATCTTCGACATCGTGCAGACCAAAGCAGAAAAGGAGGAGTATTTGGAACTGATTAAAAATGGACATCTCAATATCATTGTGGGTACTCACTCACTTCTCGGGAGCCGAGTTGTGTACAGTAATTTAGGCCTCCTAGTGGTTGATGAGGAACAGGTTCTGTTCTAATTCGTCGAAAATAAATTGTTTATGCCATATTCTTGGAATGCTTCTTAGATTAGTTGATAAAATTTTTTTTTTTTCTAACTTAACAGAGATTTGGGGTCAAGCAGAAAGAAAAGATTGCATCTTTCAAAACATCAGTGGATGTGCTTACATTATCCGCGACACCCATACCAAGGACACTGTACTTAGCTTTGACTGGATTCCGGGATGCCAGGTTGCGACATGATGTGTTTCAGATTATATGCTCACTGATAGAATTTGATGAGACTAATGAGCTGTTGTTTCCTCTTTGTTTTAGTTTAATCTCCACACCGCCTCCAGAGAGGATTCCAATAAAAACCCATCTTTCGTCATTCCGCAAGGAAAAGGTGATAGAAGCAATAAAAAATGAGCTGGATCGTGGTGGCCAAGTTTTCTATGTCTTGCCTCGGATCAAAGGTAGAATGCATTATAAGATTTGTCTTTCTCTACGTTATCTCTTAATATGACTACCTTTGCTCTTGGTGAAAACTCAGAGACTCCTATAATCAGAAACTTCTTGACCATGGAATATTTTTTTCTCATTGTCAGCCTTCACATTTTTCCATTAGCCGTTTACCACTTTATTTGTCCTTATCAGGACTAGAAGAAGTGATGGATTTTCTTGAAGAAGCATTTCCAGATATTGACATTGCTATGGCACATGGAAAGGTATGTTGTGGCCATTCTTAGCAGTACTTGACATTTGGATACTCATCCATATAATATAGCATATTTCATCGAATCCTCCTAAGCTCTGTTGTTGATATCCTGCTACCTTGATGTATTCACAGCAATACTCGAAACAACTAGAGGAAACCATGGAGAGATTTGCGCAAGGAAAGATCAAAATCCTCATATGTACTAATATTGTTGAAAGCGGACTTGATATCCAAAATGCAAATACCATAATCATTCAGGATGTTCAACAATTTGGGCTCGCTCAGTTGTACCAGGTGCCAAAGTTACTTGTTTGCTTTATTTTGTCTTGTTTCTATTGTAGTTATCTTTCGAAACAAAAGGTGAATAGCTTCTTAGATATCTTCCTTTTGTTGCGGTCAACAGTTGCGTGGAAGGGTTGGTCGGGCAGATAAAGAAGCTCATGCCTACCTATTTTATCCCGATAAATCGCTGCTCTCTGATCAAGCACTGGTATTGGGGGTGACTTTATTTGTTCTATTCCCTTGCCAGACGCTGGCATGTAATGTATAAGCTGAATATGCAGGAAAGGCTTAGCGCTCTTGAAGAGTGCCGTGAACTTGGACAAGGTTTCCAACTTGCGGAGAGGGATATGGGTATAAGAGGTTTTGGGACAATCTTTGGAGAACAACAGACGGGGGATGTTGGAAATGTCGGTATCGATCTCTTCTTTGAAATGCTTTTTGAGAGTCTGTCCAAGGTATATTATGATTAAGGTCTCCTTCTCCATTCTCACTGATTATGTCACTGATGAGCCTTTTGTTTATCCTTTATAAAATTAGGCTTGGTTATTGACTTGTGAGTCAATCTTGTTGGTTGTTTCTAGGTGGAGGAACTCCGTATTTTTTCGGTTCCATATAACCTAGTGAAGGTATGCTCCATTTCAACTTGTAAAAAAGGTGTTGCTTTAGATTAAAAATGACACAAGATCAGAATGTTTCCAAGTGTATTATGAAGGCTAAATATGATAGTTATTAGGTCTGTTACTTGTGCAGGAGTAACTGGAGAACTTCAAATTTCAATGCAGTTGTTATGCCTCGCACTGTAGTAATTAATGCCTTTCTAATTCCTCTTTTTGCTGTGTTTTCCAGATTGAGATAAATATAAATCCCCGGCTTCCCTCGGAGTATGTAAATTACCTGGAAAATCCGATGGAGATCATCAATGAAGCTGAAAAAGCGGCTGAGAAAGATATGTGGAGTCTAATGCAATTCACAGAGAACCTGCGTCGCCAATATGGGAAAGAACCTTACTCCATGGAGATTATTTTAAAGAAGCTGTATGTGAGACGCATGGCGGCTGATCTTGGAGTAAACAGAATTTATGCGTCAGGCAAGATAGTTGTCATGAAAACAAATATGAGTAAGAAGGTGTTCAAGCTGATCACAGATTCCATGACTTGTGACGTTTACCGAAGCTCCTTGATATATGAAGGAGATCAAATAATGGTACTTTATGAGTAAATCAGTGGTGTTTGTAATCTTTTTCATGCCACGCTTAAGATGAACTTAAGTGCTTTATATGATATGTGCAGGCGGAACTTCTGTTGGAGCTACCAAGAGAGCAGTTACTGAACTGGATATTCCAGTGCTTGTCAGAACTTCATGCATCACTTCCTGCTCTGATCAAATATTAGTTCTCCGTTCACAGTTTCTCTTGCGTTTAGGATGGGTTAAAAGAAGAGGGACTCCTCAGCACTTGTGTTGCTGTGAAGTTTTCTTCACGAAGTGAGGAGAATAATATTTGCATAAATATCTACAAGGGCAGCAATTTAATCAGGTACATATGTCTCAGTCTGATTGCATCAACTTAGGTTTCATAAGCGGTGACCTTTTCCTAATCCTTCCTCTCTTCTCCTGTTCGCAGAAGCTATCCAAACTCAAATCTTATTTGATGAGGTTGTCTATCCGTCCTTTGTACCGCGGTTGAGATTCTCTACAAGCTTCCTCTTCTCTCTGATGATGGAAAGTGAAAACTGTCCGTCTTTGGAATAATTCCATGCAACAGGAGGCATAACTCTGGCCATATTTCAGGTTGAGATCATCAACCAATTAGGAGTTGGTAAAGCTTTGGGAATCCATGTATATTGTGGGATTTAAATAGTGCATGATTTTATGTAAGAACGAACTGGTAATGTAGCTTTGGGATGTTTGTTTTGTTTGCAGCTGAACATAATTGTTTATGGCCCAGTAAAAAGCCCATTTATATCTCCTATATCCTCCCGGACCCAATAATCTTCTTCTTCTTCCTCTCTCGTCCCCTTGCGATTGATCATTCCACCATACGATCGGAAAATCCTTCTGTTTGCGAATCTATTGGTTATATATCTCTCCTTGATGATTTGATTTTATTTTCTTTCCCTAGCAGCTTTGAGATTGATGTCTTTGTTGCAGGGGAACTCTGGTTTTATGTGTTAGTATTTTCCTTTCGTCGACGATGTTTTGCTGATTCACCTTGTGCATAGATTACAGAAGCTGGTTTCTCTGAATAATGAACGAAGAAGGGTGCGTCCCGCACCACTCTGGTTAGTCTGTATCTAATAGTAATTCGTAACTCTTGCATCGCCTCTACTCTTTTCTGACATGAGAGCCGAGACCTGATCCATCTTCTGTTTGATACGGTTTTATTGAGTTCATTTAACTCATCCGCCATTTTTTTATTCTCGTTTTCCTGTGTAGATGTTGTCAAACAAAAGTCTATAGATCAAAGAGCCCCTCTTTCCTGGGAGCCAAAATGTGTTATCTGTAGTCGTTATGGTGAGTACATTTGTGACGAGACCAATGATGACGTCTGCAGCCTCGAGTGTAAGCAAACACTCCTGAGAAGGGTTGACAACGCGAGAGTGTTTCCTGCCATAGATGAAAGCTTCTATGTTAGTGACCCAGGATCTTCTTTCCCTGATGCTCAACTGCTTAGAACGAAGCTTGAGATTCATGTCCAAGGACAAGGAGCAGCAGTCCCTCCACCTGTCTTGACTTTCACTTCATGTGGGCTTCCTCCTAAGCTTCTTCTCAACTTAGAAACCGCTGGCTATGACTTTCCCACTCCTATCCAGATGCAAGCAATTCCAGCTGCTTTATGCGGCAAAAGTCTACTCGCCTCAGCCGACACTGGCTCCGGGAAAACAGCTTCTTTCCTTGTTCCTATTATTTCTCGTTGCACAACATATCGCTCTGAGTATCCCTCAGACCAGAGGAGCACCTTGGCTATGGTTTTGGCTCCAACTAGAGAGCTCTGTGTCCAAGTTGAAGATCAGGCAAAAATGCTCGGAAAGGGACTGCCATTTAAGACTGCACTCGTTGTAGGTGGTGATCCCATGTCTGGACAACTCTACCGCATTCGACAAGGTGTTGAATTGATCATTGGTACCCCAGGCCGGGTTGTGGACCTTCTAGCAAAGCACGCCATTGAACTAGATAACATCATGACGTTTGTGCTGGATGAGGTTGACTGCATGCTTCAGAGAGGCTTCAGGGATCAGGTGATGCTGATATTTCAGGCCTTGTCACAACCGCAGGTCTTGCTGTTCTCTGCAACAGTCTCGAGTGAGGTGGAGAAGGTGGGAGGGTCTCTAGCGAAGGAAATCATTTTGGTATCCGTAGGTAAACCCAACAAACCTAACAAGGCTGTCAACCAATTGGCTATCTGGGTTGATGCAAAGCAAAAGAAACAGAAGCTGTTTGAGGTACTGAGAAGTCAAAACCATTTCAAGCCACCAGCTGTTGTTTATGTGAGTTCGAGAGTTGGAGCAGATCTCTTGGCTAATGCTATAACTGTTGTCACGGGGATAAAAGCTCTATCGATCCATGGGGAGAAGCCAATGAAGGAGAGGAGAGATGTAATGGGATCGTTTTTGGGTGGAGAGGTGCCTGTTCTTGTATCAACGGGAGTTCTAGGCCGAGGAGTTGACCTCTTGGTGGTAAGGCAGGTGATAGTGTTTGACATGCCTAGTACGATCAAGGAGTACATACATGTAATTGGCAGGGCCTCTAGGATGGGAGAGAAGGGCACTGCCATTTTGTTTGTGACTGAGGACGACAGGAACCTATTCCCTGATTTGGTTGCGGCTTTAAAAAGTTGTGGAGCAGCCATACCTAAGGAACTCGTCAATTTGACATCCAGGGAAATGCACAACAAGAAGAGGAGGGTTGGTTACTGAAATGTATGACCTGGATCCGAATGTTGTAGTAAACTAAGAAAGAAAGGAAGACTTGAGTGCATTATTAACGAATATATAGTATACAAGGAAAAAAAGGTTTACTCTGGAAAGAAATCATATTGACTTGTGATCTATTGAATTGAACGTTATTGGATAACATAAAGTTACTTTTCTTGGTATTAAAAAGTGGAATGAACTTGACGCCAATAAAAAAAAAAGAAGGGAGTTTGACTTACGGGTAGAGCAAAAGAACGCGGTTTTGCAGGAATGCTGTAAGAAGGTCAAGATACCCGCCAACCAACTGCCATTGTCTTTAATTGAGGTGGTGAAAGAAAAAAAGGAACTTTGGACCAACCTTGAAGCCGTCAAAGAAACGATCGTCGGCACCTGCTTGCTTCTCTTCCTGTCTCCTCCGCCCGAAAGGTTTTAACTTTTCTGCTCTTTTGAATCCTTATTCTTTCCATCTGTTTTAGATCCGATCGTCCCGATGTTTGGCGCATTCCCAGATCCATTCGATTCATTTATTTCATCCTCTTTCACCCCTTATTATGTGCACTTTGATTTCCGTTTCCTTTTATCCTTGCGCTCCCTCTTTCACGCTCTGTGTCATCTTCTCGCGGCTCCGTGAAATTGTCTGGATATATTAATCATCTCTTAAATCAATTTTTCTTCAAGAGGAACACATATTTTAGGTTGTGTTCATAACTCAGATCATTGAACAGTTCAATTCATTTGTGTCCCAGCTGCACCTCTTGAAGCAATTAGTAAGGAACGAGCTTTAAAACATGGGGGACTCTTCGAGTTCAGCCTCTTGGAGCAGTCAAAAGGAGACTGAAGATGATCGGATGATTGCTCTTATGTTATCTGAAGAGTACAGTAAACTAGACGGTGCAGTTGGTCGACGCCTTTCGAATCTTGCTCCCGTACCTGTAAGTTAGGTTCTAGTCCCTCCGTAACTTCATATTTTTTTTTTCACAAGTAATATAGTATTATTGGTAGAAATTTTATTTGTACAGAATAAAACCTTTTGCTTAGCTTTCTCTCCCTCTCTCTATCTATATATATATATATAAAATATGTTCTTGGTTTGCAGCATGTTCCACGGATAAATTCTTATATTCCCAACTTAAATGATGCCACCTTGGATCATCAACGCCTTCTTCAAAGGTATTTCTGATGCTCGCTTCTCCCCCTTTCTCAATATACCTAGGACGCTCACTCGTTATTGTGATTATGTTAGTGTAATTATTGTGTAATGTTTACTCCTAGAAAGACTTGCTGAGAGTAATCCCGTAGGAAGCTTTCTTTCAGATTTAATTGGTAATTCTTAAGTTTAATTGGCTTTGCAGGCTAAATGTTTACGGTTTGTGTGAGTTGAAGGTCTCCGGTGATGGAAACTGCCAGGTGAATGGATGCTACATTTAACAATCTTCTTCATTTCATTCTGTTCTCTCTATATCTCTACTCCGTCTGTGATATCTTATTGAGAATGGTGTGTGTCTTTTCAGTTTAGAGCACTTTCTGACCAGTTAAACCGATCTTCAGAGTACCACAAGCAAGTTAGGAGAGAAGTTGTTAAACAAGTGAGGTGTCTTATGAGTTCTGACTTCTGAGCGATGTACAAAGGCTGCCATCTAGACGACCGTGTTTTCTTGTTATTATTAAACTATTGTAGCAGTTGGACTTATTCTTTTGCGAGATGGATATCTCTTTGAAAATTAGGTGCACACATCCCTCTTCGTAATATCTCATTTCCTAATTTCTCTTTTCTCTTCTTGTTGCAGCTCAAAGACTGTCGCTCTATGTATGAAAGTTATGTTCCAATGAAATACAAACGATATTACAAGAGGATGGCTAAGTATGTTGTGCAAACATATTCTTTTCTAATTAGACTTCTGAGCTCTATTTGTTTGTTTTAGAAAGTTCTGTTTCATACTCATAATTACTTAAATGACAGACTTGGAGAATGGGGAGACCATATTAGCCTACAAGCTGCGGCAGATAGAGTAAGTTTCCTTTTTGTCTCAATATTTACAGCACTTTGAAATTCTTGAGACGTAGTTGAAATAATGATCTTTACTTTGTTCTCATATCACCCTGCTCTAATTCTCAAGAAGACATTTAAGTTTCTTTTGTTTATTATCTCGTCTTCTTCATGTATATTTTTCCATATGGATTACATAAATAGATGAACACTTCAAATATCCTGAGAAGCCATGTAACGTAACCACATACAAACTCTTTTGGCTTTGGGCACTGGATCAGTGACTATGAGAAATAGGCAATAATTTCGTGTAGTTTTCCTTTCTTGTTTCTTACAAAATTTCCTTTGTATCTCCCTTTCTGCAGTTTGCAGCAAAGATATGCCTGCTGACATCCTTCAGAGACACTTGTTTCATTGAAATTATACCTCAATACCAAGCACCTAAGCGTGGTGAGACTACAAATTTTTTTTTCCTTTCATCTTCACATATGCAGTGTTACAAAGTTGTGACTCTATATGTTTGCAATTTTGCAGAGTTATGGTTAAGTTTCTGGTCAGAGGTGCATTATAACTCTTTATACGATATTCAAGGTTTGTTTTCGGCTTCAGAAATGTAACGAAATGGTGGCTCTGTGCTTGATGACACTGATTATGATCTTCCTTTCTGAGTGTAGCTGCTCCAGTTCAGCAGAAGCCAAAGAGAAAACATTGGTTGTTCTAGAAGGCACTCACTCCTCTCACACGTCTCATATTTAGACCCTTTAACTATTTTTCTGTCAGTTTTGTGCATAAGTCAACATTCTCATACGCCATAACACTTCACACTGTTGTCTGTATACATACAAACTAGCTTGAGCTGTAACATTTAAGCCGGATATGGTAGAGTGGGGCCAAGGCAAAGAAATTATGACATGTTTCAATGGGGAATAGTATCTCAGGAATTCGATGGGCCCTTCTTGAAGCTTGTCAGCAGCCATATATAGGGGAAGTTTTCGGTTGGTATGAAACCTGGATTGGCATGAATTATCCGGCCCATAATCATATGTCATCCATAAGATTCAGTTGTATAATCATAGGGGATGATAAGGTCAACGTTGGAGTTCCAAAGATTAGTGATGGGTGTCTCGGCGGCAGGCCGGACGCCCGGACCATGGTGGAGTCTCGGATGTTAATTTTCATAGTTGGGTTGAATGTGGGAGGATCAAACAAAAAAAGAAGATATGTTTTGAATTTTGATCTGAGAAGGGAAGAGGGGGTAGATATAAGTGGGTGGGTTTGAGCAAAAAAGCCAAAGCCAAAAGCCAAAGCCAAAAGCCAAAGGTCGCAATCCTTCACCTACCGCCCCCGTCCCCGCCCACTCCATCTGTCAACCAACTCTCTTTCAGTAATGTAAATGCGGCAGCTTCTTCATCATTCGTCCATCTCATCACTCGGTCCCACTCGTCTTTCCGGGGGTTGGTAAACCCGTCCCGATTACTCCTTACGCTAAGCCCCAATTCACTATGGGCTAAACTTTTGATATTCTGGGCCTTTATGGACCAGCACCCTAAATATAACAAAATTCAAGAACATGTCTTGACCCGTAAGTTACCCTATCCGGGTCTAAAATATGGTCGTCGAAGCTAATCAAGCCATTGCCGATTTCTTCTCCTTCCATGGCGAATTGGAGTTTCAAAGCTGAATAAGTATGAGAAAGCTGCAAAGGTAGTGGAAGATATGGCCTGCAGGCTGCAGCGGTCACTCACCGCGATTAGAGTGTTGCAAAATGTTGATTCGGGTGTTCTATGAAGAAGGTGAAAAAGAGAGGGGTCAATCAATTTTCCAGGAGCTGCTTCGGTGTGGCTACTATGATGATGAAACTTGGAAAATTCTCATTGGTGGTGTGCTTAAGCATGGCTCTGTAGAGGTACTCTCTAAACTGTTTCAAGCAATGCAAAAAAGAGGGTGCCACTTAAGTCCTAGGACACATTGAATACTTACACACAGGCTTGATGGGAAGACTCATCCAACCACTGCAATCCCTCATGTGGTCTGTTTTTGGGACACAATGATCTGTTTACTTCTAGCTTTAGCCAAAGGCCAACACCAAAAGGCCGCTTCAACAATAAGCTTCCTTGATTATCGTAACGTCTGCAATCGCTTATATTTATTGAATTGCATTTTGACTCTTAGATTACGCGTTCATATTTCTTAAGTCTTTCTTGTTATTAAGTCTTGGCATCTCAATTGCAGTATGCGGTTTAATGGTTAATCGACACGAGGACTATGTTCTCGTCAGATTTTTTTTTGTTTTTTTGTTAATGAAAGAAAAGCCTAGAGGCCCAATACCACTCTAGTATCTATTTGATTGGATTAGCAGATCAATTGTAGGTTCTGGAGAATGCAACAGAGTACAAGCTAAGAACTACGTTTATACTAATTCCACATACCATCTGATCTAACTTTGATCTTTCCGCTACTTTGCAGTTGCATTATGAAGCCTGGATAAGATTTGTTGTTGTCAATGTGCTTGCAACTGCCGTTTATGCCTTGTATGGGCAGTACCACGCCGATACAAGCACGCTGGTTTATCAGAGGGCACCTGAAACTGAAAGCGACTCTTGGTAATGCGAAATTATAGTTGTTTTGTTTAAATGATGCTAGCCATTTGTTGAGTAGATAGCAAGTTTCTGCGTTGCGTGAGAGACATACATATTCAGGTTGATGTTGTATGCAGGACAAGTAACTATTGCCTAGTTATAGCTACTGAACAAGATAATACAATCCTAGCAATGGTTGCTTGAACATAAGACCGCGGTTCTGAATGCTCAAGCTTCCTCCGAGCACTGCAAATACGTTAGGCTTTTCAGGCAGGAACTTGTGCCCATCACTCGCACTATCTCACAAGCATTAAGTTTCTCAAAAACACGAGAAATTTGAGAAGAACACAAATGGTGAAATGAGTACTCTTGTACAACAAAATAGGAAAAGAAAAGAGATTCAAGTAGTTTTAACATAAAGGCAAACCCTCTTGCCAGTTAGATTGAAAACTCGTAGATGTTAGTCCACGTTTCTATATTTTGTCTTAAATTTTCAACTTTTTTGTTATTTATATGAGGCAACGCTATAGTGTTTTAAAAAATTTATTTATGATTTAGGAGCTTACAAAAATCGATATAGAGGCTGTGTATATATACTATCTGTTCTTGTGGACTTACTACACTCTGCACATTCCCGATAACAGTTCCATAAATTAAGTAATTACATCCATTCAATAGAAAATATATAGCAATGCAAATAGAAAACAGTCGCTTATCACAGCAAGTAAAATTAAATTCATAAATACATGAACTCTCAGAATTAATTAAAGAAAAGACGAGGTGCAGACCACAAATACAGCAAACATACAGCCGTGAGTTGCCATTAACTCTTTAAGAGAGTCATCTAATTATTCGAAACAGAGCATCTTCACTCCTCCTACTTCCTCTGACCAAAGCCTCTGAGATTTTGTAGTTTGGTTTGCTGCTCTCCCAACAATGTATTTGCGGATTTGCCAATTCGTCCTTCTTCATTTCAGGAGATACAGAGGCCCACTAAAATTGCCCGTCAAGAATCTATTTGTTGGCATAAAATCTACAAGAAGATAAGAAAGAAAAAAAAGGGCTAGTTTTTGAAATTCAAATATATGTAACCAACGTTATGACGGTTATTCTCACAATTGTTTTTTCTTTTTACGCTCTCTCTCTCTCTCGCGAAAGTCTTTGTCTTTCTTGCTCTCAAAGTTAGGAAATCCCTCTGCAGATCAGATATATGAAACCCCTCCTCACGAGTCGGAGGTGGAGGTGTTAATGGCGACCGCAACCTCGGGTGCGGTATTTAGCAGGCTCGACGACTGAGGAGAATCGCCGGCAAGATGCAGAGAAACCTCATTAGGGTTTTCCTCGTCGAGGAAAGAGAAAGGCCGCGTAGATTTCGAGAAGTTTCATGCCTGAGGCCAAAGGCGCCGATCGTGATTCAGTTTCGGCGGAGGGTACATCCAGACAACGTTCGGATTTGAAGACATCGAGAAGACGAAGCTTCGTTTCAAGCGTTAAGAAAGAATCAACAAGATCCAATAAAAGATCTTCATTTAAAAAAAACAACAAGAATCAACATAATTGTTTTCTGATGCCATTGTCAAAGAAGAAGTGCAAATTAAAACAGCTGTATGACAGGGACAAAATTGAGAGTATTGGCCGAGCAACACGTTTGGCTATGGACTGGACGAAATTTGGTGTATCTGCAAAGGTTAAAGATTTTTCCTTTTCTGTGATTCTTGATTACCTGAGTTTGGTGACCTTGCTTGTTTCCTTTTCCGTAATATTTTTTTTTGGCGCTATGCAATTAAGAAGAGTGTTGGCTTACGCTTAAGGCTACTTACTTGGCGATAATGAAGAACTGCTGAAGCAACAACTGCCACAGCAACTGAGAGGAGAATAAATATAACTGAAGCACTGAAACGGTATAGTACGCCAGCACCAAAACCACTGCATGCAATTATAACAAGGCAAATGACGCCTTCCTGCCAACTTGATGCCCATCTATTGGACGACTCTCTTTCTTTTTTATCATTCAGTCTCAACGCCACAACACAAGCCGCAACAACTGAATACCCAGTCTGAAACAATGTAACACCGAAAAAAATGTTAAACTGGAAAGAATAAATATCAATTAGAAAACCATAGGGGTACAGAAAATTAAGGCCATGACGTACCAATGTACCAACGGACAGAATATGGGAGAGACTATGTACATTAAATATGCCTGCTAAAACGCCAGCTACAATGCCGCACCAAATTTGAGAATGAAGAGGTGTATGAAGAGTTGGGTGTATTCTGGAAAAGATTGAAGGCAATAGACCATCCCTTCCAAGTCCCAGATATAACCTGGACTGTTTATCCAAAATATCATATGATTACTCATAGATGATAGATACCTTGGTTCGCATGAGAAACAAGTGTTATAATAAAGGAAATTACAAAAGAAATCAGGAACATATATACAGATATATTTTCACCTGAACATAAAGCCCAACAAGCAGAGTAGTTGTAAGTCCAGCAACAGCACCAATACTGATTAAGATTGAGACGAACTTCATACCCTTTGATGAAAAGGCTTCAGCTAAAGGCGCATCTTCGCTGAGGAGGCTAAAAGGGACCATCCCGGTGAGCACTAAACATACACCAATATACAGCGAGATACAAACCAGAAGGCTCCCCATAATTCCGATTGGCAGATCACGCTGAAGAGGAATTAAACAGATATAAGACACTGTGTAGATAGTAAATACTTTCAACAAATATACGGGCAGACCTGCGGGTTCCTTGATTCTTCAGCAGAATTAGCAACTGCGTCAAATCCAACATATGAAAAGAACACTACAGTAGCACCAGTCAGAACTGCTTTAAAACCATTAGGCGCAAAAGGAGACCAATTGACTACATCAACTTCAAAAGCTCCGGCAAAAATTACAATGAGAACTATCACGACCTACAGAAGAACCAATATCGTCAAGAAGAGTTACCGTGATCTTATGTATAATAAGAATAGTTAAGGGAAGAAGCGCACCTTGGTAGCAGTCATAACGGAGTTGACAGTTGAAGATTCTCGCACACCCTGGCATAAAACAAGGGTCAAGAGAGCAAGTAAAATGGGAGCCAAAATATTTAAAGAGAGAACCCCTCCTAACAGCTCCTTGCCGCTTTCAATCCAGAGAGGAATAGAGCCCTTGAAAGCTGGAAAAAGCTCAAGAAGAGCAACTGCATAGCTAGCCAAGCTACGAGAGATACTAGCGGCACCAATATGATAATCAAGCATGAGTTGTACGAAAACAAGAAAAGCTGTGATCTCATTGAAAGCTGAATACGAGTACATGTAAGCTCCACCAACAACAGCAGGGAAACGAGATGCAAGTTCAGCATAACAGAGAGCGTTCAACACACAGGATGCTCCAGCTAGCAAGAAGCTGATCGTGACTCCTACGGAACAATAATAATCAATCGGAAGTTGTAAGTAAGCACTAAGCAATTCTGAACGAATCAAGGAGATAATGAGAAAAATATTCATTCGACTGACCAGGTCCAGCATCACGAGCGACGGTTCCGGTAACGACGAAGACACCGGCGCCGATGGAAGCGCCGACGCCCAACAGTATGAGGTCGAAAAGGCTGAGGCGACGAACCAGAGAGTCGCCGGAAGTGGCAGTCTGCGATGACGGAAGAGGCAATGATTTAAATCGGCGAGCTGAAGCACAGAAATGAGAGAACCAAGTGGCGGAGGAGAGGTGGTTGCTGAAACCTTCGTGGCCTCCCATGGGAAACTTGAAATGAGAATTGGGTGGCCGTCAAAACGACTGGTTAGATCGAGACGATGAAATCACCCGGATCTATCCAACG
This sequence comes from Crucihimalaya himalaica, assembly GCA_004349715.1. Classification (NCBI taxonomy): domain Eukaryota; kingdom Viridiplantae; phylum Streptophyta; class Magnoliopsida; order Brassicales; family Brassicaceae; genus Crucihimalaya; species Crucihimalaya himalaica. Next base: position 119,798 of record SMJT01000002.1, read on the forward strand.
ACCCGGGGAAATCAGAATCCAAATGTATTTAACTTTTGGCCCAATAAAGACCAGTTAGCCCAGTAAGCAGCGCTCAAACACAGGTAAACGATTCGAGAAGATAAATTAAGTAATTAGATACAAGAAGACACCTGAAAGGCAATGATCATCACTAGACGCCATGAAAATCGATTATTTTAAAAAACAACTAAGCCTTAAGGGATAAAGATAAACTAGTTTATAGAATACTACTAATTAGCTCCTTCGTGCTGCGAGTAAACGAGTAAGAAAATTGATTGGATCAATATTCCTTTTGTCTGTTTTTTATATTTAAATTTTAAATAGGGAGAGAAGAACATCGAGTAAAACGTGACTGATTCTGCGCTTCCCAGCAACTGCATAGTCCATATTATATATAAATATTAAAACTAATGAGACGTGTCGATTTATATATATATATCTTCTCCCTGTAAAAAATATCCAAAACTAAAACCAGACCACAGCGAGTGAGTGAGAGTGTTGAGGAAGAAACAAAGAAAATGGAAGGAGAGCTCACATGGGATAACGGCTCGGCAGTTCTGGATTGGATTCGCCGGCAACTGCTGGAGGAGGACGATTTTGATCTCACAGCTTCAAGATCTCCAGCCGAAGATTCATCATCATCTTCTGCGCCGCCACAGAGAGGCGCAAATTACAAAGGAGTGAGGAGAAGACCATGGGGGAAATACGCCGCCGAGATCAGGGATCCGAACAAGAACGGAGCCAGAATGTGGTTGGGGACCTACGAGACGTCCGAGGAGGCCGCGATGGCATATGACCGGGCAGCTTTCAAGATGCGAGGCTCCAAGGCTAAGCTTAACTTTCCTCACCTTATCGGAATTGACCAGGCTGAGCCCGTGAGGGTCACTCATGGTAACAAACGTCAGCGTTCGTTGGAGCCCATTTCTCAGGCAGCTAAACGGCGAAACATAATTAACCTAACGGCTACACTTCCATCTCTCGGATTAAAGCTGTCTGTATTTCAAAAACACCAACAATGACTGATTCATTTGTTTAAATTTCATTTCTTTCCTTTGTGTCCATATTTTGCCCATTTACTGACACCAAAGATCTTCTAAAGAACCATCTATGAAATGATAGTTTGTTTCTTCATTCTGATGAAAGAATGACCTAAAACTATGAAGCGACATCCTTCTTTTTTTTTTCTTTTCTTCCAGCAATCCAGTCAACATAACGTATGAAAGACATCATCTTCTTCAAATCAACAGCTTACTACGAATCTTTCATCACACAAAAGTCAATGAAAATGGAGTCAGGTAGCGAAAGGGCTTTACATTGCTCCCGCAAAATTGGATATCATTATCACCACCTCACTCTATCTCAGCAAGTAGAGAAGAGGATCCATGCCACAACAATCTCTTCTCTCTCCCTCTCTACCTTGTTTCATGGCACCGGATGCCTCCTCCTGCAACACAACATAATACGGTCCATAATTCTTATCTCAATCAAATCGTACTTCATGTCTTTTCTAAATATGCCCTCTCCCTTAAAAAGCAAAATCATATTCCAAGGACTCTTTGGTGTTATAACTATTCATGTACGTTATCATTTCATATCTATCCACTTTCAAAATGATGCCCACCCATGGGTTTAGGGTATTTGGTTTCTACCTAATCAAGGAGGGTATCTTGTCTGAGAACTTAAGGATCCTAATTAGCAGATCAATTGTAGGTTCTGGAGAATGCAACAGAGTCACTTACCTCTTGGGCCTGCTTCGGTCCTCTTCGTAGTCCATCACTCCAGTTGGTTCACCATATATCTCTTCCTGCCCTCTGAAATCAAAGTCGGCCTGCCCACAGTGTGCAACTTCTGCCACAATGTAAGTAAGACAACATAGACAAATATCTCCCATTGTTCAAGTCATAATAGTCTCCATTTCCAATTATCATCACCTACTTTCACCAAATATTAACTACTGGCTGCTCTCTTGGGAAAGACTACAGGTTTTTGGTTCTACATCTAAGATTATTTTGTTTCGTGAATGCACATGATTCTAGTTTTGTTAAGGGATCGTTAATCTCATTCCAAAACACAATAAGAACTACGTCCAACCGAGGGCCAAGTACTGCAAAACAAAAAACTGACTGTCAATGGCATTTGTTGGCTGTACATAACATAACAATTCTCTATACTAAATTTTAGCAAAAATAGCTAACTCCGACATGTACGTGTAACATTCACATGTTGAATGACATACTTATCAATGATGAAAAGAACAATCAGCCAGAGTCTACTGGTACCTTCATGGAAAGAGACTTTTTCACTTCTTCCACCCTCTCTTCTACTTCCTTTCGATTTCTATGGGCCACTTCGCTCATATTGTCAGCCCATTTTATCTTATCTTGAATCGAAACCAGCAGATCTTCTGATGTACTCAACCTAAACATCAATAATGTGTACATATAAACTGACTCCAAAATTAAGGCAACGAAAACTCATTCATGAAGGGACTCTCACATAAAATCTCAACAGAAAGGCAGTGATATATAACAAGTTTAAGTTCCTCTAATAACTTAAGAGTATAGAAGATCCTGGGGTCCAAAGCAGAAGAGATAATATAGATCGAAGAAACTACCAATTTTCCAGTGTGTGAATCATATTTCCAAGTTGTCCGGGCCTTAGATCTCTACCAGCTGCAAACTGAACCTGCATGTTTGCTAGGGATATACTGGTTCAAGAGGTGCTGGTAGATCTAACAAAAAGCACAGCGATCATACATTTGGAATGTGAGAAAAAGCAAGGACCTCAAAGCATCTTTTCAACTGATCAAGTTTTCCTCTAACGATACCCTGCAAAAATTCAAAAAGTCAGAACTGTACTTTTGTACATCTCTGCATTGTCACACTTCATTTGTCTGCGCAACTTCAGCTTTTCTATCACAAATAAATACAGATATTACTCAAAAAGAAAATGTTTAGTCCACAAAACTCACCGCGTACATGCATTCATTGATAAGAAAATCTTCGAGCTCACGTACGTTTGTGATATCTAATTCGGCCATCAGTAAATCATAGGGCAATACCTGAACAAATAATAAAATATCACAAGGACATTATATATAAATCGACTACATATCAAGAATCCAGAAAAATAGACTGAAATGACGAACAAAACTAAGAAAGAATAAATCATACTGGCCACCCACCAATAAACAAAGAAGATATATACCTTCTTTATCTCCGCCAGAGTAAGGACAGTGAGCTGCTTTAGCTTAAGAACTTGATCAGGAACCAGTTGAGGAGTACAGCCAGTGTTGCCTAGAGTTTCAAGAGATTAGAATAAGAAGACGCAGTGAAAGTATATCATCCATACATAACATAAAACGTTAGAAAGTAAGAAAAATTAACAGTAACCAAATCTTTTCACTTGATCTATATAGGTAAAAACGAATGGAAGAGTTAAGATTCCAGTCATACATTTGTAATCACTCCAGGTGCCATGCGCGAATAACCTAAGTAAATCCAGGTATACAGAATGAGTGGTTCCTTTAAGCTGCAGTGAAAATTAAGAAAGCTTTGAGAAACCGAACAATGTGAACAAGCAATTAATAACACAGAGGTTTGAAAATTAACAACTGAACTCCGCAACACCAAACAGAAAAGTTAAATACAACCACGGATATAGAAACAACTCCACTTTCCAAGTTGATCCAATGAATGAAGCAAGTGAATTAAAAAGGAATAGAGCAATAGCATACATTGAGAAATATGCCTAATCCTGATACAGAAGAAACCCTAATATTGTAAGCTAGATGATTCCAGAACAAAACCTAACAGCCTACGCAGTGCAAGGGAGTATGAACTTTAAAAACCGTAAGTATATGAAAGATGCTAGGCATAGATTCGAGAAGACCTCCGCAACATAAGGCAGAGCCAAAATCTCGGAGAAGGCGAAAAGCGAAGGATGCGAAGTAGCTTCTAGTAGGATAGATGCAAGAGCATCGCCTTTGGATACAGAAGCTCGTTTAACGAATAGATCGATTATTTCCGCCTGCTTCTGTTCGATATCCATCTTCTAAGTAAGATCCAGGGCTTCGAATGTACAGAAACAGAGAGAGTGTATTGGAATTAGGGTTTTAATCCAGGGCAAAAACCGATTTGCCGATTTGGAATAGAGGAAGCGAAGCGACACGTTTCTCTCTCCCTTCTAGGGCCGAAACTTGTTGGGCCAAAACTTGTTGCGGTCGAAGGAGTTTGCTGTGGGCGACTGCGTTCAACAAGTTTCGGCCCTCGATCTATGCCTAGCATCTTTCGTATACTTGCAGACTTGTGCATCAACGAAAAATAATCAAAATAAATATAATATATTAGTATAAAATGATATAAAACACATATAAACATATATTATCATAGTAAAATATAAAAATTTAAACATAATTAATAATTAAAAAACTATAAATAAAATATTTAATAATTATTTAAAACAAATAAATTTTATAATAAAATTCTTATTACTTTATTCAATTGGTTCATCACCATAAAAAAAGGATGAAGTTTTTATCTGTCTAGTACAAAACTTTAAGTGGCAGCATTCCATTAGAAAGGTAAACTACGTGCCGTTTAAGGCCAACATAAACGCCGCTGAGTCCCTTTTTAAAATGTTTAAACGACGATTGAGTTTTCTTTCTCTCTCTCTCTCTCTCTCTCATCGCTACTTCTTCAGATCATCTTTCTTTCCACTAAAGAGGGGAAATCTCTGATCAGAGAGAGAGAGAGAGAGATATCCTCCAATGGCAGAATTTGTTGAGGTTGATAATGCAGAAGCAATAATCACGAGGATCGAAACCAAATCGCGGAAGATTGAAAGCTTACTCAAACAGTAATATACCTCGGAGTTAACCCTAAAGTTTTTTTTGTTCCCTTGCTTTCTCAGATGACCTTTAGTTGTGTTTGTTTGTGCAGGTACAAACATGTCGAAGCTTTGAAAACGGCTCTTGAAGGTTCGCCTCCGAAAACTCGCGATGAACGTTGCAAGGTCTCTGTTTCCTCTGCCTAATTAATAATCTCCTCTCTTGTGATTTGTTTCCTGAGCCAAAATGATCATTCATGACGGTGAAATTGCAGTCGGCTAATTGGATAGTTGTACACAGAGCTATAATGGCCATAAAGGATATTGACGGAATGCTGAATGCTCTTGATGCCGAGTACTACGACATTCTCATGAAGTAAGAAAAGTGAAGGTCTTTGCTTTTGTGTTGGTTGCATTGGAGATAGATAAGTCTTGAGCAAATGTTGTGATATGGTTCCATTTTTGTTGCTGCAATTCTCTGCAAAGGGTTTTGTAATTTTTATCTTTACGGTAAGGTGAGGTAGTCTGATACACGAGAAAGTAAATGTTGGTAAGGTGTGTATGAATGGGATGCCCTATCCATTGGAATTTCAGGCTGTATGTGCTCTATGATAGAATGTAACTTTTTGCCTGATTCCATTTTTTGTTTGTGGAAGTTTATTTTGTTACCTTGAATGGTGTGGAACAGGTACTTGTACAGAGGCCTCTCTACTGGGGACCGACCCACGTGCGATCAGTGCTTGAAGATTCATGAGAAACTCACAGAGAGAGCTGGTCTGGGTTGCATCCTCCGCTGTCTTACTGATACTATAAACACCGTTTGATTTGATTCATGATTGTAACAGTGCCACTAATGTGTACTTGATGCTTCATTATAACCTCTCCTTGTGGAAGCATGTCTCAGTTTATGTTTTCAGTTATTCGCACAAAAATATTAATCAAGCCTCAGACTTGAATATGTTTCAAACCCCTAGACAGCCTGAAGAGGATCATAAACATTGAGCATTTACCAGTTCAGACTTGTTTTTCAATTAGCAAATAGATGCTTGGTCCCGACGTTGATAACAAGTCATTCTTAAAGCTCATGTGTAACACGATTCTTTCTTTTTGTCGAAAACCCAACTAAAACAATCTTAGCCGTTTATGAATGTTTTCCGGATTAACTGAACCATAAATAGACGTGTTTAGGCGGGCAAATAAGACTCCAGCATCAATTTGGCTGGGGAAGGTGTTAAAATCTCTACGATCAGGTACGTGTATTTCCATTCCTTCTCTGACTTGTCTTTGAACATCTCCGTGTACACTTTCCCCGCTCCTTGAGGCCCACGGATGTAGAAGTTTACCTGAAGCATATGCAATTTTGCTTATGTGAAACCTGCAATACTCTATCCTATTTCCTCGATTTTGTTCTCAATTTATAGAAGCAAGAATGCGACTCCAAGGGCAGAAGAGGTTTCTACAATGAATTACCTCAACATGCTCTACTCCGTCTTCATCTGTGAATACTCTGTTGGGTATACGTTGACGAGCAGCTCGGTTTCTGGTTTCTTGTCCGTAGCCTTTGATGGGGGATCCAATCCTAACCCTCACCTAGTTAACAAGACAATCTCAGCATTATCACAGATGCTTTCATTTATTAATACACCACCCCTCCATTATGATCAATCTATGGAGTTAGTTTCTTATTACCTGACCATCATCTTGAATTCTCTTCAAGGCTTTGTCAAAGATCTTGTACCTAGAATACAGAATGGTGTCTTTAATTTACTCCAAATCCAATTGTCCAAGCAGATAAATGAATAGTTCTGAAGTCTCACTCTTTCGGTTGAAATATGAGCTCTTTAAACACAGCGTACCCAGCAGCTCCAGCAACCCCAAGCCCAGCCAGAATAACAAGACTGTAGGAAGCACCTTCTGTAAAGGTCACTGGCTTCTCCGGGATGTGGTATGTAGGAGAATCAAAAGGATCCTCCACAGTAGTGACCTCTTTCTTAGCCTGTAAAACAATTTTCAAAGAATTGGCAAAGCAGGTCTTATTGTTTAAGACGCTATTCATATCGGGATTAGATGACATAAGTTGTCTGTGGCTTTTGACGCCTTGTGTTGTGATAAATGGCGAACACAGGACGTAGAAATTTTTATGAAGGAACACAAAAAAAGTAGGAGGTCAAAAGCATATTCCAATGAACACCTTATTCTGCTGATTCCCAGGTTCTTTAGAAGTTTTTGATGCAAAAGATCTAGTAAAGTAAGATGAGTTGATGTTCTTTGGACGAGTTTCTGTACATATACTTGCTTGCGTGTTTTGGAAACGAAACAATAGTCCTGCAAAAAGATCATTGTCAGAACAACAACTACACAACCCTAGGATTTGAAGTTTAAATACACATCATTATTTCTGACCATTAGCTCCAGTTGAGTCCTGCATAAGAAAAACGATGAGAGCTATTAAACTAACATATATGCCCAAAAGGGTGTAAGCAGCAACGAAAATTTTGTCGTACCAGACTCATGAGACCCGAATCAGTAATGGCCCGCCTAGACGCTCCTCTCTGAAAAACGCTTATCAACTGCATCAGAAGGGAGAAAACAAAATATATAATAATTAAAGGGAAGAAGACCTTTGAAAGAGAATAGAAACAGTCTCTTATCTCGTCAGGAGAGTACGAATACGGGTATTAATGCAAAGAAATAAAGGGGTCAAATGTTCTTAAACCCCGCATAAAGATCAAGGTTTATTCTTGTCACTAGAGAGATTCAATTCAAACAGGACTAGAAAAGCATTCACCCGAGACATTGAAATAACAACCTCAGACCAAAGTGCAAATATTGGAAGCTTGTACTAAGTCGAGCTATGTAGATTATGCAAGTCAAGTTCATTTTTTTTTTTTTTTCACAAGGCAAACAACAATCCATGACTATGTGGAAGAACCAATAGCTCTGAAAGAGATTAGCCATTCTTTTAAAAAATACCGCCAGAGTGGGAAAAGGAGTATAGATGGAATACGAAATCCTAATTACGCAAGATGAACATGGAACAGAGCAAAAGGGGAAGGCAAGAGAAACCGATTTTGGGATTCCAGAAGAAGATTTTGATTGGCGGCCGATGGCTATCGCTGATCTCCTTAGAAGGTTCATCATCATCTCTGGGTACCAAAATTAGTGATTGAAAAGATGGGAAGAGAACGAATGAAACTTGAAACGTGTTTGCAAAATCCAAGTGGTGGAGACGACGAACGAGGTTGATGAGCAAGGCGAAGCCGCTTCTGATTCTGAGTTCTGGGGTTTTATCGTAGACACGTGACAAAAAGAACGCACGTGCACGCTCTTATATTGGGCTTGGGCTTGGCCTCGTGAGATCGTAAAAACGGGCTTTTTATTAAGCCCATTTAAAAACCCAAAAATATCTCCCTCTTCTTCTCACATGGCAACCTCAACCATGGAATTGCTGCGATGTGCAAACATGGCGCTCGCGCTCTCGGCAGCATGTCCATGTCCTCCTCTTCCACTGCGCAGTCGTCGTGGCGCTTTTCGAACAAGCTGTTCGATCTTCGCGAATCCAGCACAGCGAGCCAGGCAGAACCTGCTGGAGCTGATCTCCGAGGAGGATCGAGGTCTGAGAACCCAGAAAGACGCCACGAAGCGAGATGCAATCGTGAATTCCATCGAATCCATGGCGGTTATCGGGCGCAGCTCCATCACCACAGGCGACTCTCTATCTGCCACGTGGCGTCTCCTTTGGACGACGGAGAAGGAACAGCTCTTCATAATAGAAAAGGCCGGGTTGTTTGGGACGAGCGTCGGAGACGTTTTGCAGGTGATCGATGTAAAGAAACGGATCCTCAATAACGTCATCACTTTCCCGCCGGACGGAGTTTTCTTCGTACGCTCTGATATCGAAATCGCTTCCTCGCAGAGAGTCAATTTCAGGTTTAAATTTCCCCTTCAAATTAGTAGTGGTAACAGAGAGTGTATAGCCTAGCTTAATTGGATTGCGTTTTAATATTCAGATTCAATAGTGCGGTATTGAGAGGGAATAATTGGGAGCTCCCACTGCCACCATTTGGGAAGGGCTGGTGAGTTCTCTATTACAAACTACTCGCTTCTTCTTTGGTGAATGCTATATAGATAAAGAGAGATAGAGTTTGGGTTTGGTCCACAGGTTTGAGAATGTGTATATGGACGGTGATATCAGAGTGGCCAAGGACATCAGAGGAGACTACTTAATTGTTGATCGTGCTCCTTATAACTGGAAAGAATGATTTGTATACTTTAGTTAAGCTTTGTTTCTTGTATAATAACAATACACCATTCCCATCTCTCTCAACATTCATTTCCCTTTACCATTGGGTCTCAAATAGATGAGGCAGGAATATAGGGAGGAAGAGCAATATGAAGGATCATTCAAAGTGTGACCCTTGAGTTTATTTTGGGTTTCTGTCTGTGTTTGTTACAAACACACCACCCACATTTTCTATGTCCTTTTGCTGTTATCTTCTCTGTCCATGAGTTAAATAGGCTAACACTAATCCTTTGTGTATTGTTTTATTATAAACCTGAAAAAGATGTTGGCGTCCGCAAGGTTAGAGAAACGAAAGGAAATAGGCAAAAGCACAAGACGGGTTGCAAATCAGGGGAAGGCAACAGTGCTTGCTCTCGGTAAGGCCTTCCCCAGCAATGTCGTTTCCCAGGAGAATCTCGTGGAGGAGTATCTCCGTGAAATCAAATGCGATGACCTTTCTATCAAAGACAAGCTGCAACACTTGTGTATTTTCATCATTTCCCTCTACTTTCTTTGCCAACCTTTTTCTATGAGCACTTGTGCAAAGATAAGCATGTATGTATGTCTTGGTGATATTAGGTAAAACCACAACTGTGAAGACACGCTACACGGTCATGTCTCGGGAGACGCTGCACAAATACCCTGAGCTAGCAACCGAGGGTTCCCCAACCATCAAACAGAGGCTTGAGATTGCAAACGAGGCAGTTGTGCAGATGGCATATGAAGCGAGCTTGGTTTGCATCAAGGAATGGGGAAGGGCAGTGGAAGATATCACTCATCTTGTCTATGTTTCCTCCAGTGAGTTCCGATTGCCCGGAGGTGACCTCTACCTCTCGGCACAGCTGGGCCTTAGCAACGAGGTTCAGAGAGTGATGCTGTATTTTCTGGGATGCTACGGAGGTGTGAGCGGGCTGCGCGTGGCCAAAGACATTGCTGAGAACAACCCAGGGAGCCGGGTGCTGCTCACTACCTCTGAGAGTACGGTTCTGGGGTTCCGCCCGCCCAACAAAGCTCGCCCTTACGACTTAGTCGGGGCTGCACTCTTTGGAGACGGAGCAGCTGCATTGATCATCGGAGCAGACCCTACAGAGTCGGAATCTCCCTTCATTGAGCTTCACTGTGCTCTGCAGCAGTTCCTGCCTGGAACGCAGGGGGTGATCGACGGGCGGCTGTCAGATGAGGGCATAAGCTTCAAGCTAGGAAGAGATCTCCCTCAGAAGATCGAAGACAACGTCGAGGAGTTCTGCAAGAACCTGGTGGCAAAGGCTGGTTCTGGCTCTGGTTCGTTGGAGTTGAATGACCTTTTCTGGGCAGTTCATCCGGGTGGACCCGCCATCCTGAGTGGGCTGGAGAAAAAGCTGAAGCTGAAGCCGGAAAAGCTGGAATGCAGCAGACGGGCGTTGATGGATTATGGGAACGTAAGCAGCAACACCATCTTCTACATAATGGACAAAGTGAGAGATGAGCTTGAGAAGGAAGGCACAGGGGGAGAAGAGTGGGGTCTGGGCTTAGCTTTCGGACCGGGAATCACCTTCGAAGGCTTTCTCATGAGGAGCCTCTAAATTTGTATGAACCTTAGATTTGTAAACAAATAAAATTGAATCGGCACGTTAAGTATTCGTGAACCGATGCCAATACATACATGTATATGTGTATGCTTGCATTAGTTTTAGTTTTGTTCTTCAATGGTAAATCATAGAAATATCTCATACAGCAAGTACTATTCCAATGATTCAGAGTAATGAACCTTCATGCATCCACGTATACGTAGTTTCACCCTTGCAAAATTAAAATGTCCTTTTTTTTCTGGCTTTAATTTATTATCTGCTTTACTTTATCCTCCATTCTTTGGATTATTGAAGGAATCCCTTAAGATTCTAGCTAAAGAAACATACATACGTAACTAACATTGTGACAACAAGCTAGCTATATGTGAGTTCTACAATTGATTCTCACATTTAAACTGTCAACAAAAACATTCAACATGTGTTAAGCAGGCCATTAAAAGAAGGGACCTATAAACTAAATATATATGGTTATCGATTCAAGCCATGATGTCCCCACTTGTCCATTACGTGATTACTACAAAAGTTCGCATAAAAGTTCTTTTTAAGAAAGAGAAGAAGAGCTCAGTAACACAACATCTTTTAAATTGCAATACACAGATTTAGGATGAGCCAATGTGTTCCCAACTGTCACATCGATGATACTCAGGCGGCCGCAGCAGCCACCACCACCGCCCGCTCCACCATAGCCGCCGATATCCCCATGTATGTACCTTTATATATAATTAATTGGCCGCACCGCAATATAATAACTCTTTGTTGTTTGTTTGCAGGTTAGACTACGAGGTAGCCGAGCTGACGTGGGAGAACGGGCAACTGGGCTTGCTCGGGTTAGGTCCACCGAGAGTGACGGCTTCGTCGACAAAGTACTCCACAGGCGCTGGTGGAACGTTGGAGTCGATAGTGGACCAAGCTACTCGCCTCCCTAACACTAAGCCCACTGATGAGCTCGTCCCATGGTTCCACCATCGCTCTTCCAGAGCCGCCATGGCCATGGACGCGCTTGTCCCTTGCTCAAACCTCCAGGAGCAGCAGAGCAAGCCCGGTGGCTTTGGCTCCACCCGAGTGGGGTCGTGTAGTGATGGTCGTACCATGGCCGGTGGAAAACGAGCCAGAGTGGCGCCGGAGTGGAGCGGGAGCGGGAGTCAGCGTCTGACCATGGACACTTACGACGTCGGTTTCACCTCAACATCCATGGGCTCGCCTGATAACACCATCGACGATCATGACTCCGTCTGCCACAGCCGCCCACAGGCAAGTCGTCATCATACATTCACTTCTTCTAGTTTGTTTGTTTTTTTCAACAATTCACTTCTTCTAACTATTTATGCCTCTATACATACCTTTTTGTATAATAATTAAATAAATAATTAACATGTTAATTAAAACGATAGATGGAGGACGAAGGAGAGAAGAAAGCCGGAGGCAAATCATCAGTTTCAACTAAGAGAAGCAGAGCCGCTGCTATTCATAACCAATCGGAACGAGTATTCACTAAAATTAACCTTCTTTCTCTTTTTCAAGTTCTATATATGTTAGATAACATTATAAAAAAGTATATGTATATTCGTCTACTGATCCATGTTCATTACACATATGTATAATGCTTGTGAGTTGTGACTCGATCCCTTTTTATTTATTTAGGTGACTCCTTGATAAATAGTTAACAGCCCTTGACTGATTTTATTGCAGAAGAGGAGAGATAAGATCAATCAAAGGATGAAGACTTTACAGAAACTGGTTCCCAATTCCAGCAAGGTGCGTACGTCGTCGTTTTACATGAATCATAAACTGTGGCTAAATCAAAGTCATCATGAGTCTGCGTACGTATAGTAAAAAAAAAAAAAGATGCTAAAGTAGCTGGTTAGTAATAGCTAGTAGGTATACATGAAGAAAGAGAGGATAATTATGGTGGACCAAGCGAAGTGAATGCATCTAAAGAAATGGACCTCATACGATGATTCTACTCCACACACTTATATGCTCAATCTTTTATTTGTTTGCCCAAAAACCTATTTTACATCTCTTTATTACCTGGTCCGGTTGGTCCATTCATACATATACCCCATTAATTATTATATGCCTTCTGGCTGTCGACTCAAAAATCAACACAATCTATATATATTATGTGCACACATGCTTGACTATATCCGTATAGCATTGGTTTTGGTTAATTATTAATTGGTAGATATAAGAGTGGTTTGATTTCATTAATTTTTGGAGTTAGACGGATAAAGCGTCCATGTTGGATGAAGTGATAGAGTACTTGAAGCAACTTCAAGCACAAGTGAGCATGATGAGCAGAATGAGCATGCCTTCCATGATGCTTCCCATGGCCTTGCAGCAACAACAACTACAAATGTCTCTCATGTCCAATCCCATGAGTTTAGGGATTGGCATGGGGAAGCCCGGTCTCGGTCTCCTAGACCTTAATTCTATGAACCGAGCTGCTGCTGCTGCTCCTAATATCCATGCCAACATGATGCCAAACCCATTTGTGCCCATGACTTCTCCATCGTGGGATGCTTCTTCCAACGACGCTCGATTTCAGTCTCCTCTAATCCCCGATCCTATGGCCGCCTTTCTTGCATGCTCGTCGCAGGTTGAGTTTTCCCTATATACGTATAGAAAACTTGTATCTAGCTAACCAATGCTTCATTTTGTCAAAATCTAATCGAGCATGCATGACCATATTTATATTTCGAATTGCAGCCAACGACGATGGAAGCATATAGCAGGATGGCTGCATTATATCAGCAAATGCAGCAACAGCTTCCTCCTTCGAATCCAAAATGATTATTTCAAACACCTCCATCGTACGTCTATATACGTGTTAGTCACCATACATACATACATACATATATATATATATGTATTCCATCATAACTTATATGTATAGGTTACTCGTGAATTATGATATACGTACTTAAAAATATCTGGTTGCAATTGAGTGTCGTACGTCCGACAAAAAATAGTGGTAATGTTTGAATGAAGAAGTAACTTCACTTTACACCCACAAACGAAGTCTATTTTTCTAGATAAGTGCGTTCAATATACGTACAGTAGACAATCCTTCGTTCTCGCGAATTTAATTATGTCACTGAAAATAAGTGAAAAGTCGAGATGGAGTAGACACAACAGCATATGCTTTGTCTGCAAAATTCCAAAATAATTGTTGATAATGTTATTATTATGCTACAAGAAACAAAAAAGAAAGCGAATATTTACTTTTAAAGTGCCGTAAATGATTGGATGTTAAGTGGTCAACTTGGCCCCGACCACTACCACGCGTTTGTGAACAAATCAAATTATTAATAACGAAAAGTGACTCATAAAAATCATGAGTAATCAATCGTCACCACAAACCCCTATATATCTCCTTTTTTATTACTTCTTTTTCCTTTTGCAAATAAAAAGATCTCATTTGTCCTTTTACTATTAAACCAACGTACAATTAATATATAACTGAACTTTGATTTGATTTAACATATATGTTAATTTGTGGGACGAACATTTTGAGTCTAGATTCACTTTAATTTATATCAAAGAAATCTTATTTACACTCGTGTATACATAAATAAATATGTATATACCCAAAAAGATAATTTCTGTGTAAATTGTATCAAGATGCATCCAAATAAAACTATTAGGTGAAATTTTTACGTACATTTATATACATTTTTGCAGTGTCTAATCTATAGTAGAAACATACGAAACAGAGAGAAGATGACATATGAGGAAATCAAATCACATCATATAACTCCAAAGGCCGACACCAGTTGGTTTGATAGGTAAGTTTGATATATATACTCCCAAAAGATATGAAAACTGTGCTTGCGATGTTACAGAAGTTAAGAGTAATATTGTATCCCCCCTATATATTACTGGGGAAATACAAAATTGAAAATAACCTAGAATCTAATCAAAATTACATCACAATGTTCTTACAAAAAATATACTCCATCTGTTTCATTTTAAATGTAGTTTAAGATTTTAAATTTTGTTTCAATTTAAATGTTGTTTTAGATTTTCAATACATATGTTTTTTATAAAATTCCAGTTTTATCCATATTTTTATAATGTTGTGACCAATGAAAAAAAATATTAAACATATTAAATATGGATTAAAAAAAAATTTATTTGTTTTCTTATGAAATTGAAAGAGAGAGAGTAATATATTATTAAAATACAATAGACAATTACAACTAATCAAATTCGGATTAACACGCGGGTTAAATAGACTCAACTATAGAATTCTTGATTTTTTTAAAAAATTTGATATTGGCCATTTATTTCATTCTTTGTTAGAAAGATGATCTTGGCCGTTAATTTTATCGGTTAAATATTATTTCAATTTGATTTATTATTAATTAGTTAGCTCTAATATGAAAAAGTTTAATATTATATATCAACAAATTTAGGTAATTTTGTGAAGTATAATTCTTTTTGTTTTGGTCCACTATCGCAACTATTACTATTGAATGCTATGTTATCTTAATCGCATTATTTCAATTATATATAGAAAAGATTTTCATATATATTCGATAATATATGAATGTGGTAAGCTAATATACAGGAGGAGATGATTAACGTCAGAATTCATACACAAACACAACTATCTTCATATTCATTATTTTTTAATATTTTCAATTATAAATATATATATCATTTTGTACTCTTTAGAAGCACTTGAATGTGTATACGTTAAATGATCATTAATGTTTTATATAAACATTTGTCATTATTTCTTTGATTCGGGTTTTCCAAAAAGAATAACCACAAAAATCATGTCTATTTATTATAAATATCTTTTATATTAACGTTTATTATTTTACTCGATTTTTGGTTTTTTTTTTAGTGCATATTAACACTTTTCTAAAACTTAATTTTATTGCAAAAAAAAAAAATTGACTCGTGTTGTAGTACGGGGTGTACTAGCTTTAATCTATTTACACTACGTATGTACAATTATTTCAATTTGACCATTGTACTGTGTGAGCTGATAAATATATATATATATATAATCCGATTATCTGGTATTAAATAAATCTAGTCAGCTATACCAATTTTGATAGCGAATGTATACTGCATGTATATACAGATGCAGAGTATATAACGCAAAAAATTGAAATTGAGATGATTTGATACATATGTCACATGTGTGTGCGCGATAGTCTTAGTCTTAGAATACGACTCACAAGGAAGGTAAAGTCAAATGTTGGTTAAATGCGATTCCTTTCACACCGGCGCAAAAGGCTGACCGAGTCGAAGAGGAGGCCCAATTAAAGGCAACTGTTCACTTTTACAGAAAGCCCACTCCAAGACTCCCATATGGATAATTTGGAAAGCTCCTAATTTAACAGATGTGGAAAAGTAGTCGTCGTCATATCTTCTATTAACAATTATCAGACTCTCTCTTTCTCTTCCTCTCCATCCCACTTTCGCCAAATCATCCCTGATCAATGATATTAACTATTAACAATTTATGAACTTAATAAGATAATTCAAGTTTTGTGAAACTTCAAAAAAACAAAAAATAGATATTGTACATACCTCGACGATATCATTGCCTACAAAACAAACATTAGTTTACTTGTGCAATTCTCTTTCAAATCAGCCCGGACTGACACACCTCTTTAATGTCCCCAGTCTTGACACTTGATATGCCTCTGCTCTTTCTCTTTCAACAGCGTCACCTATATAGTATTGTTCGTACTTGCTTCAAACAACCAACCAACCATGTTGAGTAACCAAAGTACGTACAATACTTAAATAAGCGTTTCACAGGTGTATCAGCAAATATCATGGGATGCAATTATCTCTGGTATTAGTTGCGACAGCCTATCTTCATAATTTCAATTTGAATTCTTCCCAGCCTCATAACAATAACCCCGGCAATTCCAAACATCATCATTTTCAGCAGCTTCCAACTTCCAGAGTTATCACAACTCCACCTTCATTTGGACACAAAAATGAGGTCAGTGGTGAAAAAAGGGAGCTTCTAAAGGGAAATCAGAGTTGCAATCTACCTATCCAACTCTGCATACTAACTATGCGACAAGATAGTTCTGTGAAGCAACACGTGCAGAAAAGACATTTCAATTCCTAAGATGAAATGATACTTGGGATGATTTTTGGAAGCAAGATGTGTAGCTGTTTCCCACACGAATCACTAGAACTAGTAATGCATGTGAGCTCATTTTCCAGAACAGTGTAAGCTTCAGAAAATGCCTGCAAGAATAAATCATCTTTACTATCGTAAAGCTTCTTCATCGTCATATGTGCTAGATAAAAGCATTGATAGATGCATATATGATCCAACTTACCTTTATACATTGGTGTATACGGAAGCAATTTCTTCCCACATTATTTGTTGGGAAAAGAGGATCGTCAATGTGTATCGGATCAATACTACAAGCAGATAACCAAAAACGTGAGGATAACATTAGGTATCAAAGTTAGTATTTCACTTGTAGCATTTGCAGTTTGACAGAGCTGCGATGTTTACCTATAACCCCTCTCCCGATTCCTATAGATACCACTTCCTTGCACTGAAACACGCATCTGGCGAGGATCAAACACATTACTGCAAAACAAGCAAGCCCACATCACCAATTATCGTCATATGACCCTCTTGCGATAGATATCAGTCACTGTAATTAACAAATTTATAAGTAGTAACCATATTGACTGACCCAAAAAAGTAAAGAAAATCCATTAGAAGCCCCCCAAGGTTCTGCAAAATACTTCTTTTCAATCAGTAAGAATTGCATGAATATAACAAGGAAACCTAAACAAGATAGCTGCTGTGTCACAGAACAGGCAAACAATAACTATGTACTTGGTTGATAGAGCGCCCCAGATGATGCTCATGTTGAAGAAAACGTGTAATCAGTAAGACCTGCAATAATTAAAGTCTTAAGATTTACAAACAAAAATTGGAACATGTTTCAGAGGATAGATTAAAAATGTGGCTGGATATTTCTCTCGAAGAACGTCGCATTTGTTCTAATTAAATAAGACAAGCACGATTACCTGGACCCACAATAAATATACAGAGACGGACCACCTAAAATCTAAAAGAAAAGAGCATATTATTTAAACAAAAGAATATGCCTCACCAGGCAATAAGAGCTTAATCCACCAGAGTATGATTGATCCAGGGTACGATCAGCCAAAAACTGCTTTAACACCAGAGCAAGTGGTGTGGCAGCTGGAAATTGCTCAGTCAGATCTTTGACCTGCGGAAAAGAACATCTCAGGAAACATAAGCCAAAAGAAGGAAAAAAACGTTACGGAGATACATACACATGAGAGAGTATAATGTAAGAAAAAATAATATCTGGCTGTGGAAAAACAGAATAAAATTAATACCAGCTGTGTGGTTTGAAGACCCGTATGGGATGGAGTTTTGAAACTGATGTCAAGACGGACAGATTTTGTATTTTCCAAGATTCCAGTGTTTGTTGGCAAAGAGTT
This sequence comes from Crucihimalaya himalaica, assembly GCA_004349715.1. Taxonomy (NCBI): domain Eukaryota; kingdom Viridiplantae; phylum Streptophyta; class Magnoliopsida; order Brassicales; family Brassicaceae; genus Crucihimalaya; species Crucihimalaya himalaica. Next base: position 137,951 of record SMJT01000002.1, read on the forward strand.
TGCTGCTGCAGAGTCTTCAAATCCAACCATTTCAGTGTTCCCACTGCTGTCCTGGTCAACGGTGATACAGTCTGGTGACTGTATATTGCATACCAGATCACAAGGAACTTCCACAACAAGCATGATAATTGGTATCTGCACAAGCATAAACAGATCATATTAACGAAAGCATGAGAAGTAACTAGCAATTGTGAATCATTAATAAATTAGGCATTACAGCTGTGTTTTCAACTGTCTTCAGGGAGTCAGTTTTTACCCACTCTTGATTGGCGAGATACCTGGCTGCATGCTGAATAGCAAAACATGGTAGCAAAGTGGATTCAGTTAAAAAATCCAACCATGAATTGTCAGATATAGGACCCTTATTTATTGAACAGAGTAGAAACAATTTCTAAGAAAGAAAATAGAAATAGAGTAGTGTGCAGGCTCGAGCACAATTCACAAATCTAGTATATTACAATGCTTCCACAATACTAAAGCAATTCTCGTTCCCTTATATGCAGCACGACCTGAGCAACCAGCATACTAAGAAAGATAAGACCATATACGAAAATAATTAGACTAGCACCAAACACAAAAATATATAAGCACATATCTCATCTTTAAAATAAAGCAAATGTAAAAGTTAAGAACATAATCTTGATTGTATACTGCCACGCATCTCAAGAGTAGAGAAACATAAATTTGAAGAACAAGATCTACCAAGCCCAAAAAAAATCAACAGCTGCAACATGACTTCCGCACTAATCATACCTGGAGGCAAGTCTCCTTTATACCATTGCGACCCTCCAAAATTCCTGCCTCTTTGATAGGTTCCTGAACCGGGTATTATGTATCAGATCTTCCAGTTCAAAAAGTAATGCATAAATAGGAATTATTTTGGGTTTGCTCACCAAATTTCTCACTGGAGGAAGACAAACCACAAGGTCCACATCACTAGAAGGGAGGGACAAACCAGTTGCAGATGAACCAAATATGTTCGTCCTCGACCTGGGCCACAGAACTTGGAGAGATCGCGTAACCCGCTTGATTGCCCAATTGATATAAGGTTTGCGGGCCGTATTCTCTCCAGCAACCTTACCAGCAGTATATAATTGAAAGGATTAAAAGAAACACCATCCCAAGAAAATTAACTATACATTACAAAGACGCTCATAAAGATCTCTGCAAACTAAAGGCAGTTAGTAATTCATATGGAAAATTAAATGAAGTACTGTGATTACCTTCTTGCAGAAAGAATCTATCTCATCATTAAGAAGACCGTGGATCAATGATAAAGATTCCCCTTGCGTTGGACAGTTCAATAACTCGGGTGGTTGCAGAGGGAAGGCCACATCAGGCTGTAAAATAGCATTATAGACAAACGCATCTTAGACAGAGTTTAGCTATACATAGACGTCAAAGATGTTGCTTACATGCTCTTGGTCTCGGCCTAGTTGCGACATTGCAATTAAGTGATCTTGCAGGAGGGCCCCAGGTAGAGGTTGAATGATCGGCCTGACTGCAAGGCTTTTGTTTCTCCAGGGAAAAACAACCTCTGCTCCACAAGGTTCTTCCCAGTTTACACCATCATGAAACCAGCCTCTCATACCCCAGTGTCTTGGGCTTGAACTTCCAGACCTCACAGTTGGAAAACCTCGCCGTGCTCTGGAGTTGCTCACAGGAGAAGGTGGTGGTGGTCGAGGAGCACGTGGAACACATAGTACCACAGGTGATGGTGGCCGCTTTATACGAGGATGATCGCGTCTTGTAGGTGGAACATTTGGACTTTTAGTATCATAGCTACGCTTGTATTCAGATTTTGACATATTTGGGATGATTATAGGGCGCAAAATCGGATAAGGAAGTGAGTCTCCTGAATTTCCTTCAACATCCCCTGATAAACTAGCCAAAGTTCTGGAGACTTCCTCTTCACCTGCAGCTTCACTTGTTGTTGGCGGAGCTTGCAGTATTTTGGTAGATAATTCATTACCTGGCACAACATAACCGAGAGGCTGATTTGGCGGGCCTATGGGGTGAAAAGGGGAACAGAACGAAGCTGCAGTTGGAGAATCTAGTCCATTTGCACTGTAAGAAGACGAAAATGCAACCATGTCATCGACCGACCTCTTCATTTCAGCTTCATGCCAAGCCCAAGAGCTATCATCAGAACTAAGGGACGGAGGACGAGAAAAGCCAGTCCCGAGATGATCGGAAGGATTCCAATACATCACTCCACCACCGAAATACTGATTATAGTCTACTCCAGAAACAGTGTGCATCTCAAAATCTTCCTCTAACATCCAGTTATTCTCGCATTCATTTCCTAGCTTGAGCTTATTTTTCTGTTCAGGAATGTCCACCAGAATTCCAGAATCATAATTGCAAGCGAATGCTGTTGTCAAGCCACAATTGCTATGAACCATGGGAGGCCAATCTAGACTCATGGGCATGGGTCGAGAAAGAACTTGCTTGTGGGAACCTTCATTGGAAGGATTTCTAGCATGCTGCACAGTGGACACAAAAGGTTGGCGTACGTATGCATGCAAATTGTGACCAACATCAAGATGCAGTCTATCAGTGGCAGTTGGAAGGTGAGAATTAACATGTGAAAAGTACATGGGAGCTACAGCAGGCCACTCATAAGAAACAAAATCTGAACTGCTGGAGGCAATACTGTAACCTGCTTCTCTTCTCTGATGGTGAATCTGATGGGATTCCCCTTCCTCCAAAGTTCTGGATCGTCCATTAGGCATTGTCAATTTTTCTTTACGTTCACCTGGACAGCAAGATTTTTGGGAGTTGACATTCTCACAGCGTGGACTTCCGGCAGGATCCGCAGAAGTCAAATCGGATGAACTCACATGGGTTTCAGCTTTGCCGTGCAATTCTTCCTCTCCAGAATACTCACATTTAACTGGACCGTTCACAGATGCAGAAGTACCTGAGCTATTCCTTTCACAGCTAAATGAACCATGCTCTCCAATAATCTGAGCATCGATATCTTCCTTCGGAAGCTGATTGGCAGAAGTACAACTTGAGTCACATTCGGGAGCTTTTTCGATGGCTGAACTAGTCTTTAAGGACTTATTCACTTCCCCGGTGTTTTCCAAAATTGTACACTTCCTACTCTTGTTCTTTTCTTTCCTTTTCTTTTTAGTTCTTCCTTTCCTGGCAACCAACCCTGGGACAACTTCCTGATAAATATTATCAGTTTCAAAACAATCTGAGTTCTATTCAGCCAAAATATGAGGAAAGAAAATAATTCACCATAGTTGCTGCAGAGGCCACAGAACTATTGATCATCATTGATGCGGTAGGAACTTTCATGCATTCTATGGCTTCTCTATCTTTGTTAAATTCCAGTTTAGCTTGATCTCTCTAGAGATAAATTCAAAGATGAAATTTAAGTTGCCAAACAAATATTTATAAAAATAAATAATTTGTGGACAGAATAGAAACTATGTACCTTTCCGCTTTTCGTGGCCAAATTATTTTTTTTATCAGATTTAGCCTCCGTTGTAGGCTTTTTCATGTTCCTGGTCTTTCCTTTGTGTTTACGGCTGGTCGAACCCAGCCTCTGATTGGATGATGAGCTTGGAGAACACTTCTGAGTGTTATCTTTAAGAAGTTCAACTTTAACGGAATCAATAGAGATTACCATAAGCAAACCCCGTAATTTTCTTAAGATGCAATCAACTAAGGTTGTGATAGAACCCAATGAGCTGAAAAATACACTCTGTACTGGAACCAAGCCATTTTGGCATAAGATGAGCAGAGAAGCAAATTCTTGAAGTAGGTATAAGCCACTTAAGTTATCGGCCAGGGTAATAGGTTTCCTTGATACAGAGTTTGATTCCGAAATCATGTCACAGAATGAAACTGCTAAAGTTTCTGTACGGCCAACCTTTGCACTTGCAGTGCCCCCACCAAAACTGAAGAGCCACATTTCTCCCTGCGGTGCTTGATTTGCTTCTTTAAGAATCTCATATATCTGAGTTCGAGCATCAACAAAAATTTAGATAAAATTAGAAGGCATATACATACTTGTATAACATGTATTGAAACATAGACCGGATGACAGAGACTTCCAGTATGCAAGTTCACACTAAAACAAAAGCAACCTTAACCTAGAAGGAAGTATAGACAAACTAGATACGGAAAGACAAGGACTAAGCGTCCACAATTTCGAATAAAAAGCCAATCCTAATCCATAGTCCAAGACATGGCTAGATTGTTATAGTACTGAATCATTTAGTTGGCCCTAAATGCTACGCATTCATAGCATATAGCCAGTATAGTAATTTTTCCTACATCCATAGCTATAGAGTAATACATTTGCACGTTTAAAATTGAGATCGAAAGCACATACCACAGATTTTGCCGACTTCCCCAACAAACAAGTCCAGAATTTCTTCTGTGTAGCGGCATCCAGATTCTCCCACCAATCAAAAGAGGCCTTCTTCCTCCAATACGCATTGGCAGCCGCAGCAGCAGCATTCAGTTTCTCTTTCAATTTGGTTCCTCTTTTCTTGCCAGTATTGGTATTCAACCAAGCTAATCTCAAGCTTACCTCTAACCTATTTGCGATGAAGGCTTCCATGCTATAATAGCCTTTGGCTTTGAGCCAATCCAATTCTACCCAATTGGAGCCCAGATCACTCTCTTCCCCTCTCAGAAATGCTCCATTCGATAAGGCATCCATAGTCTCCACGAAACGATCCACATTCGTAAGAAATCCGTCGGCCATGACGACCGAATCGAGGGAATTGACGGAGCAGGAGCAATCTTGAGCCCTTTCCCCTTCTTTTGAACCAAAGAGCCGAGTGGAGTCGAAAATGAAACGCTCTGACTCGTTGGACTCAGCAACCCTGGAGATTAAGCCACGAGATTTTTTAAAGCAGAGACTGGGGAGATCGGAGGAAGGGAGGTCTGGGAGGATGATGAAAGAGCCAGGGCCTTTAGTGCGGATATGACCGAGCATCTGGAGGAGGATTTGGACGAACTTGGGATCAACGAAGGTGAGGTGAGAGAGGCGCTGGTGGACGCTGAGAGAAGAGAACCATCGAAGGATCGCCGACCTAGGATTGTGGATAGTAGTATTAGGCATGGAAGAAGAAGAAGAAGAAGAATGGGAGTGGTAGAGAGATATGTGAGACGTGAGGGAATCGATAAGTTGATTCTGAGCCATGGATGAGAATTTGGAAGGGAGATGGCGATTTTCCATAGTCTATCTCTCTCTCTCTCTCTCTCGTCGTACTCGAACTCCACCAAACTAAAGAAGACGAAGAAAAGGCTCAAGTTGCGGAACGACGAACGAACGAACGGCTAATTATTTAACCAAATCAAACCCCAACCGGTCCGTAATTCGAACCGGTCTTACTCAATGTGGAATTATCTGATTCCAAAACAAAGTCTATTTTAAATAGATATGGGCCTGGGCCCATTTTCAAATCCTTAATGCTCTCAAACAATATAACAAAAGAGTTTTTCTTTTTCAGATTAGCACCAGGCCGACTTCTTATAACCGGAACCAGGTACCAACTACAATTACCAGAAGTGAGCAAATCCATTAGCATCAATTTCTCGCAAAGCCTACCCATACATTTTAATCACTTCGGCTGAGGCCTAAGAGTCTAGGTGGCCCAAACAAAACGCGCGTTCCCTCGGCCGTGGTCCAACTACAATTGAACTTTTGGTTTTATGAAAAGAGTGTGTTTTTTTTATTTAATACTAAGATGTTTTCTGTCTGAGTCCGTTGCTTGAGATATATTACCAGTTGAACTATTGACATTTGGTTTGGCAAGAGTGTTTACTGTATGTGTAATTAGTTACTAAACATGTGTTCTCGGCTAACTGTAACTAGATCACTTGGACGAGTATATAGGAATCATCCTCGTTCTTGCAATGAAATGATCACAAGTTAATTATAAAATTACATTACTGTCACCGAGGATCGAGAAAACAAATGTGTGGTCGGAGGGAATAAAAGCGTGTGCAGCTTTGTTTATAGGAGTCGAGGAATGAGCTTTAAAAAAGGATCTTGTTGGCCACAATCTTCTCCCTTTACATCTTCCCCGCCGCACCGTATGGGTCAACAGTTGAACCCTCTCCATTACGCGTGTGTGTATAACCATATAATACAAACATTATATAGATTATGTTTGCTAGCGTAGATCCTGTTCCACATATAAAAGAATGATTTTGATATGAGACGTGGGATATTTTAATCTGGTCAACTGCCATCTAAACGAAATATTTTATCACGTTCAAAATTGATTTTATACGAATACACGTATAATTAAATTAGTGTAGAGTACGTACTTGCTTACCGGCCTTTTTATAACCTTCCTTCAGACTCTAGCTAGCTCATTAATTAAATTAACAAATCCAAGTCAAGTGATCTTAAATCCAGCTCATTCACATCTATTCACGTGCCATTGCATATATATAAACACACACACACATAGAGACATGTAATTATTATACCATCTTCGATACCTATTATAAGCTCCTACGTATAGAACAATATATTCTCTCAGTTAAATTCCTGATTCGACATGGCTGCTAACAACAAACTGATCCTCGCAATACTCTCCATGCTCCCTCTCATCATCTTCTCGGCAACAGCCACGTCCTCAAAAAACTACGACGCGAAGGCCTACGTAGACTCATGGTGCCGGACAACCTTATACCCGAACCTGTGCGTCCGCTCGATGTCTCGTTACGTACGTTCAAGGGCGATGCAAAATCCACGGGACCTGGCTCGATTCGCGCTTAAAGCCAGCCTCTTCCGAGCCAAGTACACAAAGGCGTTCTTGTTAAAAGAGGTTAAGAACCTGGAGACGACGTTGAGGCCCCAGTACTACGCTGTTGTTCACGACTGCTTGACCCAAATCAGAGACAGCGTGAACCAGCTGAGCCTAGCCATAGCGGAGCTAGACAGAGTCAGAAGGAGAGGGGGAAAGAGCCAAAGAGATCTACACTGGCATATAAACAACCTGCAGACGTGGACAAGCACAGCTCTCACAGACGCCGAGACTTGCGTGAGTCAGTTTCCGGGACGTAGGATGAGCAAACTTAAGGCTACGATAAAAGGGAAAGTGAAGAATGTGGAGGAAACAACTAGTAATGCCCTTGCCTTCATTCAGCACTACGCTGCTGCTAGGTACAGAGCCAGACGCCCCTGAGCCTTGTGTGTTTTGGATCATCTTGCCTAAATTAATCTCCTCTTTTGTACACTTCTTGATCTGGGTCTGTTTAATTATCTATTTGTGTGTAAGTTTTTAACCAGTTGTGTAAATCCCAAAGTTCATATGTGACAGTAAAGTGACATAATTCAAGGAAAGTTGTAAGCATACATGACTCGAGCAACAAAATAGGATAGAATAAATGTTATCTCCCAAACAAACGTTAGCCCGTCTAGCTCAGTTGGTAGAGCGCAAGGCTCTTAACCTTGTGGTCGTGGGTTCGAGCCCCACGGTGGGCGATAGATTTTCCTACTTTTAAGTTTTAACTTAAGGAGCTGAATATATAATGGGCTTTGAAATTAATGGGTCCGTCAGGTTACCCATGAATGGTTTTTTTTTGTCCTTTAACAAATAAACCCGACCCTAACCCGGTTAGCTATATGTGGATCCTTCGATTAGCTTAGGCGCTTAGCTCTAGAAAGTAGAAACACCGCCATTAACGGCTTGGTGCTCCAATTTTCATCTTCATTGATCCGATTTTGATTTTAGTTGTCAAAAATTCGAAAGATGGATTCGGTCCTTCTAGTGGCCATTGCATCTGTTATCCTGGGTGCGTTGATCGCCATGCTCTTCTTCGGTAGCTACTTCCGGAAGCGGACATCGGAGGTGCAATCCATGGCCAAAGCGGATCCGATCCGGAATCCCAAATCGATTCATCCTGTTCCCAAGAAGAATCATCCCAAATCTCACGCGTCCGAAAAGGTAGGTTCTCAACTCCCATTTGTGTTGACTGTTGCCAATTGAGAGAGATTTGCGAATCCGAGTTTAGGGGTTCGGATGAGTTTATTTTGACGCAGCAATAAAGCTTCTCTTCTTCGTTTTGCGTTTTTAAATTGCTTCTCGAAATGCAGACTCAGAACAAACGGCATCATCCTTTAGACTTAAACACGTTGAAAGGCCACGGTGATGCTGTTACTGGACTCTGTTTCTCATCCGATGGAAGGAGCTTGGCCACAGGTTATTACCTATTTCGTTTTTTTTCTTACCACTCTGTCTCCGGAGCCTTCACTCCTAGTTAGCTCAAACTGTTCGATACAATCACTGTGAAGAAGGGTCCCCTTAAATGATGATATAGCATCATCTTAGCATAACATTTTCTTGATTTAGTTAGCCATTTTATACTATTTTATATTCTCATCACATTTGTTCCTGTTTCTGTGGATAGCTTGCGCTGATGGAGTGATCAGGGTGTTCAAGCTAGATGATGCCTCAAGCAAAAGCTTCAAGTATTCCTTCGTATATATATATATATATTTTCAATAGACGATGTTAGCGGGTGAGAGTTTACTTTTCTAGCCCATTCTCATTATCTAACTCATTTTTTTTTTGTTTCTATCCCCAGATTTCTTAGGATAAATCTTCCTGCTGGAGGGCATCCAACTGCTGTGGCATTTGCTGATGATGCCTCATCTATTGTTGTGGCTTGTCATACTATGTCTGGTTCATCTTTGTACATGTACGGTGAAGAAAAACAAAAGGAACAGCAAGGGAAGCTTCCTCTTCCTGGGATCAAATGGGACCACCATAATATTCATGAGAAGAGAGCAGTCCTTACCATATCTGGAGCTACTGCAACTTACGGTACTGCTGATGGAAGTGCTGTCATCGCCACTTGTTCCGAAGGTATGAATTTTCCATAACCATCATACAATTGATTTTCTAATTTGACTTGCCTGTTGCGAACCTATATGGCTATATCTGACTGGAATGGCAGAGATACTATTCTACTTTGCGACACACTTGTAACTATGCTAAATTGGCTGCAGAATCTCTAGTTTAAAAGTTTTGATTATAAAATTGCTAAAGGGTGTGGCCTTGGACCGTTATGACTACCAAAATGTATAATATAAATTCCTGTATTCATGTACAAATGTACTGCTCTGGTGAAATTTTTGTTGTCTATTCCTTAAACCTTGTTCTTCGTCAGGGACTGATATCATACTTTGGCATGGGAAAACTGGGAGGAATTTGGGACATGTTGATACAAACCAGTTGAAGAACCACATGGCAGCCGTATCACCAAATGGACGTTTTTTGGCAGCTGCAGCGTTTACTGCAGATGTGAAGGTAAGTGTTTAATTAAATTCAAGCCATTATGAGTGTATACGTGACCATATCTCATGACATAGTAAGTGCTTTGTAGGTGTGGGAAATTGTCTATCAGAAAGATGGTTCTGTGAAGGAGGTTTCAAGAGTTATGCAACTTAAAGGCCACAAGGTATCATTCACTACATATAGCATGCAATCCATCTCCACAATGTATGCTCTTTCTCACTTTTTTCTTGCAATTGTTTCATGCTAAAACCTATGCTATGGCATCCAGAGTGCAGTGACTTGGTTATGCTTTTCTCCAAACTCAGAGAAAATCATCACCGCTTCAAAAGATGGTTCAATAAGAGTCTGGAACATCAATGGTTAGTAGAATTGTTTTAGATGTCTGCATCATTTTGATTGTTGCCAAATGTAAGACTGATCCCTAGTATCATTAGGGGATATGTTATGGAATTTATGATAGATGGAATGATTTTGATTTATCGAATAAGTAACCTGAAAGGCATTGTGTAATTTGGTTGAAGTCCGCTATCATCTTGATGAGGATCCAAAGACTTTGAAGGTGTTCCTGATTCCACTTAGCGACTCAGGAGGCAATCCATTGCACTATGATCGTCTCAGCTTATGCCCGGAGGGAAAGATATTGGCAGCAAGCCATGGTTCCACATTGCAGTGGTTATGTGCTGAAACTGGAAATGTCTTGGACACAGCTGAGAAAGCACACGAAGGTGATAGGCTATCTAATTTCTCTTTTACCACCTATTCAAATACTTACCTTATACCTCAAAATTCAAGCTAAAATGTTAACACTGTTGGTTTTATGTGTAGGGGATATCACATGCATATCTTGGGCACCAAAGGCTATCGCAGTTGGTATGTGTCTATCAGTCTGTTTCTTTCTTGTACGTACAGTTGTTAGTGGTCTGAATATATTGTGATGTTGGTTCAGGGGAGAGACAGGCCATGGTTTTAGCGACATCAGGGGATGACAAAAAAGTGAAGCTGTGGGAAGCTCCAAAGTCGCAATCTTTGTAAACTTGCATACACATAGTCCCTTGATCAAATGAGGAATATTTAAACGGCAAAAACTTGCGAGAAAACTCTTATAGGTTTTGTTTGGAGTCCTGATTTGGAAGCTAAATCAAATTAAAGTTTCTTCTTGTCACACTCCTCGAGTGTCTTTCAACTTTTGAATTTTGTTATAATTCCAATTATTTTTTCACAAAAAAATGATTAGGAATGGCTTTGTAATTTGAGAACAATTGTTTTTTTTTTTTTTTAATAATCTTTTTCCATAGTTAGCAATTTAAAAAAAGCACAGAACATTAAGAAAATATGAAGGAGATGAAGGAGAGGATAACTAGATTTAATTGAATGGATTGAATTAAAATTAACCATTACATGCTAGTATTAAAGCTTGAAAAAGGGTTTCTGCCTTTTTGGTCGTGGACTCTGATAAGTAGGCAAATAAACGAAACTGGGCCAGAAGTATGTAAGGCCCACGAATAGAAACCCTAACGCCGAGAAAGCGCTCTCTCTCTCTATCAAGTATTAACAGCCAAGAAATTAGGGTTTGTGTTCGTCATCTTCAGCAGTCAGTCTCACAGCATCCCTAGGAGAAAGTGTGAAGAATCTGCCACTATGGGTCGTATGCACAGTCGAGGGTTTGTTCTTCCTCTTCCTCTTCTTCTTCTTGTCACAGTTACGTAAATTGCGCAATCTAATATGTCCGTATCGTTTTCGTAGAAAGGGTATTTCAGCTTCTGCGTTGCCGTACAAGAGAACGTCTCCGAGCTGGCTCAAGACTACCTCTCAGGATGTAAGTTCCTATCATCTCTGCTTTCAGTTGCTTGGTTGAATGAATCCTGCCTTACACATATTACATTTTACAGGTTGATGAATCAATATGCAAATTTGCCAAAAAGGGATTGACCCCTTCACAGATTGGTGTTATTCTCCGTGACTCTCACGGTATTCCTCAGGTCAAGAGTGTTACTGGAAGCAAGATCCTGAGGATACTCAAAGCCCATGGTGTGTTTTCTATTTTGCAAATTTTAATCCTGTTATTTTGTCTTATGAAATTAATGTCACTATATACTTGGCAAGGCCTTGCTCCTGAGATCCCTGAGGATCTGTACCACCTAATTAAGAAGGCTGTTGCCATCCGTAAGCACCTCGAGAGGAACAGAAAGGACAAGGATTCCAAGTTTAGGCTCATCTTGGTTGAGAGCAGAATTCACCGCCTTGCTCGCTATTACAAGAAGACCAAGAAGCTCCCTCCCGTCTGGAAGTAGTGAGTACCTCATCCATTGTCTCTTAACAACATCTTGCTTTCGATACCTTAAGGATCTCTCTACCACTCATAAGTAGTTTTGTCAAAGTGGATTTCGTCTCTACATAGGTAGTTTTTTCTTGGAACGGCTTATATATGAACTACCATCATTTCCTAAAGCATTTTGCCAACATTGTCCTGTTGACCCTTTTGCATGAAACAACCTGTTCTCTATGCTTTGCACTGACTTACACTCTCCATCTGCAGCGAATCCACAACCGCTAGCACCCTTGTTGCTTAATCTGGAGTTGGTTCAGCTTTTGGGAGGAGGGAGATTCTACAAGTCTGTTGCTTCCCTTTTGTTTTGATGAATTCTGAACTTTAGTCTTCATGTGTCAGGATTTGATATGTCTTTGCCTCTCTTTTTTTAAATCCTATGCTCCCTACTCTAAGAAAATTATATGATCATGAAGTTAACATTTTCCATCTTATGCTCCTTACTTTGAAAGAGAATCACATGATCACGAATATAACCACTGGAACCATTTCCCTTATAAGCATTAGTAACCATTATAGTGAATTGAACTGAGATGCAATATACATGGTGGTATAAGAGATTTGGACCAAATAGTAAATGAGATTGACAAAGAATGTAATCTCGAATTTATGGTTCTTATGAAGTATAAATCGTTTGAGTAAAAACATATACGGAGAAGACAGGGTATGAGCCGCCAAAGAACCAACAAAAGAGCAAGTGTTAAAAAAGTGAAACAATCACAAGAATCTCAGAATCAAAAAAGAAGCTACAAACTCAGGGCAGACGGTCAATCATGGATCAACTTGCAGCTTTCTTTCCGCCATTGTAGTAACCCAAATACCATCTTGCAAACTTCTTAAGACCCGTCTGAAGATCGGTGGTGGGTTTGTACCCGAGCTCTCTCTGCGCGGAACTGATATTAGCATGAGTGAAGGGCACATCCCCGTTCCTGGGCAACTTCATAATGTTCCTCTTGGCCTTGAGTTTGAGAAGTCTCTCCAGAATGGTGACGAGATCAGTCACTGGAACCGGGGAAGTGTTGCCGAGATTGAAAACCCTTAACTGAGCGGCACCGCGCTTTTTACCACCACTCCCTGTGCTCTTCTCAGCCGTGTCCAAAGCGCCCAAACAGCCCTTGACAATGTCATCAATGTAAGTGAAGTCCCTAGCGACGGTTCCATGGTTGACCCCCTCAAAGATAGAAATGGCTTTGCCTTTGAGAATGTCTCTGGTGAAGAAGAAATAGGCCATGTCAGGCCTTCCCCAAGGACCATAGACGGTGAAGAACCTCAAGCCAGTAAGAGAGAGTCCATAGATGTGATTATAAGTGTGAGCAATCTCTTCACCAGCTTTCTTGGTAGCAGCATAGAGACTAGCTGGTTGGTCTGTTCTGTCTTTCTCGGAGAAGGGGACTTTAGTGTTCAATCCGTAGACAGAGCTAGAGGAGGCCCAGACAATGGCGGGTTGGGGATTAGCCGATTTACAAACCTCAAGGAGATTGACGAAGCCAGCGATGTTACTGTGGACATAGGAGCTTGGGTTTTCCATGGCGTACCTGACACCAGCTTGAGCAGCCAAATGCATAACGTGGGTAAAGGGGACGACTTCAAAGAGCTTCTTCAAGAGGGCAGCGTCATTGATGTCTCCTTCAACGACGAAGACTCCGCTTCTCTCCAAAAGGGCTTGCCTTGCTCTCTTGAGGGATGGATCGTAGTAATCGTTGAAGTTGTCAAGGCCCAGAACGCCGTCGCCGCGGCGTTTGAGAGCGGCGGAAACATGGGTACCGACGAAACCGGCGGCACCGGTGACGAGAACAGAGACACCGCGACGGGTACGGACACGGGCGGAGGATCTGACACGTTTCTCCCAAGCGGGACCTCCCCAGGAGTAGGTGCGAAGCGAACGGCGAGAAGGATCGGGATTGGAGGAAACGGGAGATCGGTAGAAGAAGATGAAGATCAAACCAACGAAGACGAGAGACCAAAAGGCGAGCTTGGCGACGGAAGATTGCCACCGCGTACGGTGGAAGTAGGGCTTGAACTTGCCAGGCGTGGAAGGGATGTCATCAAGATGTTTCATTGTTTTGTTTCTTCAATATTTACCTTAGTCTCTCAGATCGGGCGATAATGGCGTCCCCAGAGAATCTCTTTCTTCTTCTTCTTCTTTATTTTTTCTTGGATGGGTTTGGTTTGTTTGGTGAGAGTGTTTATAGGCTTCTCCGATTTGAAAGGCAAGATCAACAATTTCAAGATTTTGTTTCTCAGCCTCTCTCTCTATTTTTGGCTTTCTTTATTTTTTCTAATTTGATTTCTCTCGAAAATGTAAAAACTAGCACTGTATGTATGGATTGGAGATAATAGATATACATACACAAGAGAAGATGATGGTCAAAGTGAAGGGAGAGTCAAACCAACTCTGGACTCATAACTATTTTTACTAACTACAACTAATTTTTGAAAGGTTTTAGTAGTTTCTAATTAATTATTGAAGCTTTGATCATTCGTTTTTTGTTGGCCCTTTGCTATCTTAGTTTAGGGTTCTTAATTCATTTCATTATAGGGTCCGAATCATCAAAACAAAATGTTTGATTCATCAAAATTCGATGCACCATATACGTACAAACAAGCATCTATAGCTCGTTGTAAGAAAATACTAGTAGTACAAAATACATGTTTAGGTGCTGCCCAAGATCGTCACGTGCTAACTCTCTCTTTAATTAATCACACTTATAACTTAATACCGAGGCACATTAACCCATGGGTTCCAAAAGCAATGAGTAATCAATTTTCAAGGAATAATATAGTATAACATTGGTGCTTAATTCCCTATCCATCAAAGCTCTGTTTCCCATTTCATTTATTGTAAGATAAAAACATAACCAAATTTATATATAGCGACTAGTGACTAGTGAGTGAGTCCCGGCAAATGCACGTGGAAAAGCACACTTGCACAAACACAACGTAGAATACTGTCTTTATTGATGTTGTGCAAAAGATATCTTAGCTTAGCAAAGGTCTCTGGCGGCTGCAACAACTGCATCAACGGTGAGTCCAAATTTCTTGTAGAGCACATCTGCTGGTGCACTTGCTCCAAAACTGTCTACACCGATGGCTTTTCCTTTGGACCCAACCATCTTCTCCCACCCAAACGTCGACCCTGCTTCAATGCTCACTCTTGCTGTAACCTCTGAAGGTAGCACACTTTCTTTGTATTCTTCGCTTTGTTCATCAAACAGCTCCCAACTCACCAGTGACACTACTCTCACTGCTCTTCCTTCTTCTCTTAGCTTCTCTCCTGCCTTTGCAGCAATCTCTAGCTCCGACCCTGTCCCCATCAGGATTACGCCTGGTTTATTACCTGTGGAGTTGTCTGAGATTACATATCCCCCCTTCTCCACTCCCTCGACCGAAGTTCCAGGTAGATGAGCCAGCTTTTGTCTGGACAGAGCCAGGATCGAAGGCCTCTTTCTGTTCTCTACAGCAACTTTGTATGCCCCAGCGGTTTCAGTTCCATCGGCTGGCCTCAGCATCAAGATGTTTGGCATGGCACGGAAGCTCGCCACATGTTCTATAGGCTGGTGGGTCGGTCCATCTTCTCCAAGACCGATTGAATCATGGGTCATTACGTAGATAACTCCGGCTTGAGACAGCGCAGAGAGCCTGATGGCAGCTCTCATGTAATCCGTGAAGACAAAGAACGTAGCACAGTAAGGAATGAGCCCCGGGCTGTGACAGGTTATGCCATTGCAGATAGCTCCCATGCTGTGTTCCCTGACACCAAACCTAAGGTTTCGCTCTTCAGGTGCGTTCTTTTGGAAGTCCCCAAACATTTTGAGCAATGTCATGTTGGATGAAGCAAGGTCGGCACTCCCACCAAGGAACCCAGGAAGAACCTTCGCAAGGGCATTGAGACATTGTTGGGAGAGGTTTCTCGTTGCATCTGCAGGACTCTCAGGCGTGTAAGTCTGGTAAATGAGGAGAACAAAGCCATATTAATCCCACCACCGAGATCGACTCGACATTTTAACAACATAATACATTCTCTCCATGTGTAGGATAAGATGGAACCTAGATTTTTCAGGCTTACCGGCAATGCTTTTTCCCAGCCAGTAGGTAAGTTTACAGTAAGTATAGATTTCAGTTCTGCAGCTTCTTGTGGGTACTTCTTTTCATAGTCAGCAAACTTAGCATTCCATTCTGTTTCAAGAGTAGCTCCTTTAGGGATATGACGACTCCAGTGGCTGCAAATAATTGGTGCCATTAACATCATACTAAATTTGGTACATTATGACATACTCAATTAAAGCCACTAACCTCTTGACATCTTCAGGAACATGGAAAGGCCCATATGGCCATCCAAGATTCTTTCTGGTAGCATCAACTTCTTTTTCACCCAGTGCACTTCCGTGTACACTGTAAGAATTTGCCTTGTTCGGTGATCCATAACCAATGGTTGTAGTTATCTGCCCATTTCAAGAAACCAACTGTATAAGTTCACCCCTACATATATATGTTTTGCAAAAAGCACATCTTTTTCTCAAATCAATTAAGAAAGACATGAAGAACCAAACACATTTGTTTCAGACCATTTTGTTTGTACTTTTTATATAACAGCAAAATCCATAACCAAGCCAGGTACATGACAACACTGGCACAGTGGATAACTTAACTAGGAGTAATAAGAACATGGCTTACCTTGATCAGAGTAGGTTTGTCTTTAACAGCCTTAGCTTCCTTAATGGCAGCACGGATTTCATCATAACCAGTGTTTCCATTCTTCACCCATATAACATGCCAACCAAGACCCTCAAAACGTGTTTCCACATTCTCGGTAAAGGCTATCTCGGTGTCACCATCAATTGAGATGTGGTTGTCATCATAAAATGCTATGAGCTTCCCCAGACTCCAGTGTCCCGCAAGAGAGCAAGCTTCATTGGCAATTCCTTCCATTTGACATCCATCTCCAAGAATAGCATACCTACAAAAAGCTGGAGTCAGTTGCTTCCAAGTGAAACAAAAGGTAAATACATAAACTTATAAAACTAGAAATCTCAGAAGCCATGAGCATATAGTTAGTACGTGTAATGGTCGACAATATCATTGTCTGGTTTATTGAATCTTGCAGCCAAATGCTTCTCCGCAAGTGCCAAACCAACAGCATTTGCGATTCCTTGCCCAAGGGGACCTATACAGAAAAAAGAATCGTAATTAAACTTACTGCTGGACATGACAAGGATAAGAAAATGATTGAAGCTCTCTTGTTTTTAAAAAAAGGTATCAAACCAGTGGTGACTTCAACACCAGGAGTCTCGAAATTCTCAGGATGTCCTGGAGTCCTACTTTCCCACTGACGAAAATTCTTCAAGTCTTCTTCCTAAGAGACAACCAAATTAAGCTAACTACAACTCAGAAAGGTATCAGAATCAAATTCTTAAATCTCTAAATCTAGTTCCGAGTAACCAGTCCTAACAAAATCCCTGAAGCAAATACCAAATCGACTCAGTTAGAAAGAGTGATACCATGACACTGTCGTAGCCAGCGAGGTGAAGCAAAGCGTACTGGAGCATGCAACCATGACCAGCAGACAGAATGAAACGATCTCGGTTGAACCAGTAAGGATTCTTTGGGTTGTAGTTCATCACTTCGTCGAACAGTATATGACCCATTGGGGCACATCCCATAGGCAGTCCAGGGTGACCCGATTTGGCTTTCTCGACCGCGTCGATCGCCAGAAACCTGATTGTATTGACCGATTTGTCTACCAGAGACACTTCCGTCGCGGCGGAGGCACGCGCAGATAATAGCCGGGCCGGAGCACGCATCGCAAGGCGGCGGTGCGAAGGGGAAGAGCGAGTGAAGGCTTTGAGTCCGGAAAAAGAAGGAAGATCTCTAGGAGAAAGAGACATGTGGTGATGATCCGTAGGGCGAGGAGAGCAACGTTTCGATGAAGGTCGAGCAAGGAAAGAAGCCTGTGACGAAGTCAGCGACGCCATTGTTGAGAGCTTTTTTTTTTGGTGTTTCTTCGTTTTTTAAACAATATTCATCATCGAAGCGAGAGAGTGGTGGCCGTCGGATTAGACGAGGGAGTTAATTACTGATCGTTGGATCTGGGGGACTGTTGTTTATTTTGATCAGGCGAATTTTGTTACAGAAGAAGAAGAAGAAGATGATGACGTCGTCAAGGCGGTTTGGTGCAACAACCCCCCGTTTGCACTTGGGCCCAAAAGCCCAATAACAGAGGTCAGTGTGTACCACTACCTCATAATTGCTTTAAGCTCTAGCGGCGGTTTTAGTATTTGTATCTTTTGAGTTTCAGATTTATTTATGTCTATAAATTTCATTACAAGATTGGGTTGCATCTCTTATTAGATTCATTTATCTATCCCATGTTGTAATAATGGGAATGCTGACCTTCTTGTCCGTCAAAATCTCGAGCCTTTCTATTCTCAAATGTTTCATCGTCCAATCCGGAGGATCCCTCTTGAGGATGCATGGTGTTGCTTCTCGATCGCATGGATGATTTTTTAATAATGGGCCGTATTCAATGGTTGTTTTTTGGTTAAAATTTATATATACGTAACCTATGTTGAATTACTTGGCGTTAATATATAGATCAACTGGTACTAGATGAGTTCTTCAAAGGAGGGTTTAAAGTCACAAATTTGAGTCTCGGCGATGGGAATAAGACTACCTTCATATGTTATATCTCTAATTAAGGAGGATCGGAAGAGATACTGTGTGCCAAAGTTTTTATTCTTTTTGCTAATCCATATATATATATATATATATATATATAACCTACACTCAGATTCAGATAACTGATACAAACAATATATATATTCGAACAAGTACTATTTTATGTATATAATTAATATTCTTCATCGATCGAAACTTTGCAGGATACAAAGAAATACAATCAATATCATTATTCATCAATGTAAATGATATCAATATATATAAAGAGTTGGTACACGATTACACATCATTTATCTTAGAATAATTAATAGAATATAGTAGCCATACAATCTTGGATCCAGTCCTTATGCATATACATATTATATAACAACATGAAAACGCTCGAGAGAACGACACCACATGTATAGCGAGCGAGCTAGTGTGTAATATTCATCACTAAGAAATATAGAGAGAGAGAGAGAGAGAGAGAGAGAGAGATAGATAGATAGATAGATAGGGTTGATAATTAAATCAGGTTTGGGAGTTGTGGTAATAACAAAGGTAAGAGGGGTCAGCCATAGGAGCTCCAATCTCATGAGAGTGAGGCTGAAGAATCCTCACCTGCCGTTTCAAGAATTTGGTGTAACGGATGGCTTCGTCGAGCATGGAGGCTGTGTCCATCTTTGCACCGCCTGGCACGATCCTCTTCAGAATTCGGATCTTCTCGCTGATCCTTTCCCGACGCCGACGAGCAACCACCGTCTGAGGATCGTCGCTTATCCTTACGTTACGGCGGTTCGGCTTAGGGACGGTGGCAGGGTCGATGTCGACGGGCTGCATGACGGCGATCATGTACTGCATCTCTTTCATCGCATCCATCTCCTCATCGTATTCTTCGTCAGCTTCTTCCAAGTGAATTAGGGTTTCGGGAGGTGGATCTAACATGAGATGAGGATCATGGAGAAAAGGATGTTCTTGTGTGATAGGATCATTAGCTCTGTTCCAATCCATGAGGAGATGATGAGGCTGAGGCTGAGGCTGAGGCTCCATCATGCTTGTTTGATCTGCTTTTGGACAAGAGTCGCACAGACTTTTCATTTTATACATACCATTTTCCATTTTCATCTATCTTTTCTTATTTCTTATATATATATTATGTTTTTTTTTTGTCAACATATATATATATTATGTTTTTAATTTCCAGAAATATATATATGCACATGTATATACTATATACCCATATCCTTGACTTGATGAAATAACCCAATGCGTACCTGTCCTACAATATTGTTTTATGAAATTATTTAACTTTAACCATCATGTTTTACGACTCAGTTATTTCCTATATATGTAAAATTTTTGCTTGAATTAATAAAAGTGAAACTTTCAAAAAAAAAAAATTTAACACCACTTGAACATCACTGTTTTTTTTTTGGAGTCAAACTAAAAAACACATTAGTGTTTTACATCACATTTTACACTGTATACACTTTTTATTCGTTATGCATGCAAGTTTTTCTAAGATTAACTTTACTTATGATGTATACACTTTTTATACGTCTTGTCCTCTATGTATTACGGACTAAATTATCTGTTTGCAGATAGTTAATTATCATGTGTGTTTAATTTTAGACTTTAAAATTAGTTTGTTAGCAAGTATTTCCGAGTAGTTGCTCACGCATATTGTTTCTCCAATACCCAATGTTGCATATTGTTCCATATATATATACAATAAAAAAACTTTTAAGGTGTTTTAGAATAATTTATTAGTTAAAAATACAAAAATTCAAATTTTATGGTTTTAAGAAATTTTACCAGAATTTTAATAACAAAAAATCATTTGAAAACCTATGAAAAATAAAATTATATAAAATATATTTAATTGAATACACCTCCATATATAAGACGACGTACAACCGGCTAAAAATATTAATTTTATAGAAATTATTATATTTAATTGTGAAATTGTTTGGATAACTATTGATTTTGTTAAAAAAAAAATTCCTATAAAATTAGCATTGTAAAAGATTTCCTAGAACTAATTAATTAGTTATAGTGTAGTCTCAAATGAAGAGTTCGGCTTCGACACATAACTTGCCAAAAATCCGTACATGTGGCAAATGAAATTCAAGAAAAATGATCAAGATATCATCAGAAGATGATAAAAAAAGTTAAGTTTATATATTTCCGTTTAAAGACTCAATATATTTCGACCTTTTCCGCTAACTAATTTCATGCACTCATTTGTGCTTGTTTATATAAACCTTGTTGGAACCATTTAAATTTGTATACGTACGTACGGAGCAATACAAGAAACACATATAAAGCAAAATCCTATAGACCACAAAAGATAGAAGAAATAGTGTGTGGTCAAAATCAAGGTTACTCAAAAAGCAAGATCAAGAACAACGGATTAAATTTCTAGGGTTTTTCCTAAGGACGAAGAAGGAGAGAGACTTTACGAAATTAGGGCAAAAAGGAGCGTTGCACTTCAGTGTGGATATCATTGCCATAAGGAAGCATAAGTCGCTCTTGTAATAGTTACTCAACACATGTCTCCATTTTTAGTGCTCATTATTTTGACCTAATTTTCTTCTCTCTCTCCTCTTCTGACAACTCCTATACACCAAAATAGGCAATTTAACATCATTGTTCGTCTATTTCTTGTCTTTCTTCTAAAACCCATATGGGTTTCTTCAACATTTTCTTTTAAGCCCTTTCAACGGCCTTGATTTGATCCTAGGAATTATGAGCTGGATACGATAAATGACTTCTTCAACGTACGTCTTCTTTATGATATATATGGTGTCAATTTCTAGTTCTTAATTTGACGATTTACGGGATCTCTCCCCCATAACTCATTACGCGAAGTGGGGACGGCTTCATCGACATTAAGGTATTGTCGATTATTTAAATTCTCAATTTGATAAGTAAACATATAATCACCACTAATTTATATTACTAATCGGTCCTAAGACATATATATAGTCTACATGTCATTTTCCACACGAAATTTCTATCATTTTTACGTTCATGAAATCGACCAATCTATAAAGATAAATTTTCAAAAGGAAATAGATACCAGACGTCTTCTTTTCACATTGCCGGCTCAATGAGTTCAAGACAAAATACCTCGTTTTATGCCTCTGTTCATACTTGTTACAACTTCATCAACTATATACTATGCAATTTTGGATAAATCAATATTATTTTGTGACTTAAAATATCTTTAACAAGTTGGTTATGAAAAAGATAAGCTTAATATATCTTGATAGAATTAAGAGTTACTAGGTATATACCTGCGCTACGCGTCGGGACTTTATTCATATTATTTATTTTGTATTTAATAAATTAATATATTTTGTTTTACTAAAATTTTTTTTTTTGTTTTTTAAAAAATACATAAACAAATACACTACAAATTATTATTTTTCTAATCAAAAAACCTCCATGATTATTTTTTCCGGTTAAAACCTCTTTTAAATTATTTTTCAATGCTTTTACCTCTCTTGTATCTCCTTCTCTCTCTTCTCAATATCTCTGTAAATTTATTCGTTCTGAACTCAATCTCTTTTTTTCTTCTTCCCTTGAGCTTAAGTCACCTAAAAATATTTTCATCTGCTTAATCGGAATCATCTGTGAATTTTTTTCCCCTAAATACCATAATCATATTTCAATGATTCTCTTACAATAACTTCATTAAAAATTTACCAAAATAATATTTTCTTAAGATCAACAAACTCTGAATCATTGGTCTTTCTTACAACAACATCGTTAGTTAAATCCACAGTCAAATATTATTATTTTTTACACCTACAATATTTCAAGGAACAATATCTCCAAATTTATTTTGGTGAGCAGATTCCAAAAAATTTCAATGATATAAAATTCTTACAAAGTTTTGATTCACATAATTAACTCACATATTGGATCCCACTGTAGCTCGGAGACAATTGCCGGTCATTACAAAATCTCCGAATCTTACGTACAACAATCTAATTGTGTGATCTCTGAGTCGTTGTCTTTTCTATCTTTGCTATACGTTTTTGGAAAGTCCAAAAACATCTTCGATTCGTTTACAAAAAGTATCCTATGAAGTTTTGAATTTGTTAAAATATTGCTTCTCACCAATAATCTCACATCGGAGAATTTTGAACTTTAATATTTGCATGTAAGAGATTGAGATGCTAATTGCAGCTCAAATTAGTATTTTAACGTGATTTCAATAGATTTATGTCTTGAGATAGATTTTCAAAAGAAGATAAAAATCCGTTTTATATTGCGTATATTTTCAAATAATATTTTTTAAATAATTATTTTTAATTATTTTATTGATTTAATGTTTAAATTGTATATATAATTTATTTTTATTTTTTAAAAAGAAATTGTATATTCTTGGTTCGGTTTGTAGTAAAAATAACCGGATAGTTAAATTGAGTACACTATATTATTTTTTAAAACATCAAATAGACTTAAACTCTAACTAAATTAAATTAATCACTTATATTATATGAATTTATATATGACTTAATTTAAATTGTACTAAAATTAATTGGTTCTTTTAATAAATACAATATATTAATATTTTTAAAATATTAAATTAACCTCAAATCTAGCTATTACAAATTTATGAAATTTTAGTAAAGGAAAAAAAATGATATGTCAAATTTGAGTATGATGTGTATTAATTATTATAATTTTATTGGTTACATGTTTTAATTGAGATGTCATCTTTTTAGTGTCATTTTTGTATTTATTTTTGTATTTTACAAAGTAAATTCATACTATAAAATTTGTAGTCCTTCTAATTATTTTTGCATTTTACAAAGTAAGTCTATACTTTAAAATATGTAGCCCATCACAATAAATCTTAGCCATCATAATTATCTAATTATTTTTGCATTTTATAAAGTAAGTCCATACTTTAAAATTTGTAGCCCTTCTAATTATTTTTGCATTTTACAAAGTAAGCCCATACCTTAAAATCTGTAACCCATCACAATAAATTTGTAACCCATCACAATAAATCTGTAGTCCATCACAAGAAATCTAGCTTATGTGTATTAATTAAAATGTTCTTATTGGATAATAATTTTTGCTGATGTGTCAGATGGATGATGATTGAAAATGCTGATGTGTCAGTCTATGGAAAGACACAAGCCTTGTTAGTGTATTGATTTAATTCTAATACGAATAAGATTAGCAATGTTGTGCTAAATCTATAAATATTAATATTGAGTTATGACATTGATTAAAAAAAAATTTAAGAGTTTTGAGAGTTTAGTTTTGAGATATTTTCTAAACATTAATAAAAAGAGAGTTAATTTTTATAGAAAGCTAATAACCCAAACTTTCAATCACTATGCAAAACATATTATTAACTACAATAAAGCTCTTTACTTTCGTCTTTTTCATCAGTTATATCATACAGTTGACAATTCCAGTTGGAGTAGTCACTACAATGAGAGAGTGTAAAAATAAATATTATACATGCTTGGGATAAATTCGATTTTTCCAGCTCTAAACGCCATGCGTATATATTTAGTTTTGGTGAATCTCTTAACGTTATTTGTTTAGTTGGTTTTAGAGATCGATTAACGGTGACGCCATCTGAAACTTTGGATTAACTTGTCGGCTTTCTAGCGAATAAAATGGTAGGTAGAAAGCACTTGAATACCTAGTACGTACATGCAGGTCTAGATCTCGATAGACCCGATCGAGTCCAATCTGGATTCAAATGTATGACCATGCATGTATAATATAACCCTCATTTGAATCCATATTCATACAACTCTAAAAGGGTCAATAATTTTCATAATTACCAGTTAATGATATTCACATACATATCAAAAAAAAATATAGTGTCAATACTGGTACTTTATAAAAAGGAAAGATAATTATCTCATATGGACTCAAATACTATACCGGATGTTTTATATGTCGTGGTGTATGGTTTATTATTCATACATGTGAATGGGTTAGCCTCCCGTAAGGTAAGCCATCGTGTCAATTCTCTAGCTGTTTATGCACAATGCGCTTACTCGATTACATATAATATGTTCTGATAAACCGACGCACAGGGCTCCCTCACAATAAGTTTACTTTTTTTTAAAAGGAGCTTTGTGCCTCCTATACGAGAGAGGTGAGCGCTAAGTCCCGCAAGAAGGATCGTCTCGGCTGTAACACGGATACTATGGTTTTTCAAAATAAGAAAGAGAAAGACATAATATTTTGTGTCAGGTTCTTGAAGCTTGTACAAGGATGTCATAGGCGTTTGTAGGTAGATTTACGAAGAAAACCACCGAAAAACGAGCGCTTGCCTCAATTTTGAATTTTTACGCTTTCAAAGTTGTTGATTTCACTTAACATGGAGGATCGTCATTAAATAAGTAGTCACCCAAAATCACATCCTAACTACATTTGTACCATCAAGATTCTTTCAACATGCGACATCGCCTAACAATCTTCCGGAACTCACCCAAGCTTAGCTGAAATTAACCCAAAATTAAAGAAGATCACAATGTTGAGCAATAAAGTTTCTAAGAATTGTTAATAACTTCAAGTTAGCACACACCTTTCCGTCCTTATCCACGTCAAAGCAACGAATCATGTCTTGTAATTCATCTTCCGTCCATGTGAAATCATGCACTGTTGCCATATTCGCCACATCTCCCAGAGTAATGAACCCTTTTCCCGCTTCTGCATTTACAAAAATCAATGATGATCCAATACAGCGAGAGAGTCAATGGAGTTAGAAACCATTCAAACATACATTAAAAGATAGCAATGGGCACAGCAATGAATAGAAACTAGAAAGATTGGCAGATATATATATATTACCATCAAACTGATAGAAGTAAATGACCAATTCATCATCCGTCATCTGCATCTTGCTCATCAATTCCTACGAATCAGACAACGCCAATGCACACTGAGGACACGACGGAACCCTCTTAAGACTGTTCAGTTGAGTAATATATATGATGTAAAACAAACCGGTTTTTTCTTCTTCCAACTAGCCGACTCTTCATCGTTTCTCATATTCTTGGTAGAGGTAGTAGGAGAGCCTCCTGCAACAGAGTCCTGTAGAGAAAGCGCTATTGCCTGCAGTAGTCCAATTGGAACCAAAAAAAATAAAAAAACAGATGTTCATGTCAACAATTTAGAAGCTAGCTAACTGCAGTATTATCGCTATGAAAAAACCTTGTCTAAGTCATCATCTGTGTCGTCGTCTCTAATGGGGTATGATCT
Organism: Crucihimalaya himalaica; assembly: GCA_004349715.1. NCBI lineage: Eukaryota > Viridiplantae > Streptophyta > Magnoliopsida > Brassicales > Brassicaceae > Crucihimalaya > Crucihimalaya himalaica. The sequence continues at coordinate 163,466 of SMJT01000002.1, forward strand.
ATTCAAATTCTTCGTAGATAAGACTTTTCTCTTGGATGCGGAGGCCTTGTTCTTGTATCCAAGTCACAGGAAATAAATGCAGTGTAAAGATCAACAAATGCCACAAAGAAGATTCAAAACATTAGACGAAAACTACAAATGCAAAATGAACCCTTCGTGCCAGAAGAACCATCATTCACTACTACTACTTCATCAAATTGTTACCTTTCTTCTACAAGATGAATAACCCAAAAAGTCCTCGTCTTCGTCTTCGTCTTCGTCTTCGTCTTCGTCATCGGGTCTATAATCAGCGTCCCCCCGATGTCCTCCACGTATTCTGGAATTAGGAGATGGATTCAGAGCCTTGGCGGATTTAAAGATGCCAAGAGCTTCCAATCTCGCTTTGTTCTCAGCGATCCTTGAGAACCTCCGCTTCTCATATTCCGAAATTGTCCCCTTTGGGTCCGATTCCTCGCTCTCTCTGCTACTGCTGCTGCTCGCCATTGAATCTATCTGGGTGGAGTTAGGGATTTTGCCGCCTTAAGTCTCTCGATTGATTCCATTTATTGGGCTTTAATGTCTGGCCATATTGAGATTTAAGCCCACTTGAAAATTTGGACTTTTGAGTTTATAATTCATAAGCGTCTTCAAAATGTCCTCCTCCTCTTTCACCATATTCTCTGTTGCATCTCTATCTTTCAAACTCTTTATATCTTCTCCTCACTGCCTTACTTCGTCTGGGTTGCTGTCAGGCAAGGACTCCACATTTGGGATAGACTTATTAGATGGGGACTTCATGTACCATCCTCGTGCCTTCGATTGCACATTCTCCTCTGAGGTTTAGTCTTTATTTAACGACATGTGCCCCAACGGGAATGTGGATCTCATTCTAAATTCTCGTCCACCGTGTGTTATGATGATCCTTGATATTAAAAGATACCATCAGATATAAGATTAGATCCTCTTTCAAAAGCTCAAAAGTTTCTCTCATATGTATAAAATCAGGCCCGGTTTTGTCATATGCTCAAGGTGCAAATACACGGACTCATTTTGCTTTCTCAAAATTTTATATTGTTTTTGAGTTCAAAAATTACTTTTTTAAATTTTTTTTAGGGCACACAATTTAGAATTTTTTATTAATATATGTTTATATATAATTAAGATCTTTAGTAACTATTGCACCTGATCCAATTGTTTCATGAGCAGGACCAATTTTTCAACTTGAACCGTTATAAATTTTAAATTTTATACCCAAATTACTACAGGTTAACGGAAACAACCTTTGATTTAGACGATGTTAGTCAACTGTTAAGTTTTGATGACTAAGACGTCACTGTGAGTTTGAAATGACAATTTATTAGTTCAAAATGACAAAGTTTTGTTCATAGTACTTACATAGACTTAAACGACCTCGTTTGTTTTATTTTTATTTTTTTAATTAAAATTATATTTTATTAAAAAAATTTAAAAATTATTGAAATTGTTAAACAACGTTGTTTTGAGTCTATGTAAGCACCATAACCAAAACGACGTCGTTTTGGACTAATAAATTGTCATTTAAAACGCATAGTGTCGTCTTAGTGATCAAAATTTAGCAGTTGACTAACACCGTCTAAGAAAAAGTTGGTTTCCGCTAACGTATAGTAATTCGAGTATAAAATTTGAAATTTATGACTATTCAGATTGAAAAATGCATTGTATTATAGTTTGGGTATGAAATTCTATTTTGCAAATTGTTCAGATTAATTTTGGCCGTTTTCCCGATGGTCAAGTTGAGAAATATTGAGGGTGGGCATATACAATCAGAGATTAGAAACAACGGCAAAAGGATTTGTGTATGTGATATCTACCGGGTTTTACATTTTATATTATGTTTTGTTTCTTGTGGATATTTATATATGTATTCGTAATTCTGGCGATTTCAAACAATACAACAATATTTTTTAAAAATGTATTTAAACGATAATTTGGCCAATTCCTATCTAAACATGCAAAAGAAGAAAGTTTCCACCTTTCGTTTTATCACATGAAGGAGACAACGAAAGAGAGCGCAATGCGAATGGTGTGAAACGTGTGCTTAGGATATAAATATTTAATTAAATTTAAATTAGTTAATAATAATAGATCAATAGTTTTTTTACGAGTTTTTAAGTACTTATGGTTTTTTACTAAAAAATTCTCATATTTTTTTACATTTTTTAAAAAGTTATTATTATTTTATTAAGATTTTTTTTTGTTTAAAAATACCATTAAAGATGCTCTAATGGCTTTTGCCAACTCCTTTTTCCTTTATTTATTTTTGTATTTCTTATTTTTGTCGTCAATACTGTTTCATAAAAAATTAGCCTAGCCATATAAAATAAAATAAAAATGTGGGGATGGAAATACCGCGTTGTTTATAAGCTGACTTGACTTGTAAATGGATAAAGCAAGAAACAAAACAAAAAAAAAAGCCAAAAAGAGAAACACAAAAGATTAAAGATAAGAATCAAAATACATGTAACTGATTTTCAAGGACACGATGAGTTTGATTGGGTATATGTGTCATATATAGTTAATATGGCAACTATATAATAAGTAGCAAAGAATTAAGTATATATTTACAACTATTTAAGCAATATAAAGACAAGCATGCATGATGCATAGAGATGGAGAACATATATATATGTAATCTTTTTCCTTTTATAATCGAACATTGATAAATGACTCCGTTGTTACGATAGGAAGTCGAATCTTGAATTTGAGTAGCGTTTGCTTATTGAATAACTAGACTAACCAGAAAAATAAATAAATTTCTTATTGTAAAGCGAGAGGTTGAGAAGAAGATATGGTGGGCAAGATTGGCATCTCCAAAAGGTGAGATAAAGATTGAAAGAGAGTAAAAATTGAATCAAAAGCTTTGTCTCATTAAATTTACTAATATTTAACAATAAATAAACACATGTAAGAAAATAATTTTGCAATAAATTAAAAAGTATATATACAATTTCAACTTTTGTTATGCACACAAAAACACACCCATCACATTCAGAAACCCTCGCTCTCCACCTTACTATATAGCCTTTTTAGTGGGTCAGAATTATATAACTATTACGTACTACCTTTTGTTAGTATACTCATTTTGTCAAATTCAAATGTTTCTAAATTTTATATATATTAAACACATTTGTTAGTAGTAAAATTGTCATTTGGAATTTATCATTTTAATTACATTTTGTATTATTGACTCTTAAAACATTTATCTGTATATAAGAACATATATATATATATTCAACTGATCAACGATATGGAGGAAGTAATTAATTACTTTCATCATATATATGAATGTATATATATGTATTTTGCAAACTAATCTCTTTTCATTATCCTAAAACTATGGTGGTTGTTTCGGTGCAGAACTTTGAGTTTCATCATCAAGTATTTCCTTTTCGACATAATCAAGAAAGTGACCATTGAAAATAAATACTTGTACACATTTTAGGAAAAAACGATCATAGTCAAGAAGGATATGCATGGTTGAGATGTCTTCCAATAAATCTATGACGCTTAAGTTAGAGTGTTCGAAAAGTGTCTAAGAAAAAAGGCAACCACATAAGATTGTTCTTAGATTTAGGTATTTAGTTTTTTTTTATTAACTCTTACTTTTGGACTCGGATTAGAATTCATTCCTCTTATAAACTATTTAAGATGATATATATATATATATATATAGGTTTTACGTCGATCTCGATTGGATACCGAGTCAACAACTTGTATGACACATATATAGGTTATCCGTTTGTCGTATTTTGTATAAACCACGTTGGAAAATGGTTTGACGCAAATATGTTTTACAGATTTATATATATACGGAGTATAATATAGCAAATGTGTATGTTAAGTTAAAATAATGATCTCTTACATATATACCACTTTGAAGAGTATTAAGGATGCATGATACGATCCCATCATCCGGTGGCTTTCCTTGTATTGTGTTTTGATGGCAAAGTTTAGAAACTAATTGTTAAAACTTGGAAGTATTTACATATTTATTTATCACATAATATTGCAATATTCGTAGTGCTTGTGATTTTGGACTTAAACTCTAAATTGTGACGTGTAAAACAACTGCAAAAAATATGTGATGTAGTTCAAATTCAAATACAAAAATATATAAATAAATAAATAAATAAAAAAATATATATATATATATATATTTGTTTTATTTGTTACTATTAAAAATATGCAGTGTAGTGCAGAATAATCACCATTCAGAACCTTGATAATAAAATATTTGACAAAACAGAGGAAGATGGAAGACAGATGTAGATAAAACTTAAAAGTCTGATTATTGAATCTCCCTAACTCCTAGGAGAGTCTTCTTCGAGACAAAAGTACTTGGGGTCTAAAAGATAAAAAGAAAACATATAACTCGATTAATTGAAAGACAACAAAAACACAAAAAGCTGCGTATTTTATCATCATATAACTTTTAATAAGCAATGAATAGCCAAGTGTTACTCATTTCCTAAGAATACCTCACACGTATTGTAAAAGATGAAACACAACAAACAAATAATATTAAAAAAAGGGAAGAGAAAGGTTGATTACTTTTTAATTAGTATTGCATGCCCTTTTTATATCAAGAAGATGCTTCGATGAGTGATGTGCCATCTAAAAAATTATACACAAAATGGTGATTTTTTGAAAATTTATGTGTGTGTATGCAAATATCTCCGGAATACACAAAATATTAATTTTGTTAAGTCTTGAGTATTTGTATTTAAAATAAAAGGCAAACTACTTATGTACTTTACAAAGAGTCGTATGCCAAGAGTATATTAATTAGGTTATTATATAATTTCCTAATAATTACCACTAGTACTATATTGATGATTATATATACGGAGCCGGAGTGTAAAGTAGTTATTATGAGATTCGATCCTAGTGATTAATGAATAATCATAAATTATACGTCTAATATCTGCTAGACCTCGTCAGGGCCAGTCAAGGTTTCTACTTACTTCCCAATTTCATCATCGATGGAGCCGAACGCGCGTGACCATGGCCTTGTTGTGTTCTTCCACGTTGGCATGTTATTGATCTACACATTAGTTGTCCTTAGCTGACCGTTGATTTCATTGATCATCTCTCACAGAGAAACGACACATGTGTTTCGGCCGTACACGTGTGCAGTGACGACACGGCTTAGTCAAACTAAACTATCATACATCTTGGACTGGTTTGATGGGAATTGTTGTGGGTACGTGAAAATACTAGCTCAGACTCAAGTTCAGAGACAAAGCGAAGCAAATTCACAAGATGGATATTCAATCAGGTATTGTGGGACCTCGCGGTTGTAACGATATGGGAATCACTATTCATGCATCGGTAGCTGCAGAATTAGCAATGTAGCTCATTGAATCAGATTGATGATCAGATTAGTAACACAGAAGCAGGTCGAGCCCTATAGAGATGCAAAAACGATAACTTCGAGGATGTTCTCTTCCCAAGACCAGTCGTCGCGATCGGTCGCTGGATCCTGTGACTGCCAAAAAACAACATAACGACTGCCAAAATAATTTTATAAAAATAAATATTAATAAAAATATTTTATAAAAATTATTAAAACTGCCAAAATAATTTTATAAAAATTACATTCATTTATAAAAATTTGTTATAAAAATTAGTTTGGCAATAATTTTTAAACATTTCTTTTAAATGAAGAAATTTGATTTATAATTAGTTTTTAATATTTTTTTATCATTTACTACTACTACATATATAAAAAATAAATATTAAAATTTTTATAACAAATTTTTAAGCCAAATATGATAAATAAAGTCCTAAATTTATCAATAAAAATATAACAAAAACATAAATTAAAATTATTTTTGCAGTAATTTTTAAACCTTTCTTTTAAATGAAGAAATTTGATTTATAATTAGTTTTCAATTTTTTTTTATCATTTACTACTACAACATATATCAAAAATAAATATTAAAATTTTTAAAACAAATTTTTAAGCATTTTGAAATACAAATGCATCCTAAATTTATCAATAAAAATATAACAAAAACATAAATTAAAATTATTTTGGCAGTCGCTGTGTTGTTCGTTTGCCAGTCGCAGGATCCAGCGACCGGTCGCAGCGACCGGTCGCAGCGACCAGTCGCGCGATTGATAAACGAACAACGACCTGCGATTTCTAAGTCGCAGTCGCAGTCGACAGCGACTGCCAGCCGAACACGCCCTAATTAGCGAGACGCTCATATGTAACTGGTACAAAGGTGTCTGATTCGTCATGCGACACGCCAACACCTTAATACTCATTTACTACTTGGAAAACGTCACATAGGCCTGGGCAAAACAATTGAAATCGAAATTCCGAATCAGAAAAGACCCAAAAAACCAGTTCGAGTATGACCAACATACTCTTCTGGGATCTGTACATGTTTATTTATGGATACTCGTTCAGGTCCTTGTATAATCCCATACCTTAACGAATATCCGATTATTTGAGATTTCTCGAATGAGTATCCGAATACCCAAAATATTTGTATCCGATTATACCGATACTCAAATGGAATTTGATTACTTAAAAAAGATTACTTGAATGGTATCCAAATATCTGAAGTATTTTATATACATTAAAACAAGAACGTAAAATTTTTTAAAGTTATCCTAGAATCGGTGGGTTAATCCCTACGAAAATTTCGATTTTCTTAGTAAATCTAGTAAACTATTAATTTTATACCTTTAGTCCATTTTAGAATTAAAAAATCAAATCCAAGATCTATAATAATGTTACCTAAGCTAGTTTTCATAGTCATGAGGTATGTTTCTTCATTTGTTAACAAGTAATCTAATAAAACTCACAATACACCTTAAATCGGCAGGCTAGCCCTTATGAGATCTCGAATATTTTAATAATCGGGGTTAATTAGGGACCAAATTATATTCTATCATGTTCCTATACTCAAGGTGGATACGACTATACATTAAAACAAGAACATGAAATTTTTCAAAGTTTCCTAAAATATGTAGGCTAACCCCTTCGAAAGCCTCGATTTTCCTCAGTAAATTTACTAAACAATTATTCTTATCACTTTTTATCCATTTTAAAAATAGCAAACCACATCCTTCATCTATAATAATGTTCACTATACTAATTTTGATGGTCATGAGCACGTTTCTTAATTTTTAACAAGTAATCTAATAAAACTCCATATACGCCCTAAATCGGTGGACCAACACACCTATCATATCTTGATTTTATTGATAATCAGGATTATTTAGAGATCAAATTTTTTTCCATCACGTTCTCGTACCAATGGTGGATACAACTATTCATTAAAAAAGAAAATGAAATATTTTCAAAATAATACCAAAAAATGTGAGTTAAAACATACAAAACCTCGATTTTTCTCGCAACATCTAGTAAACAAATAATTTTATCACCTTTAATCAATTTTAAAAATCTTAAATCACATCCTAGATCTATATTAATGTTCACTAAACTTGTTTTGATGGTCATGAAACATGTTTCTCAATTTTTTAACAAGTAATATAATTAAACTCCAGATACATCCTAAATGAGTGGACTAATCCCTATGAGATCTCGATTTATTGTAAATCGGGGTATATGTAGGGACCAAATTATCTTCTATTGTATTTTCATACCCTAGATGGCTACAACTATACATTAAAACAAGAACTGAAAATTTTTCAAAATTATCCTAGAATCTGTGGGGGTAACCCCTACGAATATCTTGATTTTCCTTGTTAAATCTAGTAAACTATAAATTTTATACCTTTATGCATTTTGAATAGAAAATCGTCTCCAAGATCTATTTAATGTTATCTAAGCTAGTTTTGATGGTCATAGGTATTTTTCTTTCATTTGTTAACAGTAATCTTAATAAAATTCCAAAATATACCTTAAATCGGACCGGCTAGCCCCTCTGAGATCTCCAATATTTTAATAAATCAGGGTTAATTAGGGACTAAATTATATTCAATCATGTTCCTATACCCAAGGTTGATACAACTATACATTAAAACAAGACATTGAATTTTTCAAAGTTATCCCAAAATAATGTAGGCTAACCCTCTCGAAATCTTAATTTTCCTCAATAAATTTATTAACAATTATTTTTTTCATCTATCTTCCATTTTAAAAATTGCAAACCACATCCCTACATCTATAATAATGTTCAATGAACTAGTTTTTTGAATGGTCATGAGGCACGTTTCTTAATATTTTAACAAGTATCTAATAAAACATCATATACGCCTAAATCGGTGGACTAACACACCTAATGACATCTCGATTTTATTGATAATCGAGATTATTTTAGAGACCAAATTATCTTCCATCACGTTCTCGTACCAATGGTGGATAAACCTATTCATTAAGAAAGAACGTGAAATGTTTTCAAATTATCGCAAAATCTGTGGGTTAACCCTAGAGAAAACTCGATTTTCCCTCGCTAAATAGTAAACAAATAATTATATCAACATTTAATCCATTTTAAAAAATTACAAACCATATTAATGTTCACTAAATTAGTTTTGATGCCATGAAACATGTACTTTTAATTTTTTAACAAGTAATATAATAAAATCCATATACGTCCTGAATGAGTGGTCTTGAACGAACCCCACCCGGGTTATCTATTTTTTTTTTAAACAAGCAATATATTATTCCCATAAATAATATTCGCATACTCACAAACCGATTCGAATTTAAACGCAAATTCGAAACAACAACAGTAAGATTATCCCCATAAGATAATATTATCCAACACACCATAATTCCACATAATTCCAATCCTGCGAATTAAACACGCACAACGGAAGACATTACACATACAAACCCGTACTACCAAAACCGAATACAATACACAAACGCCGGGAATTAGATTCATCTCCTCTCCTCGCGCATGATTCCACGATCACATTTTATCTATACCTGCTGCAGTAACACACAAAAGAGATGCGTAAAGTATTATCACAAATACTTAGTGAGGCGATCCTCCATCTCTAACGACTATACACAACAAGCCCATACAGAATACAAATCAATCACAATATACACAAATGTCTAATCCAATGAACACCACATCATTGTCACATTCCCGTGTTTTGGCCAATGAACACCACGTCATTGCCACAAACACCTCAATGAACACCACGTCATTGTCACATTCTCGTGTTTTGGCCAATGAACACCACGTCATTGCCACAAACACCTCAATGAACACCACGTCATTGACACACATACCACATATATCAATAATGGATCATCACAGATCCATCCTACACATCACACAACCATCACAACTTACCAAACAAACCACCATTGCTTAGATAAGCTCATGGTCACGCACTCACCTCAATAACACAACTGGAATTCGGCCAAGGTATACTCCACACACACTCAGGAGGACCTTACACACGAACTCAAAGCAGCTAAGAACAACCTACAGCCAACCACAACAACAAACACCCAAGTTACCAAAACTGGGCAAAACCCAGAAAACGACTGCCGGAAAGATTGAGCCATAACTTTCAATCTAACCGTCCACTTTCAAAACCAATCGGTGTAATTAAGCCCCTAGATGTCCTGAAACTACTCACCGAATTTCGTGAGGATCCGACCACAGACGCGGCGGAGATCTAACCCCGAGTCTCCGCTGGTTCTGCCTTCGACGGAAACAGAACACCTCTACGAAATCGTGAATAACTTTCAGACTACAGACTCAAATCCAAATCCGCAATAAGGTACATCTAGCTCTAGGGCTTAACTACAACTTCACCAAAAATCGTTACCTTTGGAAACGATTTGATCGGTCGAAACCTCTTTCTTCCAGACCCTGTCTGCTGCCTCTGCTTCACCTTCTCTCCCTCTCTCAGCAGCCAAGATTTCGACCAAATGAGGCAACAAGAAGGAGAAGTCAAGTTTTTATAGGTGAGATTAGGGTTCCCACCGGTTTAATGCCATTAAACCAAAGAATTATAACTAAACTGGGCGATTTTGCCCAAAACCGACCTCACAACAATCCCGAGCTCGCGCAACAAATCCCGAACTCGTCACTCCCAAGCTCAACAACATTCCTTTTTTTTTTTTCCGGAACACGAGCGTTACAGGTCTAATCCCTATGAGATCTCGATTTATTGTAAATCGTAGTTATGTAAGGACCAAATTATCTTCTACCGTATTTCCATACCCAATGTGGCTACGACTATACATTAAAACAAGAACGTAAAATTTTTCAAAGTTATGCTAGAATCGCTGGGTTAATCCCTACGAAAATTTTGATTTTCTTGGTAAATCTAGTAAACTATCAATTTTATACATTTAATCCATTTTAGAATAAAAAAAATTCATCCAAGATCTATACTAATGTTACATAAGATAGTTTTCATAGTCATGAGCTATGTTTCTACATTTGTTAACAAGTAATCTAATAAAACTCACAATACACCTTAAATCGGCGGGCTAGCCCCTATGAGATCACAAATATTTTAATAATCGGGGTTAATTAAGGACCAAATTATATTCTATCATGTTCCTATACTCAAGGTGGATACAGCTATACATTAAAACAAGAATATGAAATTTTTCAAAGTTTCCTAAAATATGTAGGCTAACCCCTTCGAAAGCCTCGATTTTCCTCAGTAAATTTATTAAATAATAATTTTTATCACTTTTTATCCATTTTAAAAATAGCAAACCACATCCTACATCTATAATAATGTTCACTATACTAATTTTGATGGTCATGAGACACATTTCTGAATTTTTAACAAGTAATCTAATAAAATTCCATATACGCCCTAAATCAGTGGACCAACACACCTATGATATCTTGATTTTATTGATAATTAGGATTATTTAGAGACCAATTTTTTTTCCATCACGTTCTCGTACCAATGGTGGATACAACTATTCATTAAAAAAGAACATAAAATATTTTCAAAATTATTATGTGAGTTAACCCCTACGGAACCTTGATTTTTCTCGCTACATCTAGTAAACAAATAATTTTATCACCTTTAATCCTACCTCTTCCGTGCGTCTTTCTCGTGGCAGGAATTTTAAAAATCTTAAATCACATCCTAGATCTATATTAATGTTCACTAAACTTGTTTTGATGGTCATGAAACATGTTTTTTAATTTTTTAACAAGTAATATAATTAAACTCCAGATACTTCCTAAATGAGTGGACTAATCCCTATGAGATCTCGATTTATTGTAAATCGGGGTTATGTAAGGACCAAATTATCTTCTATTGTATTTTCATACCCTAGGTGGCTACAACTTTACATTAAACCAATAATTGAAAATTTTCAAAATTATCCTAGAATCTGTGGGCTAACCCCCTACGAAAACCTCGATTTTCCTTGTTAAATCTAGTAAACTATTAATTTTATACCTTTAATCCATTTTAGAATAGAAAATCGTATTCAAGATCTATATTAGTGTTATCTAAGCTAGTTTTGATGGTCATCAGGTATGTTTCTTTATTTGTTAACAAGTAATCTAATAAAATTCCAAATACACCTTAAATCGGCGTGCTAGCCCCTGTGAAATCTCTAATATTTTAATAATCATGGTTACTTAGGTACCAAATTATATTTCATCATGTTCCTATACCCAAGGTTGATACAACTATACATTAAAAAAAGAACATGAAATTTTTCAAAGTTATCCCAAAATATGTAGGCTAACGCCTTCAAAAACCTTGATTTTCCTCAATAAATTTATTAAACAATTATTTTTGTCATCTTTCATCCATTTTAAAAATCACAAACCACATCCTAGATCTATATTAATGTTCACTAAACTTGTTTTGATGGTCATGAAACATGTTTCTTAATTTTTTAACAAGTAATATAATTAAACTCCAGATACATCCTAAATGAGTGGACTAATCCCTATGAGATCTCGATTTATTGTAAATCGGGGTTATGTAAGGACCAAATTATCTTCTATTGTATTTTCATACCCTAGGTGGCTACAACTATACATTAAAACAAGAATTGAAAATTTTCAAAATTATCCTAGAATCTGTGGGCTAACCCCTACGAAAATCTCGATTTTCCTTGTTAAATCTAGTAAACTATTAATTTTATACCTTTAATCCATTTTAGAATAGAAAATCGTATCCAAGATCTATATTAATGTTATCTAAGCTAGTTTTGATGGTCATCAGGTATGTTTCTTCATTTGTTAACAAGTAATCTAATAAAATTCCAAATACACCTTAAATCGGCGTGCTAGCCCCTCTGAAATCTCCAATATTTTAATAATCAGGGTTACTTAGGGACCAAATTATATTCCATCATGTTCCTATACCCAAGGTTGATACAACTATACATTAAAACAAGAACATGGAATTTTTCAAAGTTATCCCAAAATATGTAGGCTAACCCCTTCGAAAACCTTGATTTTCCTCAATAAATTTATTAAACAATTGTTTTTGTCATCTTTCATCCATTTTAAAAATCACAAACCACATCCTAGATCTATATTAATGTTCACTAAACTTGTTTTGATGGTCATGAAACATGTTTCTTAATTTTTTAACAAGTAATATAATTAAACTCCAGATACATCCTAAATGAGTGGACTAATCCCTATGAGATCTCTATTTATTGTAAATCGGGGTTATGTAAGGACCAAATTATCTTCTATTGTATTTTCATACCCTAGGTGACTAGAACTTTACATTAAACCAAGAATTGAAACTTTTCAAAATTATCCTAGAATCTGTGGGCTAACCCCTACGATAGAAGATAATTTGGTCCTTACATAACCCCGATTTACAATAAAACGAGATCTCATAGGGATTAGTCAACTCATTTAGGATGTATCTGGAGTTTAATTATGTTACTTGTTAAAACATTAAGAAACATGTTTCATGACCATCAAAACAAGTTTAGTGAATTTTGACATTAAATCTTAATCTCAAAATGTTTTTAAAGTGTATTTGGAATTTGGAATTTAAGGTGTATTTGGAATGATTAAGATTGTATGAAAATGTAAACTCGTAAAAATGTATGAAAAACATTTTGACATTTTGAGATCTCATAGGGGCTAGCCCGCGGTCATTTTCATACAATCTTAATCTCAAAATGTTTTTAAACACAGTTTTACGTGTTTATGATAGTTTTAAAAATAAAATTATTTTAAATTAATTTTTGATTAATTTTTGATTAATTTTTGATTAATCTTAAATTTTTTCGCTAAGCGTTATGACCATGCTCAACGCTCGACTAGCGATATTTTGAACATGGTAGGTAAGTAATGCTGCGTATGAATCATTTAAAAGAAAAAAAGCAAACCTTTGTTCAGTCGGGGTAAAAAAGTTCGAAACGGCGCACACAAAAAATGTATTAAATTGTGGACCAAAAATAAATAAATTAAAATAATACATGACCCATGTGACATCATGGAGACATATGTTTATAAATAAATAAAAATAGACCCTCGCAAAAACACAAACCACAACAAACTCTAAGCATTATATAATCATATAAATCACAATAATGAGCAGTAGCTTTCTGCCTCGCATCAAAATCATCACCCATTCATTTTTAAAATTTTAAAACATAAAAAAATTTGAGCTAACCAACCACAATAATAATATAAGTGTTGAATAATCACCCAATTAATTTAATTACTCACAAAATTTATGATATATTTTTGTGAAACTTAAAGTAAAAATACCATCGCACTGATCAAAATAAAATCGGAAACTAATTATATGTCATTAGGTAATTGATTTAAAAAGAAATGTTTAATAATTGAATCTCCGGCGGAGTCAGGAGGAGGAGCGACATCTCCAGGCTGAAACTCCGACGAGTTCTGTCCTTTGCCAACAGAGGAGAAGAGAGTTATGTTTCTTCTCGACGTGAAAGCCTCTCACCGGCGTCCGTTGAACCAAACACTCAGCCTGAGACTCCGTGAAGTTACTGTGCGTCACCGGCGAGAACCCCATCTGCAGAAACATAGCTTGCCACGTCATCATCGGACGTCTACGATCCATCACGAGCTTCTCTATCTCCGGCTGTATGAGAAACCTCTCGATCTTCTGCATTGCGTCGAGGCTGGCGTTGACGGCGTCGAGGGATTCGAGGAGGGCGGCGTGTGAGTGAAGCGAGTGGGCAAGCTGTTGCGGGAAGGGCAGATCCGTCCTCTCGCATCCTCTGTCGGAGCAGACGATGATCGTCGGAGATAAATGCTTCACGAAACGGAGGACCAAAGGGAGGTGCGAGAAGGACGCGGCGGAGATATTAACGGCGACGGCTTCTTTCTCCGAGGCGTTAGGCCAGGAGATAGAGCCGAGGAGGTCTAAGCTGAGAACTTGGATGTCAAGGGAGATGTTGATCTCAGAGGCGAAGTGCTTGAGATTGTCCTGAGTGAAACCAAGTTCGAGCTGGTCGTGGTTTGCCGGAGAAGCGAAAACGGTGATCTTGAGGGAGAGGGGAGCTGCGTTGTTGTCGCGGAGAACGAGCTCCTGCATGAGGGAGGCCCATTGGCCACCGTAGCCGATGTCGAAGTCGACGATGTGGAGGCGATGGAAGCCGTGGAAGGACTCGAGGAGGGCTTGGTTGGAGGTGAAGTTTGCGAACTGGAGAACGGGAGAGATCTCCGAGAAAGATTTGTAAGCGGCGATCTTGAAGATGAGGGAGTAAGGGTTTAGGGTTTGGGAGACGTTGTGTAGGAGATTCTTGAGAGCTTCTTTGAAGTAAAAAGCTGCTCTTTCCAATGGCTTCCCCAGGGGACAAGAGAGCTGTTGATTGAGCCGCGCCAATATCCCCTGAGCTAGACACGTGTCGCCGCCGCTCTCTATCACCTCTGCTGCCTTAACCAGCTGCTCCGTTATCCCCGTGGGGCCGGGGTTGAGCCGCTTTGCCCGTGGAGGTGGCGTATGTTGGTGGCCGTAGTAGATGGCCGCCGGAGTCTGTGTGTAGTGAGTCTGGCTTTGGTTGATGAGAAGGCCGGCGGCAGGAACAGAGTGGTGGTCTAGACCGAATCCGGTGTCGAGGACTCCGAATCCAGGTGATGTGTAGTCAGATGATGTTTGGAGAATGGTGTTGAGTTCAAGAGAGGGATCTGTGGAATCTGCCATGATGAGTCTGAGAATGCTCTGTTCGTGGTCATGAGGGACTTGATCCCAATCCCCCAAGACAATCTGTCCGCATTGCTCATCGGTGGTGGTGGGGTCGCCGCCGCCTCCGACGTGGCCGTGAGAGGAAGACACCGTGGAGGAGGAGGTTGGGCTTCTGAGGGCGTCAAGAACAGAGGTAGGCTCCGCTGTGGGAACAGAGTCAACTTCGTCTCCACCTCTAATTTTGAAAAGCGGAGACGGTGGTTGGGAGAAGGAAGAAGAGAAAGAAGAAAGCCCCTTCCCTTGAAACTCCTGAAAGGGTAAGAGCATTGCAGACTTGCTCTCTCAATATCGATGAAACTTGCTTTCTCAATATCTTCTTCTTCTTCTTCTTGTGGTGGTATATTTTGGATGCGTGCAAGATAATAAAGTGGCAAAGTGCGCTACTCTCTTTTTCTCTCTCTCCTCCCGGCAAACTATTTAACAATTTATGAGAGCTTCTCTTTCACAACAATGTTAATCTAACATGTCTTCTGTTCCAACCCCACTCTCACATCACGCGCGTGTCTTGCAACCCCCTTTCGTTGATACATTCTTTGGAACGGAGGATATTTTATTTTGACTATCGTTGTTCGCTTTAGTGAATTTTCATTCCACAAATAGCACCAATCTTTGAAGTTGGCGTAAACATTGTTTTGATGTGTAATAATTCTTTTTAATGTGCATAAGCCTGCCATAACAAGCAATAAGAGGACATTACTCCAAAACCGGACTGGTTACAAGGAGAAATTTCGAAAATGATAATTGAACGGCTAAAAATACTGTTCATAGACAAAAGCTTCGTGCAGGAACCTGGAAATAGTGATACTCCAAACGAAACGATAATTCCAAAATTGCTTCAGGTCTATCTTGGAAAACTGATGGATAAGAAGAAAAAGGCTTTGATTGTTTCTCATACTCTCTAATCTTTGTTTGCTTTTTATTATTCTTCTCGATGAAGTATTTGATTATTTTTTCGGAACTCTTATACTTACTCTATTATTTATTTACTTATATCTATGGCAAAAACATTTACAATAGAGAATCATACCTAACGCAAACGTCCGATTATTATGATATTGATTTTGTAGTAACTCATATTCTTATCCTAAAATATATATCATATATTCACATCACATAACTTTTATGACAAATTATTTGCTAATATAGACTAATAATTAAAAATGAATTTATATATATATATATATAATTATATATTACAATGAAAGATAATTATAGATAGATAAAATTAAAAATTTAATAGTACAATTTAAGGTTTGTTTACTAAAATGTTAATACAATATTACATATTTTTTCTTATATTTTTTAAAAGAACTAAAAAGAATTTAAAATTCAGATAACTAAATCAAAAATGTCAATTTTCCAATATATAGGCGTAACCCGGACTAAATTATTTAATCACTCTAAATCAAAAAATACATGCATTACAATCTAACACCACTAAAAATCTTATAATATAACTAATTCACTAAAGATAGAAAATCTTTATCCAGAATCTATATGGATACTTTCGTGCGTGAGAACATGTTAGAACCTAATTTGTATATTCAAAATTATTCTTTACACATATTTCACGCACGGAAATTAGAACCTAATTTGTATACATATATTCAAAATTATTGTATACACATATATCAGCATACATTACACATTAAAACCACTTCAAAATGTTAAACATAATTACTAAATTAATTTTTAAAAATAAAAGTTATGTTGGAACTTTACTGCCGGATGCCAGTTATCTAAAACATTTAAAGTTATATACGCACGAAGAATGTTCAATCGAACCTAAAACATAGACAATTTTTTAAATATAAATTAACAATTAACATACAATATTTTATTTAATCACTATAATAACAATCAACATGCACTACACACTAACTCAACCAAAAAGGTTATATAACTAACTATTACAATTTTAAAAAATGTAATGAATTAATAGGCGTTACTATAAAATGTCAAAAATTTCCATATCTAGATGTTGTGCCGTATATATGTTTGCATGACATACATTGGAGATGTTTTTGTTTTCTTATAATTTATTTCCATGAATTAAACTTTGTGGTTTACAAACTGTTTTTGGGATATTGTTTTGTTTTATTTAGTCTTGTTTTATCTCAAAGGTGCTGTCGTTATTTCCTTTTGTGTGATCTTTGTCTTCAATTGGGTGTTTAAGGGTTTGGACGATCATATCAAATGAACCAATCAAATCAGTCTATCCATTGTATAAGCTAAACCACACATCACCGTGCTTGCCTTACACTAGTTTGTTTTTTTTGCTACGGACATTGATTTAATTACTTATAAATCTAAACAAGTGGTGAATATAATTCTTGGAATTGCATAAATATTATGTTTCATTTTTGTTGTTTAAACGAAAACAAATTATCCGTTACTAGCCTTAATATCTAAACTAATTGTTGAATGTTATAAAGAAGGAATAATATATTTATGTATGTATATATTAGAGATACTTTATTTGGTTCATTTTACGGAAAAAAAAAAGTGATTGAAGATCTGTGAATGATGTTTCTTCTGTGACAAGTTAAATGCACGAGAGATTGAGAAAGAACGAGGGATAGTCCTTTATTGAGCAGACAATGGATGAATGTAGCAAGTCACCAATCACCATATATATCTACCAACAATAAATTAATAAAAATGAATAAAGCAATCAGAAGCAACAAAAGAGAGAAAAATAGAGGTGGGTGATAAAGCATTTATTTTCTTATGCATGCAAACCATATCATTACTCAATCAGATCGTAGTAAATCTATCTTTGATATGCAAAGTATGTAAGAAAAAAAAAAAAGAGTACAGTATTCAGTTTATTATATGGTAATTTTAGTCCTATATTATAATAGTTGTGAAATACCATGCATAGATGTTTGGTGATTATTAACTTACTCTATATATGGTCATGTTTAGCTATATTACGAGAACTCTTTAGTTGTATCCATGTTCCCATGTGATTTGCTAACAGCTACTTCTAACACCTTTTACACGTATACGATTATTTCTTTTTATAATTTTTTTTATAGACCAGATTAGCTTTCCGGTCATGTACAGTAAGATATGATGGACTTTTATTCTCGAAAGACTACTACCAAAGAACTACCGAATTTGTGATGCTTTTCGACTATCGCTTAGTAGTAGTCAGATCGTCTGCATTTCTGACTACTAGATAAATTAATTGGACTAAGGCGTAACTGACAAATTTCACAACAAAGTGTTGATAACAGCGAAAGAGAAAAATCGAACTCAAGTTAGAGGGTTGAGTCTTCTTTTGCCAAACTCGCTTTACCATTTGTCCACCACCTTGCGGACATATATGATTATTATAAATTTTGAAATGATCCCGTGATTATATTTCAACGATACGCTGTATAAAAATATGAAAGGATTAGAAAAAACTAGTTTATAATATAAGATCACATCCATACATAATACACCAAGTCACCAACCAATTTTCGAGTTTCATGATATATTATCATATTAGATTTATTAGAATATATAATTATGTGTTAGCTTCGTGGGGGTGGTGAAGTAAGTGGTGAAAACATGTTCTTTTCTCTTGTCTGAAGGCACCCTTCATCAGAAGCAAACACCCAACCCCACTCAATTGGATGGTTATGAGAAATATACATTTAGACAACCCTTAAATCATTTCACAAAACGAAAAAGATTTCAGCTTATCTATTATCCTAAACTGGGTTTCAGATGAACAGAATCATGAGTTGCCATCATTAGAGGAAGAAACAAAAAAAAAGTCAGCTAAATATATTAATCCTATTAAACAATAATCTATATAGAGGATGACGTGTTAGAGTTTGTATGCATGTAACTATAAAAATGATTGCATCGTTCATTTTGTATTAGATTTTAGGATAATGATTAGATTAGACAAAATTGATCAATTATTATTAGGAGATCACATGGGACTGATAAGTAAAAAGAAAAAAAGGGAAGATTTCTTCTATCTCATTACACCCAAAGCAATAATAATTATGATTAAAATAAACCAACCAAGATCGGCCGGAAGTAATTAATAATTACCACAATATAAAGTTGGTAAGGACATTTCTCCTCCTAAAATATTTCTTTAATCATTTATAAGGCATATCTAACTCTCATTTGACAATGACAACATTTTATCATCAAATTACAATATAAAAAATACAGTACAATCCATTCTCTTAGTTATTTTGATATTAATATTTACAAATACTTAAATTTATATGTAAATTCTTTTTGTTTAAGAATAATTATAAACGAAAAGAACAAATTTAAAACTATAACTTATTAAATAAAGTTCAAGACTTCTACTTTTTAAATAAAAAAGTGCATATCACGCTAATAAATACGAACTAGTAAGTGGTAATACCTCTGCTCTTCTTCAACTACTGATATTCATTTTTAGGCTTTTTCCAATGAGATTTGCTGATTTGGTATTAGTGATGTTTATATGGACTTCAAAACTCATTTGATAAATGGGTATGTTGTATAAAAATGCTAAAATAAAAGCGAATAGTTCAAGAGTAGAGAGTTCAAGGAGACTCAAACGTGCCATGAAACACTAGTGTTTCCATGAATCTTCAATCTGCACTGCACTCTAGTCCAAGCTCGTCATTACGCCGAGTACTCGTCATTTTCTTATTCTTTTTCTTTTTTTTTTTGGTTACGGAAATCTATGTTTTTACTATGAGAACCATTCAACAAACATGTCTCGTAGTTATATAGATTCTGAATAGTAACGTGTGGGACAACTGTGAAAGTACGATTATAATAGTAACAAAAATATATAAATACATATGTATATGCACATGTTTTTGTTATTATTAGAACCACATCGCACCGTACGGTTCCGTCACCGTTCTGTCACCGTTCGAACCTATAGTTACTTCAGATTTAGCCTAATTTGTTGTTTTCTTATATATTATTAATCATATATTTTAATTACTTAATGGGTGATCGGACCACATCCTTGGCCAGATTAATGGGTCAGCGTGTGTTCGAGCTCTGATACCATGTTAAGTTTCATGAATTTTCAACTCAAAACCAATTAACAATGAGTGGAGTGGCATATGTCTCTTATATATTATTTGGTCCTATTTCATCTTTCCGATGTGAAATTTTTCTCCACGTGGTATTATTGAATGCATATGATTTTTTAAGATTTTAGAGGAATTTGCTTGTAAAGATTAAAATTTCATAATTTTACATAAAATTAAAGAACATTTTAATACCAAATCATAACAACTTTTTAAAAATTACCCAAAATCATCTAAAATATTATTAAAACTCAAATCACACAGTTCAATAGACCTCCCTAATCCCGGAATAAGATTTTTGAACTATGAGTTAAGTAAAAAAAAAAACTAAAAAGTTAACTGCATAAAAGAGACAGTGAATTTTGTTGGTCTCGGATCTCGCAGTGGGCTAACATTTAGTCCATAGTAAGCCCAAAATAAAATTGATAGGATTGAGAAGTCAAAATCGAGATCGTCGGCCATAATGAATATGATGTCATCAGCTCGCCGGAAACCTGAAAGAACATTGCACGTGTTCCCTGAAATAGCAGAGCTCACTTATAAAAAAGCTCATTTTCTATTACTTATTGCATTTGTTACTTACTTCTCTCAATCTTGTATTCGATCGATTTGGTTATCAATGAGAGTCATTTCACGCACCGATATATATAACCTAGCTTGTCTGACGAAGATTTAAGACTATTACTTATATATTATTATTCAAATTAACCAAAAAATATATCAAATTCAACAATACAAGAAACCATCTCTTGAGTCTTGACATTATAATGATTGGGTTCAAGATCTCAATTAGCAAACGAAACCCTGAGGAACATTCTTGCCGCAAGAGTTGAGAAGCAGAGTGAGAGCAACGGGTATTTTGACCGGAGCAGCTCCGAGAAGGCTGGTTTTAAGGGCAGTGCAGAGACAAACCGCGGCTTCAAAGTCAGCCAAACCTTTGATGAGTGAGCAACACTCCTTGCTCGGTGGTGTGCCGATGACCTCACGAACCAGACCTAACCAGCTCCCACACACTCCAAATTTGAGCGTGTCCCTTGGACATTGCATGCTGGCTTGTTTTGTGGGAGGGGGAGGGCATGGCTTGACGGTGGCTCCTGCTGTAGCGTGACCGAAGAAGAGGAGCAGCAAGATGAGAAGCGATCGCGAAGCTTTTGAGATACCCATTAGTTTTACTTTGAAATCTATGGCTATGGGATACCAATGAAGAAGAAAAGAAGAGAAACCTTTACAATTTGCATTCTTCCTTTGTTGGTCCATTTATCATTGTGGCTTGGTGGCCACAATTGTTTGTGTTATCTCTAACTCTGTTGAAGGTGTTTTGTCTTCTTCTTTTGATTGAAATCTTGCGAAAATCTTTCCCGATCACTCGAAAATAGAGTTGTTGCTGTTCGAAAACGACACAATCATATCTTTGAAATATAATATCTGATAGATGTATCCATGGCGAGATTTAAGGAGTTGACCCTTGGAGAAAAAGTTAGAAAAAAAATAATTAACCTGTAAACCCCCTTGGAGAAGAAGCAAAGGTTAACACAAGACGTAGCTCTATTTATTAGAGAAACCCCAGTGGCTTTAGCATAATCTAATTTGGTGGTTAAAAAGTAAAATGGGGTTGATAAGAAGCTACTTCTCCTTCGTCTGCGGAACCATCTGCGGGATTTATGTAGCGCAGAGCTACAACGTTCCAAACATAGAGAAGGTGGCTCAAGAGGCCTATTCCATGGCCAAGCAGATGGAAGAGAGATACCGTAAGACAAAGACCAAGTCCAGGGAAGACTTCCATGACTAAAACATCCTATTTTCTACTTTGTATGATGAATTTGTTTTTTACTTCCAACAACGTTCTTTGTTTTCAGAATGAATCTGATTTGATTCCAATCATAACAACGACTCTTCAGATCTTACTACAGAGTCAAAGCGTGCTTAAATCAATAACAGCCACAAAATCACCCCGTTCCTGAGCTACAGCTACTTATTTTACAGCTTAAAATAAATAAAAACACCTCAATTTTAAGAAAATTCTGGTCAAAAAAATACTTTTTTAAAAAAAGAAAGAGAACTTTGCAAGATTTGATGATTAAAAAGATGGTGAAGCTAACCCCCTAGCGTTTATGTCCGGTTCAAGATGTAGCCAATCAAGCAACCAAGCAGACCCACCAGCAGCATCAACACCAAGGAATGACCGCCCGACTGCTTCTTGCTTGAATCTCTCCTCAGCATTTCCTGAATACACAATTCCTTTATGAAGATTCAGCAAATAACAAGTAGATCACTAGCGTGCTTGGCTCAACGCGTACCAGTTCCTGTCGAAGCTTCTGACTTTGTTGAATAGCACTGGTCTTCTCCTCCGTCAATTTGGAAATCATGGACCATGCCTGAGGCAATACAATGGTGCTGAGATAATTTATCCAGAAGCACACTAGATTTAAAATCGAGAAAGGCAAGATTGTGATGTTACCTCTGAAGATTTCTCATTTGTTTCTTCAAAGGTCCTGGACACCTGAAACAAGAAGATGCATTAGTTGCACCAACTAGATATTTACAGGGGAACGAGCACATAAAGATATCTAGCTATGTAAAAAAAAACTCACGTCATCAAAGAGTAAGGCAGTTTGAGAGGCAATCTCGTTGACGGAAGGCCTTGGAGAGTTCCCTTCTTCAGATCCTTCGGGGACAGGAGAAGGGGGATTAGCGGGGATGTAAAGAACCCGCAATTTGAAATCCTCAATCACTCTACCCGCCTCCTTGTTGAACTGCAAGAACCAATGAATAATGAATGTAAGAGCAACACAAAAAAGAAAGAAAAGCAAGAGTGGAAGGAAGCATAGAGAGTGGAACCATTTCAGCGAGTACTTCTTTGGAAGTAGTACCATCAGAGACAACAACAGTCTGAACAAGGAACTTGTCTTTGCATTGCATATCAAGAGGAGCCTCTTTCTGGGCTTGCATCGTCACTGAAACAAACAAGTAGACTGTTTTGTATTATTACCAAACAAATCTTATTCGGAGGAAAAATGTTTTGTATAAACGTAAATTAAAAAAAAATGTTATGTAAGTAGAAAAATCAGTTGGCTAAGGTAAACCTGTAACATTGCAGGAATCACCGGGTAAGACAACACCGGTGTTTGGACGGACACAGTACTTTCGTGGATTCGTTGTTTTTACCTGTTTCACATTCCCAATCCCACCGCATTGTAACATCAATGAATAATAATCAAGATCTTTCTATCTATCTATCTATCTATCATAATAAGAATTGACCTTAAAAGCCACACATTTAGTAGTCTTGTTGGTCAATTGCATCGAACACGAACTTTGCTTCTTCAACTCAACTTCATAAAAAGAAAAAAAAAAAGCAAATTCAAGTGAAACCCAATTGATTCCAAACCGGAACCATGAAAGAACAAACTTACAAGGGAATTTAAGCTCTGTGGGATGGATATTGACGAGATCTCCGGTCGTCATGATGATGATGATGATGATCCCCTTCAGCTAACTCGAATCCCTCTCACGATTTATTTTGATTTTTAGGGTTGTTTATTTTACAATCGAACAAGAACAAACTACAAGTTTTGATGTGGTTGATCACTGATATAAGCCCAACAGAACACTTCTTTTGGGCCACATAAAAGCCCAATGAGTTTTTTTTCTTTCTTGTTTCGTTTTACTACGATTTGATCATTAATAATTCCCGATACACACACACATTCGGATTTGATATCATATTCAAAGAAACAAAAAAAACATTATCATAATAATAAATATAAAGCCTAGCTACTGCTTTCTTTGATTATTTTGAAAAAATACCAACCAATGCGATTATTATAGTAGTTCCGAAAATTTCTAAAAACGACATAATTAATAGGTCTCCTGATCGATTATGAACAAGAGCATCATAATAAGTTAAGCTTTTGAGCTGGAAATAAAATAAACCACATTTTTGAAGATTGGCTAGTTATGGGTCACCCCAACATTGGCAGCTGAGCCGTAGAACCCTTCTCTTCCCATCATCACATTCACATCCTCTCCTTCCTTCATTTTAAACAATTTTTATATATACACAACAAACTTAATTATATATATATGTCAAACTTTTGTAATAATAGCTAGTAACCTGTTGGCGCACGTTAGCCTTCTTGGTGGGAGGATGATCCGCCATTAGACCAAAGTGTATGTGAGGGAAGTGAGCCCACTGTTTCACCACATTGTAATGTATATATTTACATAACATAAAAACTGGTCAAAGATATACGTAAATATATATAACAAACTAAATGTCTGCTGGAGGACTTTATTGAAACCCTAGAGTAGATTCTGAGGCTATGCTATATAGGCATATAGCTAATGTATGTTGGACAAGGGCTTATATTTATAATACGTTGGATTATTACTATAACTGTTTTGTTTATATATGTTTTTTAAAAAGCAACGTCGTGAGAATCAATGTAGCTCCACAATTCATATCTAGGTGCAGTCGATCAGTCTATATATCAATTATTCAAGTCATAACGAGTATGTTTATGCATATATATGTATATATATAGCAAAAAATCGTATAGTTTTTTATAAAAAAAAAAAAAAAAGAGAGAATTAATTAAGGGGGATAATTAATGTACGTTTTTGGCAGCAGCACTGAAGGCCTCTCTGTGGCTGATATCAGGGTTGCCTGCCTTTATACGTTGGATCTCCTCCCTGTCGAATTTATAAAATCTGTCACATCCTTTTTGTAAATATTTTAATTATGAGTGAATGGTTAATTAAGGAATGATCCCATATTAAGCAAAGGAATAAATTACTTGATGAATCGGTTGTAAGCAGATGGTACTCTTTGTCGCTTCTCTGGGGCTGCTTTTTCCACAAACAAACAAACAGAACATTATTCAATTTTAAATTTTATAACAACATTTTTGTAATAAAGATAACATATCTCTTTCTCTCTCTCTCTCACTTTGCTCGTTTTCATCATCACTTCATCATTATCTTTCTTACGAACTACCCCAAATATATAGATCAATCAAGTGGCGTCTATTGCTCTAGCTAGATTTCCGGGGGATAAACTCATGGCTTATTAAATTTTCTTTTGTAGAGCAAATTGTGTTTCTGTCCAAAAGGGCAAAAACAAAAAAAAATATGCATGCGGGAAGTCACATACTCGATCGGGAAACAAAATGAAATCAAAACTTAGAAAATCCTGAACGGATTAAAAAAATTATCAAACGAAAAGGATCCTTTGGGATATATATATATTTATGTGAAACGAAATAAGAAATAAATGGATAGCGTTTTTGTGAATTAGGGTTTTTAATTTTTTCTTGAATGGAGATTATGCTGAAATGAAATAAAGAATAGAAGATGGAATGTTACGTCTATTGGCTGGTGGTGGCCGAGGTATCTCCTGCAGATGATCCACTCTTCCGTTTCCAGTAGCCATAGCCAAAGACTCGTTTGGGTGGTGAACTGCTCCGTGATGGCTCATCATCATGTTCATGTTTATATTCTGCCCCCCGCCTCGCATCCCCTCCTACCAAAATGAAATCACCAAACTAATTAATTAATTGGCCAAAACTAAACCCTAGCCATTGCCATTGCGGATTGTTTGTATGCAGCAGGAACCAAGTTTAGTATCGAGCATGTGATGGTAACCAAATTGAACGTTTTTGAATTGAGTTAATTTCACAGTTCTGCGTTTCTCGAAAAGCCCTAGTTTTGAAAGTAGAAAAAAACCCTAATTTGTTTTGATGAATAAAGCTAAGTTGATCTACCAAAAGATTGGGTGGAGGAGGAGGAGGTATAAAGGAATGGCCAATGTTGGAAACGGAGGGAAGAAGAAGAGTTCTCATGTTCACAGTGACCGACAAAAGGTTTGAACAGTGTCCGCATCTCACCGTCACCGTCTTGAACAAACTACTCGGAGGAACACTCACCTGCCGACATCACCCAATATTAATTAATATATGTGAAACCCTAGCTTGAGCTAGAAATTTGATATATTGAGATGAGATTAGAATCCAAATTTACAGCAAGGACAGTGTCGCAGAATCTGCAATGGACGTAACAGAGCTGGTCCGAAGAGGAGATGTGGTCCGGTGGATAAGCTGGAGCTGAGGAGGACGACATGGACATGCTCGACATCGACTCTTTTTGTGATTTGATTGAAAAGATATGACTGATCGATATTCAGATAGAAGTAGATTCGTCTTCCACCACACTTTTTAACATTTGTGTTAGTGTTAGGTGATGAGCAATACCTTATAAATGTGTAGTACTTTCTCCAGAAGTTGAAGTCGATCGAGAGAGAGAGAGAAAGAGAGAAAGAGAGAAGAGAAAGAACGGTGGAGAAAATAAATAAAAAGAAGATGTGGTTTATAGAGAGAGAGAGAGATTTCTATTTATGTAAATATGAAGGGACACTGTACCTAAACAAATTGGCGACATGTGATGAAGAGGCCATTGTAGAGATATGCTCCATCCTCATTTAATTTACTATCTTTTGAACCGGGTTTTTCTTATTCCAATCCATTCTTTTTTTGTACAAAACCGTAGCTAGTCATTATTTATATAGAATCAGATTAAAATTAAATAATTCTAATTTGTGATTAGTAATCAGATCAAAATCTCATTAGAAAAATTAACACCAGAGTAATTGAAATCATTAGCTATGTTTAGTTCCTTTTTTTTTTGTCAACTTAGCTATATATGTTTAGTTCATTTATGATCAAATTCATGTAGCTGGTCGGTGCGGAATAAATAAATAAAAAACTCAAAAAAATTTTAACGACAATATTTGCGCAGCATCAGACATAACGACAAACATGTTAACTTTTTTTTTTTTATCAACTATTTAAACCGCATATAAGCGGAAATAAACGAAACTTCAATTTGGCTTAATTAATTAGTGTCGTGACACTTGCATGTATAGAAGATTTATTTAACCATTGCACTAGGGTTAGAAGTTTATTTGAATATAATGTTGAACATCGAAAATGAAAATAAACTAAATATTTGAAGATTAACGATTTCTAGTTTGGTTAAGCATTTGTTACATGGTGTGTGTCGCACGCACCCGTAACACAATAACAAAAAAAAAAAATATCAACTACAGTTTAAACTCTCAGATAAAGAGGAAAATATATATCGAAATAAGGCTAGTGTTGTTTTCATAGACCCAAAAGCAGGACTTGAAACTTGAATGGGTTCTGTGGTGTCTTAGCAAAATCCTTGGCATATCACACCCATAGAGTTAAAAGTAGTCATATATATGTTTTTGTTTTTACATGCACGTAACTCGCAGTGAATCCAAGTCTTATGCGTATCGAGGTCATTATACAAGTATTCTCCGCAAAAGAAGATGAAGATGATAATGTAAAATAAACGAAGTGAAATCTAAACTGGTTACGGTTTGAATTAATTTAAATGGAAATAACTTTTCTAAAAAAATGACGCAAAGTTCGATGAAGTGGGAGAGAGAGGGAGAGGAAAGGGACTTGTGCATGGAAGTGATTAAGCTAAGGCTCATTCATCAGTTGTTTTCACACTTAATAGCATTTCTGCCACACCACACTCTTTCCCTCGATCCTCGTCAATTCCATGCCCTTTTATTATTATTATTATTGTATATACTTTCTCTAATATATTCCTATGTATATCATTTTGTCATCATTATTTCAATTTACCCGCAAGTGTGTGGTTTCACTAAATTCCATAATACAGGACCACCATGTTGGTGGTAATTTTCCAGTTTTCGTGGTAATTACTAGGTCATAGTGAAAATCAAATTTACATATACATATTCTGAAATTATTTTGCTTTTCTTTTGTTTTAATTGATATTATGGCTATTCCAATAAAGTATATACATAGAATATGGTTTTTTTAAGTCAAATACTATCACATACACTATATAGTATTAAACAAATATAGTGTATGAATTTAATTTGCACATATGGTAATTGTATAGAGTTTTAAGAAAATAAACAATTCATGATAGTTTATTAATATATTGGTTCAAAGATTCATCATATGATTGATGGACATTTTTTGTATTACGAATTTAATCATAGTTTACCATTAAAAAGAATATCTGATACTATAAGTTTTAGATTAGTTTAGGCTTCGCCTAAAAATATATGTTTATATATAGAAAAAGTAATGATATCAAATAAATAAACCATGGACGCGAGAAAAGACAGAACATTAAAATTGAAGACGACACAAGGCGTCGAAGTTGACCAATTGTAAAAGTAAATTCGCGAAATCATGTAACGTTAATTAAAGCAAAAAAAAGGTTCAAGAAAGAAGAAGCTTATCTAAGAACATATATTGTTTTATTTCCGATTTGACCGTTCATATCTCAATCTGCCTTACACACACACATACATATATTGATTGTATAGAGCTAGGCATGTATAGTTGTCAGCGACAGAGATCTCTTTTTCTTACTTTAATTTTAAGACACTTTCCCTCGTGTGCTTTTTTTTTTTTTTTTTTTTTCTAAATAGTTTTAGGTCTAAATTTAAACAGATTTTTTGAGAACTGATCTTACTAAATAATTTATTGAATATTTCCACCTCCCCCAATGGAAAAATGTATATGTCCTTTGTTTGTTTCAAAGTGGCTTAGTGTAGGAGGCATAGTGAGAGTTTTATCCCCTAGGTGTAATGTTACTTGCCTATCGATATAATCTCAGATGACCAAAAGTGAATATTTCCACCGCCTGAATGGGTGAGAGAGAACTGTCATTTCTCACACTGTTGACTTTTAACCTTCTTTGTAACTCGTTTTTAAACTCCCAAAATCAATCTAGCTCTCACCTTTTTCACTTTTATTGCTTCTATCGTTTGTTGTTTAAGAAAAGAGAAAGAGATGAAACAAAGCAAGAACTGGTGATACTCACACAATTGTTAACCCGGTTCAGCTTCTTCGGTGTGAGCAAGCCTACGGGGCCATATCAACTAATTTAGGTAGTGTGAAATAACAACATATTTCTAACTTGTTCATGTATTCCATATTCTTTTTGTACACAAAAGAAATTAAATGAACTTCTTTTCTCGACAGAACGATATTTTATTATATGAAACTGGAATTGACACAATCCACCATATGCAAATTAAACATTGAGTTAACCATGAAAGTGAATATATACAATAAGAAGACAAGATATTATTAGCATGACTCTTTCTTGCTAACAGATATGTAGATTCTTGCGAGAGAGAGAGAGAAAAAATGGTTTAAAAAATTCGCGATCGTAATAACTTGTCAAGACCTTTGTAATATCTTAACTAAGACTAGACAGAATCTTTTGAAAAAAGACATTCGTCTAACACATGCATGCTCCAAACGCTTTAGATAGCCATTAGAAAAGTCTTACCTTCTGCCTCCAATGCCAATATGTTGCCACACTTTTAACCCAATTAATATTCGAAAATACCATGATACTCTCTTAAAATTCATCCATATATTAACTACCAAAAGCGCAATTAATTATGATGTTGCGTAAGATATAAAATGTTCTAACTAAGCCACTTTCGTGAGCCAAGTTTTAGGTTCTTGAGGTCAAGATTGGAGTCTCCTCTGATCCACTATTTTGAGGGGGCATATTGATATAGAATATATCTTATATATGTACATTTTTCATGTTTCTTGTGAATATATATATATATATACCTTTTTATGTATTATTTGAAAAAGATCATTCGGTCGACAAATCATATAAATAAGTTGATAATAAAACAAAAACGAAACGAATATACTGTATAATAATAATATATAGAATGTGTAGGAAATTCCAACAGTATCTACTTTGATGGACATTACAAAGTGTGTTTTAAGTAGTAGAGTAGAGATTGATGGTGAAAGGCACTTTTTGTAGGCGGCAGCCATAAAGCAGCGTCGATGAATTTGGGTAACGTAAACTGGTCCAAGCCCAATCGATCCATCCTTTGGGTTCGATCAACTGATCAAGATTCGATCTCCCCGGAGTCATGGATTAACTGGTGTTCAGTGTTCACTCCATTCGGCAGTTCTAACATTTGTTAGTTAATTGTCTTGTAGTTTTTGTTCCATCTTTAAATATTTGATTAAAGCACATTCATAACTTATCCGTATTAAGTAGTACTGTCAAACATCAAAATCAACTAAAGGGGGGAAACACAGATGAATCCGAAATTAACCTGAGTACTACAAGTAATTATACAATATTAAGCAAGTCATCAGAGAAGAAGCTCGTGGTGTCCTAAAAGAAAAGCGTACAATAACTAACATTCAGCTTCAACTATCAGATATGCATTGTACAGACAGTAGAGAGTTAATATGAAACCTAATCTTCCATCTGGAGACTCAGTCAGCTGGTAACGATATGTTGATGTCCGTGGCTGAGTTTCTCGGTCCGTTGGTCCAGCTGGAGATACCGAATGAAGATGCTGGCTGCTCTCTGTCTGGGTTCGTTGATGAGAAAACAGAAGCCGGAGGAGGAGGCAATGACATGACTTCTGCAGGGGTATGCTCCACTCTTTGCTTCCTCGGTTTCTGATGATCTTGTTGATCACTCGTTATGAAACTGCCAACAACAACCTGTTTTTATGATTCGACAAAACTTGATGAGACCAGAGATGATTTCAAGAATTCACGTAAATGTTGTTGGGTTTGTCAGTCACCTGAATCGGAGTGGCAGCAATGAGCAAACCGGCCACACCGCCACCAACAACACGACCATCAGCACCTGCCAAAGAGACGCTCATGCCACCAGACCGACCTCTTGATCCTTGATTCTCTGTTTCCATGAAAGAACCAGACAGCGACAGTATCTCAAACCGACCCTGACAGGAACCAAACACCCTATAATAAGATACTCGGTTTCACTTTCTTTGATAAATGGAGGTGTGAGAGACAAACCTCATAGGTGAGAGTACCGCCACAGGAATCGGGCTGGCGAAGAGTAACGTTTGAAATTACGCCATTTGCTGATAAGATACAAATAGCTCGTGGTCCTTGTTGTGAAAAGGAGATGACCCTCATGGTAATGTCCTTCAATCAAACCAAAACAAACAAAGTTGTTGCTAAGTACGAAACAAACACAAATCTCCTTTCAACTGAAATGTAACGACTTTGATACATACCTCACCAGTGTTCACTGTGATTATATGCGGTGTGAAATTTGATCCAACACCACTCCCAACGCCAAACCGTTCACCTGCAACACGATAATTCAAAGTTTACACTTTTAAAAGGCACTCACGAAAATAATACATTCGCTCAACAAAGTTAAAGCTTGTACACATAGTTTCAGCCACCATATAAGTATAACCGGGTTATTCTAATCTCAATTCGAGCTAGCTATGTTACTGTAAAGAAAACAAAATGCAAGTTCTTGTCAAACTTTTAGCAGTTTTCTAAAGTATATAGAGTACAAAAAGTGCGTCTGTTATACAATATCACACTTTATAATAGAAGAGTGAGAGAAATGGAAGAGTTACCAGAAGAATGGAATGCAGAGCTCTTATGGATCTTCATATCAAAACCATTGAGCTTGGCTCTTCCTCGTTTCTTCGCAAGAGGAGTTGACTGAGAAGGCAAAGGAGTACCATTAGCTTCATATTTACGAGGTCTACCTCTCCTTTTCTTTCCTGAGGATTCTCCTGAAGGCATTGGGGCGTCCATGGGAGCAAGAGATGACTCCAGAGAGTGGTTAGGGGTCTCTGACGGTCTAGGAGCCATGTGATACGGTGATGGAGCTTCTGCTCCTATAACAGTCACACCACCAGAGCTAACTCTGTCGTTAGTTCCCATTTTCTCAAAATTCTTTGTTTAACTGCAAAACTACAAAGTAAAAGCCAAAGTTAAATAATAGTCAAAACCATGGGTGGGAATATCAAGTTTCTCTTCTCAACGAATGTGGTTAAAAAAGAAAGCTTCAATTTTTAGCTACAGAGTTAGAGCAAGCAGGAGCGAATATGGAAGTAAAGATGGCATCTTTCGTTCCGTAACAACACAGAGCAGACTGATATGATTCGATAAACACAGAGTAAGAAGTTAGAACATAATAGTAAAGAAAAATCATGAGAGAGATCTCAGACAAAAACAGAGACCTGAAGCTTTTGTCTAATAAACAACTCTGAGAAGCTACGTAGCTCTCTTCACACACACATTCAAAGCCAAAGAAGTTGTTCAGAAGAACAGATTTCTCTGCTGCTGCTTCATATGACCCCAGAAGCTCACACCTGCCGGAGAACGTCTCTACCAAATTTCCCGGAAAATGGGAAAAATCTTTACGATCCAAACAAAAAATAAAAATAAAATAAAAAATAAAATAAACAGAAATCACTACTACTAATATAATATTCCCCAGAGTAGAAAGAACATAAAAAAACTCAAAGGAGCGTCAAAATTTTGACGACGGGAGGAGACAAGAAAATATCAAAAAAAAAGATGAGAGAAATTATTTAAGATATAATCCCTTTAATTATCTTAGACCGACAGTGAATTTTGGTTAATAATACTTTCACGTCCGCATTTTTTTTTCTAATAATGTAAAAATAATGCGTAAATAATTAGTCATTTCTTCTTGACTTTAATGCATTTTATCATTAATAATAAAATTGTATCGTAAAACAAGTGCGAAGGGAAGGAATACAATTGGTAGGTGACATATGATAATGTGACAAGCAGTCACTATAACTATCCGTTTGTTTGACCTGCTCCAGGCTCCAGCTCTTCTGCCTTTTGACTCTCTCTCTTTTTTCTTACAAAATTAATTTTGAAAAATTGAAAATGTTAAAGTGATGCTTTTCTCACATCGTTGCATAATATTCCAGTGTTATTTATTGTAGATGAGAATTTTGATTGGAATCACGTGTTTGGTACCAAAATTTATAAAACATCTGGTAAATCAAATATATATGGTCAAAAAGTCCTATATTGCTTATACTTGCAGTAATTAAGTATAGATTTAAACATATGTGTGTTAAATAAGAATCCATTTATCCGTATCTCGTTAGGATCACGGCACATGAGAGAAAGCCTTTGGGTCATCATTACGTGTCAACACACCCCTCATTTCAAATTAATTTTTCGAGGTCTCGAGCCCACCTTCACGATTATACAACAAAAGTGATTAACGTTAATGATTGATTATTTTTTAATTTAACAATACTTATTAAGCCTTGAAAAGACAAACGAGACGGATGCAAGAACATAGCCAATTAGGGACATTGAGTTGGGCCTTAGACCTTTGGGCCAAGCTTACCTACGTTGCACTTAGGATCATAATTCGACCCAATTATTATTTTTTTAATTCAAAACATTATATTAGAGATAGGGGGCACGGGTGTCAAATGTCATGTCGACGTCTTACGTGAGATGTGAGTTGCACTGCATATCCAATAGAATCTATTGACAGGGCAATCCGGTTAGTACAAAATAAAGATATCCTAATAGTTAACATGGTTAGATCGGAGATGATGCACGGCATTGGTCTCCGGTCAAATACTTAGAGACGAACTCACGGGCAAGAGCGTTGAGATCACCGTCCTCTTCTGCTGGATCTTCCAGGCCTAACAATGCGCTCATATCCACTGACTCTCTTGAGACCTCAATATCTTCTTTTGGTTGTTGTTGTTGTTGTTGTTGTGGCATACCATGAATGTGTGACGACGAGGAAGACACATTTATTTTGTTATCGACAGAAGCAATGAGTGGCGCATTAAATGAAGAGTCTGCTTCTGTCGGTGAAATGTTTTGAGGATTCGGAGGAAGAAGACGTTGTAAGGTTGAGAGTTGAGTTTGGACGTAAGCCAACTCCGCCTGTAGATTCATCACCTGTTCACATACGGGACGTTTGATAAAAGATAATATAACATTAGTTTAGTTACATAACATCACTGTTCTTTTCCTGTTTGCTATACGGATGCTATAAATACCCCACTCACACATGCATTTGGACTACCGGTTGACAACATTAGTTTAGTTGATTACGATTTATAAGTTTTAGAATAAATTTTTCAAACTGTTTGGTTCAAACGATATATAGAATTAAAGATGACAAGTAGGAAGGTACCACAAAGATTGACAATTTGACTTTCTTTAACTCTGTTTTCGACAAACGAGAGTCCTTGGGAAGACGCACGTTAGCTATATTTTCAATTTATTAGAATTTTTGACACTTTCTAAATTTTGAATTCTATATGCAAATTTCAAAACTAATAAACACCAAGAGGCGATAAATGGAACTGTACCTGTACGCGGCTAATATATAATCTCATCATATTATACGTTATAGGATGAGTATATTTTTAGTGAACTGCATAATACACGCATGCATGCCTGGTACATCTTTTAGTGTATATAGATCAACAAACATGTACATTAATATAAATAAAAACATTGGGTCATATACGAATACCTGGTGTTGAAGGCCGAAGATGTGACCAACGCATCCGTAGACGGGGTCGTTAAGCCTAGCCAATGCCTCGTAAGAAAGCGTGACGACAGCTTCTAGTCTTCGGCTCGCTGGAATCATCATGAGGAGCTTGGAGGCATTACTCGCCCCGAAAACCTTGTGCACCGCCGCGAAATGAGACGTCCCTTCCTCGGAGTCAAAGTAAGGAGCGAAAACGCATGCCGACACGCATTTCCGCCGGAGATATTTGCATGCGCCGCACGGACCTCCACCACCGGTGGTGCATCCGCTCATCTTCTCTGTCTGTAACTTTCTGTTTTGGGAAGCAGTGTCGTCGTCGACCAGTTATATACCCAATCCAAAGAGATGTATAGAGAGAGATGGAAAGGTTTGTTTATAGAATAGTAATGTTTTTTAGTTAATGTAGAGCATAGAGGATCGTGTCAGGCAAGATAATCATGTCTTGCTTTTTGGTGGTGGGTCATTTAAATCACTACATTTTATTGCCTGTTCTCTTTTCTTCGATGTGTATACATTGTTTATTCCTTTTCATTTTTCTTTGGATGTTTCATTTTTCTATACATATAGGCTTTAGTGTTTTAACGCGATTTGGCAAAAAATTTACTAATAAACAAAATGTAATAAATTAATAAATTAGAAAACGCAAAAACGTAATATTTATTTTTTTTGCTAAAAATCATTAAATAATTAAGTAAGAATATAATTGATAATTTGTGTAAAAGTAAAATATATTATTTTATTTTTGTCATGGTAAAAAATCAATTTTGAATATAAAACGGTTGCATGAATATTAATATATTACATAGATTTTGTTGTTTACAATTATGAAATTATAAGTATTTGAAAAATATTTTTAAGTTTTATATATATATTTGGAGTGTTATGTTTAAACAAAATAAGTGTTTGAAAAATATTTTTAATGTTTTTTTTTACTTTAATATATTTAAAATGTTTTATCTCTTTCTAATTATAAATATATGTTTAACAATTTTCTGATTATCAAATAACATCTAAAATATAGTGAGATTTCATTTTTTAAGTATTTATATTTTTCTCAAAAAGAAATGTATATTTCGTCATTTCGCAAGATTTCCAATTGCACATTTTTTAGTTTTTGTGTAATTTTTCATTTAGTAAATTAACTCATTCCACATCTTAATTTTATTTTCTTTCATTCCACCGTTGCACAATGTTACCAATCGAAACTATAGTTAAGCTACACACCAGAAACTAACTATTTTCGAGATAATGGAAAGAAGTACTCCTAAAATCAATGAAAGCATACAACTTAAGATTTTTAAAATATAGACCCTTCAAAATAAGTAGCAATCATTTTGTTAAAAGACTGATGATTTGGAGAGAAAAGAACAATCTTCTAACGAAAGATTTTTTTTTTTTTAAATCTATAACTAGCACACGAGGCCTAGAAAGTAGTGTATTAGTTTGGTTTTAAATACTTAAAGAGTAGTGACTTGTGAGTAACGAAGAAAGAGTTGGTGGGTTAAGTAAAGGTACAAAATCGGAGGGAGTGTGGTTGGGTTCATTATAGTAATGAGAATGAATGGGTAAAGCTTGGAAGCAAGGGCAAAGCGGATTAGTGCATTTGTAATATACAAAAGGACAAACAGTAATGCTTTGCGTGAAGCAAACACACTTAGCTGCTTCCTTGCTGACGTCTCCACTCTCTATAGAGCTCCGTCGCAGGTTTCCTAACATCTTTCTATGCTAGTTATGTAGTGGGATAGATCTATTGCTTCTTCTTTCTACAAATCGTATTGTCAGACACCGACATGACACTGATCACTGTTTGCTTCGCCGCAAGTACAACCTCAGTCAGTCACTGTCTGTTTGACAAGATGCTGAATGACCTTTGTTACTTTTGAGCCTTATCGTTATATGGGCTGGGCCCGTTTTGGATTCATAATTAGCTTTAGCTATAGCTATAGCTAGAGTTAAATGATTAATAGTGACTATGAAATGTACGTACATATATAGTAACAAACAATTCTTAGCGGTGAGGAAAGGAGTAGAATACGAGGACTCGTGTGACATAATAGAGAGTACAAGGACTGTTCCCGTTTCTTCTAATTTTTTTTGTATTAAGTCCTCTAAATAATTAATTAAAGTCTTGTACAGTATTTAGTATAAAAAAATGGGAGCGTTACTTTACCAGATGCAAAGTGGATCCCACACGCCATTGGTTTGCTGCGTCAGCAAATTGCACAGAGCGGTTACGTTCATAAAGTCACATCTGACACATGGCGAATCTACATACTCCGGTTCTTGCAAGTCCCGGTTTCCGTTTCTGTGTTTTGATCGCCGGTTCTGTTGAACCAACATGTAGCTTGATTCACTTGCTAGTTGTGTAGGATACATCATGGGTTATGTGTTATATCACTTATATAATACACGTGTATTTGATCATTCTGGCCGCCACCAAATTCTAAGTCATTTATCGTGTAATATTTGATTCGGCACTGAGTTGGTGACGATATATTTACATAGATCTTTTCATTTTAGAAGCTTCACATATTTATAAATATTGCATTAACTGGATTTTCCTATTTTGTATCCTAATCGAATATTGAGTAACATGATTCCAAAATATTGTACATCAATAATCCCGTCCCTTAATACTACTATTCACTACTACAAGTTTTTGCATATACAATCATTACCGGATCGTATGTAATAAATCTAGTTGTTTTGGAAATTGCATATTCTCTCCATTGCTCTAGTACAGTATTATTTACGTACATAGATGTGACATCAGCAGATATATGTAAAGTAGGACTAAATGTTAATTTGTAATTTTAGTTTGTATTAACATTGCGAATATGATTGCTTTTTACCACTCGAAATATTTTTCGATTTTTCATGTTTTGGAAAAGTAATTCCACTATATACCATTAACTTGTTAAAATTTTAATGTTCAATACTATTATTTCACCATTTTACAATTATTCTACAAAAACTTTATCAAATTTAGTCCGTTCCACTAACAATTAGTTAATTGTTCTGTTATTCCGCTATGCATCTGACATATCAGTCAAGCCCATTATCGTCGTATATAACTTGAATTCAAATATGATAATATGCATGTTTATGTCATACACGACAAAAGTCAAAATAAAATATGCAAAAAAAGTAATTAACATCCAAAGAATCCAACATTAAAAAATCCGTATAATTTTTTTAGATATGTTGC
Source organism: Crucihimalaya himalaica (assembly GCA_004349715.1). Taxonomy (NCBI): domain Eukaryota; kingdom Viridiplantae; phylum Streptophyta; class Magnoliopsida; order Brassicales; family Brassicaceae; genus Crucihimalaya; species Crucihimalaya himalaica. Next base: position 201,281 of record SMJT01000002.1, read on the forward strand.
CAAATGTTGACAGAATACCGATTAAAATAACGCAGAGCGGTGAACCGTTACATTTTTTTTTATAAAGTTGTCGTATCAAAACCACCGCCAAAAATAATAATATTAGAATAGAAACTCATTTTATATAACTATTAGTTTGTAAAACTAATTTGCAATACTATTTTATTGAATTTGCATAAAATACAATTGTTTATACCATAAGATGCAATTGTGTGGACCGATTGTAACAAAACTAAGATTAAAACAGAAGTAGAAAAGTGAAGGAAGGGAATAACATTGAAGAAGTTGAGAGATATGGAATGTTTTGCTTCACGCAAAGAGCTTAACACGAGACAAATACGCTCCATCGCGTGGCTTTGAAGGCTTTTTTTTTTTTTTTTTTTCTTTTTGTCTTAACCGTCTTTTTTTTTTTTTCTGTAATAACAAGACTAATTAAATTATTATTATTTTACTTGTTTTCTTATCTACTACAGTAAATAATATTAATGTATTAGTGAGGGGGAAGTGAAAATATTTCCAATTTCCAACAACCAAACCCTAGTTTTGTTTACGTCTGACCTTCTTCTCCCTTTTCTTTTCTCCCAATTGTTCCTTGTTTTTTTTTTCTTTAATCACGAACCAAAAAGCATCCTAATCTCGATGAATTAACTCCATATATCTCAAAACCCTAATCAACAATTAGCTAGTAAAAGAAAAGAAGATTAAAAGAATCTGTGTGGTAAAAAAAAGAAGAAGATGAGTGGTAGTGGAAACCCTAGCAGCACCGGTGGAGGAGGACCTTGCGGCGCGTGCAAGTTCTTGAGAAGAAAGTGCGTTGCTGGCTGCATCTTCGCGCCTTACTTTGACTCCGAGCAAGGAGCGGCGCACTTCGCGGCGGTTCACAAGGTGTTCGGAGCGAGCAACGTCTCCAAACTCCTCTACCATGTTCCCGAGCATAAACGACCAGACGCCGTCGTTTCAATCTGTTTCGAGGCTCAGGCTCGTCTCAGAGACCCTATTTACGGCTGCGTCTCTCACATCGTCTCTCTTCAGCAACAGGTTTATCATTCTTTTCATAAACATTTAATTATATGTGATTAGTACAACTTATGATGCGAGATCGCAACCGTTTTAAGTCGATCTACTGTCTCTATATATGTCGTCACGTTGATCAATTCTTTTATCATTTTCTATGTAATTATGTTTTAATTTTTCTCTTTTGTTAAAAAAAAACTTTTTTTTGATGTTATTTTTGCATTTTGACTTAATGTTCAATTAAAGTACAAATTTAGTCCTTCTAATTTCCCTCTCTACTTTCCTATGATTGTCGTTTCCCCTCATGCAAATTACCCTTTCTTAAGCATCATATTTTTTTTTTTTTAATAATTCCGATGTGTTTTTCTTCAATTTGTTTTTTTTTTTTTTGCCTTGATCGAAAACCAACTCTAAAAAAAAAGTTAAAAATCTAATTTTCACAACTGGGATCATGGCCCTTTTGCCTTTTGGGTAAAGTTAAGTCTTTATTTCAAATGACGTGTCTATGAGTCTATATGTATGTGATATAGAAGAATCCGATCTTTTGATGTACATTTTTAGTAATGGTAGTTTGTTAAGAAAGTATGCATGATTGTTGTATGTGTGTGTAGTTAACATCATCCATTGATCAGTTTCATAACATATGAGAACTGATCTCTTTTTCTTGATTAAAATGGCTAATATTAAGGAGGTAAACGATCATTTAGCATATGTACTAGCTAGTAGAAGGTTTGTTTAATGTTTACAATGTTGTTTTCCAAGTCAACCCATCGATTGAGATGACAAATCTTCCTCTGTTCGCAACAACCACGTTGTTTTACATTTATTCTCAAGCACCCTTTTTAAAAAAACAAAAAAACTTTTGATTGCAATATGCATAGGTACTTTCATGTATACTAACGTATGCAATTGCATATTTGCATTCTATAAATCGATGTTAGTGAAGGATAATTTCAATATTACAAGCAAGCATTTATTTATATGTTATGTACAATGTCTTTTGTGTTATTATTAGCTTGTTTTATTCCGCATATATTTTTCTAAATCGGTTGTCTTGATTGATCATTTACTCCTGTCGTGTGTTTTTGGAATTATTGAATCAACATTTGCTCGAATTCGGAAACTCTTCCGATTATTAAATATTGCTGGAAATATCATTATCTAGATTATTATCTCTCTTTTCATATTGTTGGCATTATTATCAATTTTAATTCGTTAAAAAATAAAACAGGTGGTAAGTTTGCAAACTGAGCTTTCATATCTACAAGCACACTTAGCAACTCTAGAGCTGCCACAACCTCAACCACCACCGGCTCCGGTGTCGTCTTCTGGATCTCTCCAGAGTCTTTCCATGACGGACCTCCCAACGATATCGCCGTCGGTGTACGACCTCTCCTCCATCTTCGAGCCGGTCATGTCCTCCACGTGGGCAATGCAGCAACAACCGCGACCGTCTGATCATCTCTTCGGCGTCCCGTCATCGTCCAATATGGGTGGAGGCGGCGAGCTCCAAGCACTGACCCGTGAGTTTATTCACGGTGGACAAATGCCAGCTCAGCCATTGTCGGGAACCAGTGGTTCTGCCTCAACAGTGATAAAACGAGAATGATATTATTTTTACAAAATGTTTGTTTATTTGGACGTTAAGAGATCTATAGTTAGCCATATATATGTTTCTCCTTGTAATATATATACTCGGTCGAATTCGTATTTAAATTGTTGGCTAGAATGTTAATATAAGACCTATGATTTACGATTGATTGGAGTATATATGTTTTTTAAAAAAAAATTATGTACTTTATTTTTTTCGAAATTAGCAATTGGCTAATATATAATAGATTTCATTCCGTGTAATGAGTACGTACAAACATATTTATGTTTACAGGAAAACATTAATAATAATAATAATAAAATTTCTTAAATCCAAAGATCACTTTGATAACTTCATTTTTCTATTTAATTTCAAGTTCGAATGAGCACTGTAACGTTTTATACTGTATTTAGTTAAGAATTTTCAGAAAAACCCTCCAACTTGCTCATTTTTCAATTTCATCATTTATCTCCAAAAATATGCGAATCAATCATACAAAATATGCGATATGACCTTTACAAATATTTTCTTAACGTTTCCACAGTCATATACATATATTCTAAATGTAAACATCTTCGTTTTGATATATTATTTATCTAAATTTTAGGTAATGAATTCGGATTATATTGTGTATTATTTTTAGTTTTACGTAATTGACCGGCACTTTTTGGAGATGAAAGTTAATGTTACATAAAATTACGATTTGGATAGTTTTTTTTTTCCTTCGGAAAACCCTTACATTAATTGTGGAGTTTATGTAATTATTCATTGCTTTGGTCTCTTCGATGCTTAGACAATACAATGAGATCTTGAGCGTGAAGGAGGATCGATTCTGGCGGGAGATACAAACCACGTCAGATTCCGAAGAAACTCAGGCGACGGATTGAAAACGCCACTGGTAAATCTCCTTCCTCCTTTTCCCTATGAATTAATTATGGGCCGTAGATGGGTTCAACAAAAGTGTTCTGTTTATCAAATAGCCCAAATTGAGCGGGTATTAAGTAAACCCGACCCGGTTCCGTGAGCACTATGAGACTCTGGTTTGCTTAGAAATCCACTACTATTTATTTACTCAGACCAGCATCTTAAGAAGCATGCATTAACAAAATCTACCTAATTTATTCCAAATTAACATATTGTTTGATTACAAATATGTCATTTTTGAGACTGAGTGAACGAATAAAGGGTTGAGCTAAGTAAAGTATAAAGTTGTTGATGATAAATTAATTAGTGTAATACTTAAGAGAGAAACATTGGAGTAGAGTCTTACAAGACAATGTATCACCATTGGAAAACTTCAAAGCTATTACTAAAGAGTTTTTCTATGGTAAAAACTTTTTGCTTGAATTCAAATTCAAGTAATCAAAATTTCCTTCTTTTTAATAAACCTTATGATTATCTCAAATTTCAAGATCCTATTATTATATGCATATATAAGTATACATACATGTGTGTATAATCTAATGTTATCATGAGAGTAGAAACAATTAGATATAGCAAGTGACCACTCTTTTCCTTCTAAGACACCATACGAACTAATTAATATTTATTTAAAAAATATTAGCTATACAATTTGCGCATGTGTGGTCTACCTCGGAATCGGATTAATTAAAAAGAAACAGTTAAATGATCTGTTTTCAGATAGCTCCGTTTATCATATATAATTAAGTAATCCTTAATTAGCGTTCAAAAGCCATAAGGTACTCTTATTCTCTATTAATAGAGGAGAATGTGTCATCTTCTCATAACTCAATAACCAAAACTTATATCAAAATGGGAAAATCAAAATGTTCATGTCATCATCATCTTCTTGTTCTTGTTAGTGTTCTTTGGTGGATATCACCAGGATATGCTTCAGCAGAAGATGGACATGCAAAGGTAATAATATATATACAAGTCCAGCTTCTTTATCATTAGATTGACCAAAAATTTATGTTGCAAAGGAGAATTTACTCTTGAAATGAACTCTTTAATTATAAAGGATTTCTATATCATATATCTGGGAGATGGACCGGATAATACAGACGAAGCTATCAAGACACACATAAATCTTCTATCGTCTTTGGATATAAGGTATATATATATGCCATGCATGAATACATGGATAGATTTAATGGGTAACATTTTATCTTCTACTTGGTTGTCTGTGTAAATAAATATAAAATCTAATGGGAAACAGCGAAGAGGAAGCAAGAGATAGAAAGGTACATAGTTACACTAAAGCATTCAACGCTTTTGCTGCCAAGCTTTCTCCAAATGAAGCCAAGAAGATGATGGGTACTTCATATTTATCATTATTGATCATATAACAAAATAACTTCCATGCATGCAATAGCTATATATATATATATAGTGAGATTCATCATCAGTTAATAGTAAAAAGTGGTGCCCGCAGAGATGGAAGAAGTAGTTGGTGTGTACCGAAATGGATATCGGCAACTTCACACAACAAAATCATGGGATTTCGTTGGACTTCCTCTAACGGCGAAAAGACATCTAAAAGCAGAGAGAGATGTTATTATTGGTGTTCTTGATACAGGTCGGGTCTTTAATTATATATATGTATATATATATACACGCATGCATGCATGGCTTCTTATACTTTCTTTAACTCATGAACCTTCCTCAAACAATCAGGAATAACGCCAGAGTCGGAGAGTTTCCAGGACCATGGTCTCGGCCCTCCCCCGCCTAAATGGAAAGGATCGTGTGGACCTTATACAAACTTCACCGGATGCAACAAGTATACTATTATCTTTCTACTTTTATTTACTTTTGTTTCTTTTTAAGACAACTAACTTAATCCTCTCTATCTAAGCAACTCTTGTTAAACAAATATATCTTTGTTAAAAGTTTTTTCTAAAAAAAAAGATGGACTTGGGTGATCAATTTTTTAAAGTTTAGGGAGCCTACAAGAATAATGCGTTAATATAAGGGTTCTTATTGGAAATTTTAACTTGAACAGCAAAATAATCGGCGCCAACTACTTCAAGCACGACGGCAACGTGCCTACCGGCGAAATCCGATCACCCATCGATATCGACGGCCATGGGACGCACACGTCATCAACCGTTGCCGGCGTTCTAGTCGCAAACGCGAGTCTCTATGGCATAGCAAATGGTACCGCCCGCGGCGCGGTTCCGTCGGCGAGGTTGGCGACGTACAAGGTTTGTTGGGCCAGATCCGGCTGTGCCGACATGGACATCCTCGCCGGCTTCGAAGCGGCGATTCACGACGGCGTTGACATTATCTCCATCTCTATCGGCGGTCCAATCGCGGATTACTCTTCCGATTCGATATCCGTCGGGTCGTTTCACGCGATGAGAAAAGGGATCCTCACGGTGGCATCCGCCGGGAACGACGGACCGAGCTCAGGGACTGTAACGAACCATGAGCCGTGGATACTGACGGTTGCGGCAAGCGGAATCGATCGGACGTTCAAGAGCAGGATAGATCTCGGCAACGGCAAATCCTTCTCTGTAAGCATCTCAAAATCTCCTCCAAATTTTTAGGGATTAATCGGATTTAGGGGTTTCACATAAGAAAAATTTGATGATTGAAAGGGGATGGGAATTAGCATGTTTAACCCAAAAGCCAAATCGTATCCGCTTGTAAGTGGTGTTGATGCTGCTAAGAGCACAGACGACCAGTACTTAGCCAGGTACATCATCATCATCATCATCAACTTTGATTCGAATATGGTCATAAATGTGAGTAATTAAGTAAGAGGCAGAGACATGTTTGTTGATGATCGATCATGTTGTTAAGGTACTGCTTCTCTGATTCTTTGGACCGAAAGAAGGTGAAAGGAAAGGTAACGGTGTGTAGAATGGGAGGAGGTGGTGTGGAGTCGACTATTAAAAGCCATGGAGGTGCTGGTGCGATCATAGTTAGTGATCAGTATCTTGATAACGCTCAGATTTTCATGGCACCAGCAACGAGTGTTAATAGCTCCATTGGCGATGCCATCTACGGATATATCAACTCCACAAGGTCCTTGTTGGTTTTCTTGGATACTGAGGAATCTTGAGAAGAACTAGTGTGTTCAGTTCAACTAACTCTTTGTTTTTTGCTCTTAACAGATCACCATCGGCTGTGATTCAGAAAACCCGGCAAGTGTCAACCCCTGCTCCATTTGTTGCTTCTTTTTCATCAAGAGGTCCCAACCCGGGATCAACACGCCTTCTTAAGGTATACAAATTGATCAATGTCATCTGATTATGACAAATGCGGATCTTATCTTATTATGTTTGTACCATTTTGTAGCCTGATATTGCAGCACCCGGGATTGATATATTGGCGGCCTTCACTCTCAAGAGATCACTGACTGGATTAGATGGTGACACCCAATTCTCAAAATTCACCATCCTTTCTGGTACCTCAATGGCCTGCCCCCATGTTGCTGGTGTAGCTGCTTACGTCAAGTCTTTTCATCCAGATTGGACACCTGCTGCCATCAAATCAGCCATCATTACCTCAGGTAACTTGGTTTTGGTTCTCGTGAAATGGAAAACAGAGAAAGCAGTAACAACATGTATTTCTCTGTTTGTTTGGCAGCAAAACCGATAAGCCAGAGAGTGAACAAGGACGCAGAATTCGCTTATGGAGGAGGCCAAGTGAACCCAAGACGAGCGGCTAGCCCTGGCTTAGTCTACGACATGGACGACATCTCCTATGTTCAGTTCTTGTGCGGCGAAGGCTACAACGCAACCACTCTGGCTCCACTGGTGGGGTCACGCTCGGTGAGCTGTTCCTCCATTGTCCCTGGACTGGGCCACGATTCCCTCAACTACCCAACAATCCAAGTCACGTTGAGATCTGCCAAAACGTCCACAATAGCTGTGTTCAGGAGGAGAGTGACGAACGTGGGAGCAGCTTCGTCGGTGTACAACGTCACCGTCAGGGCACCGAAAGGAGTTGAAATAACGGTGGAGCCACAGAGTTTGTCGTTTTCAAAGGCTTTACAGAAGAGGAGCTTCAAAGTGGTGGTGAAGGCCAAACAAATGACTCCTGGGAAGATTGTGTCGGGCTTGCTCGTGTGGAAGAGTCCACGACACTCTGTTCGGAGCCCCATTGTTATCTACAGTCCTTCTTCGGATTGAATTAAGGAATTACGTCGTAATGTTATCCTCTCATGTGTTCTCTCTCGTAAATAAACCATCGTTTCCACTTTCCACTGCTTTACTTGGGGTCCCGTCAGTGTAGTGTACTACTACTTTCGTATTTTGGGTCAAAATCAAAAGCCCATATTAGGCCCATATTAGGCCTGTGAGCAAAAATGATAAAAATAGAAATCGGAAAAGCCCTAAAAGCAATGCAGCTTCTCTCTTTCGTCTATCAATGGAAGCTTCTATACCGGAAGACGTGATTCAGCCGCTGCTCCATGCGTCGGATTTATCATACTCTCTAGAAGATTGCTTGAAGTTTCTTCTAGAGTCTTCCAAGACCGATTCAGGCCGCTCCGATCTCGCTTCCAAGGCTATCCTTGCCTATATCCTACGTCTTCTTCAGCTTCTTCCTTACCCTTCTTCCCGCCATTATCTCAATCTCTCTCTCAAGGTCCTCCGTAACCTCTGTGCCGGCGAGACTTCTAATCAAAACTCTTTCGTCGACCACGACGGCTCTGTTATCGTCTCCGACTTATCCTAGAATCTGTGGCCTAACCCCTACGAAAATCTCAATTTTCTTTATTAAATCTAGTAAACTATAAATTTTATACCTTTAATCAATTTTAAAATAGAAAATCATGTTCAAGATCTATATTAATGTTATCTAAGGTAGTTTTGATGGTCATCAGGTATGTTTCTTCATTTGTTAACAAGTAATCTAATAAAATTCCAAATACACCTTAAATCAGCGTGCTAACCCCTCTAAAATCTCCAATATTTTAATTATCAGGTTTACTTAAGGACCAAATTATATTTCATTATGTTCCTATACCCAAAATTAATACAACTATACATTAAAACAAGAACATAGAATTTTTCAAAGTTATCCCAAAATATGTAAGCTAAACCCTTCGAAAACCTTGATTTTCATCAATAAATTTATTAAACAATTATTTTTGTCATCTTTCATCCATTTTGAAAATTGCAAACCATATATTAATGTTCACTAAACTTGTTTTGATGGTCATAAAACATGTTTCTTAATTTTTTAACAAGTAATATAATTAAACTCCAGATACATCCTAAATGAGTGGACTTATCCCTATGAGATCTCGATTTATTGTAAATCGGGGTTATGTAGGGACCAAATTATCTTCTATTGTATTTTCATACCCTATGTCGCTACAACTATACATTAAAACAAGAATTAAAAATTTTCAAAATTATCCTAGAATCTGTAGGCTAACCCCCTACGAAAATCTCGATTTTCCTTGTTAAATCTAATAAACTATTAATTTTATACCTTTAATCTATTTATAATAGAAAATCGTATTCAAGATCTATATTAATGTTATCTAAGCTAGTTTTGATGGTCATCAGATATGTTTCTTTATTTGTTAACAAGTAATCTAATAAAATTTCAAATACACCTTATATCGGCGTGCTAGCCCCTCTGAAATCTCTAATATTTTAATTATCAGGGTAATTTAGGGACCAAATTATATTCCATCATGTTCCTATACCCAAGGTTGATACAACATACATTAAAACAAGATCGTGGAATTTTTCAAAGTTATCCCAAAATATGTAGGATAACCCCTTCGAAAACCTTGATTTTCCTCAATAAATTTATTAAACAATTATTTTTGTCATCTTTCATCCATTTTAAAAATCACAAACCACATCCTAGATCTATATTAATGTTCACTAAACTTGTTTTGATGGTCATGAAACATGTTTCTTAATTTTTTAACAAGTAATATAATTAAACTCCAGATACATCCTAAATGAGTGGACTAATCCCTATGAGATCTTGATTTCCGTAAATCGGGGTTATGTAGGGACCAAATTATCATCTATTGTATTCTCATACCCTAGGTAGCTACAACTATACTTTAAAACAAGAATTGAAAATTTTCAAAATTATCCTAGAATCTGTGGGCTATAACCCCTACGAAAACCTTGATTTTCCACAATAAATTTATTAAACAATTATTTTTGTCATCTTTCATCCATTTTAAAAATCACAAACCACATCCTAGATCTATATTAATGTTCGCTAAACTTGTTTTGATGGTCATGAAACATGTTTCTTAATTTTTTAACAAGTAATATAATTAAACTCCAGATACATCCTAAATGAGTGGACTAATCCCTATGAGATCTTGATATCCGTAAATCGGGGTTATGTAGGGACCAAATTATCATCTATTGTATTCTCATACCCTAGGTGGCTACAACTATACTTTAAAACAAGAATTGAAAATTTTCAAAATTATCCTAGAATCTGTGGGCTAACCCCTACGAAAATCTGGATTTTCCTTGTTAAATCTAGCAAACTATTAATTTTATACCTTTAATCCATTTCGGAATAGAAACTCGTTTTCAAGATCTATATTAATGTTATCTAAGCTAGTTTATATGGTCATCAGGTATGTTTCTTCATTTGTTAACAAGTTATCTAAAAAAACTCCAAATACACCTTAAATCGGCTTGCTAGCCCCTCTGAAATCTCCAATATTTTAATAATCAGAGTTACTTAGGGACCAAATTATATTCCATCATCTTCCTACACTCAAGGTTGATAAAACTATACATTAAAACAAGAACATGAAATTTTTCAAAGTTATCCCAAAATATGTAGGGTAACCCCCTTCGAAAACCTTGATTTTCCATAATAAATATATTAAACAATTATTTTTGTCATCTTTCATCCATTTTAAAAATCACAAACCACATCTTAGATCTATATTAATGTTCACTAAACTTGTTATGATGGTCATGAAACATGTTTCTTAATTTTTTAACAAGTAATATAATTAAACTACAGATACATCCTAAATGAGTGGACTAATCCCTATGAGATCTTGATTTAATGTAAATCGGGGTTATGTAGAGACCAAATTTGCTTCTATTGTATTCTCATACCCTATGTGGCTACAACTATACATTAAACTAAGAATTGAAAATTTTCAAAATTATCCTAGAATCTGTGGGCTAACCCCTACGAAAATCACGATTTTCCTTGTTAAATCTAGTAAACTATTAATTTTATACCTTTAATCTATTTTGGAATAAAAAATCGTATTCAAGATCTATATTAATGTTATCTAAGCTAGTTTTGATGGTCATCAGGTATGTTTCTTCATTTGTTAACAAGTAATCTAATAAAATTCCACATACACCATAAATCGTGGTGCTAGCCCCTCTGAAATCTCCAATATTTTAATAATCAAGGTTACTTAGGGACCAAATTATATTCCATCATGTTCCTATACGCAAGGTTGATACAACTATACATTAAAACAAGAACATGAAATTTTTCAAAGTTATCCCAAAATATGTAGGGACCAAATTATCCCTATGAGATCTTGATTTACTGTAAATCGGGGTTATGTAGGGACCAAATTATCTTCTATTGTATTATCATACCCTAGGTGGCTAAAACTATACATTAAAACAAGAATTGAAAATTTTCAAAATTATCCTAGAATCTGTGGGCCCTACGAAAATCTCGATTTTCCTTGTTAAATCTAGTAAACTATTAATTTTATACCTTTAATCCATTTTGGAATAGAAACTCGTTTTCAAGATCTATATTAATGTTATCTAAGCTAGTTTAGATGGTCATCATGTATGTTTCTTCATTTGTTAACAAGTTATCTAATAAAATTCCAGATACACCATAAATCGGCGTGCTAGCGCTTCTGAAATCTCCAATATTTTAATAATCGGGGTTACTTATGGACAAAATTATATTTCATCATGTTCCTATATTCAAGGTTGATACAACTATACATTAAAACAAGAATGTGAAATTTTTCAAAGTTATCCCAAAATATGTATGCTAACCCCTTCGAAAACCTTTATTTTCCCAAATAAATTTATTAAACAATTATTTTTGTCATCTTTCATCCATTTTAAAAATCACAAACCACATCCTAGATCTACATTAATGTTCACTAAACTTGTTTTGATTGTCATGAAACATATTTCTTAATTTTTTAACAAGTAATATAATTAAACTCTAGATACATCCTAAATGAGTGGACTAATCCCTATGAGATCTCGTTTAATTGTAAATCAGGGTTATGTAGGGACCAAATTATCTTCTATTGTATTTTCATACCCTAGGTGGCTACAACTATACATTAAAACAAGAATTGAAAATTTTCAAAATTATCCTAGAATTTGTGGGCTAACCCTTACGAAAATCTGGATTTTCCTTGTTAAATCTAGTAAACAATTAATTTTATACCTTTAATCTATTTTAGAATAGAAAATCGTTATCAAGATCTATATTAATGTTGTCTAAGCTAGTTTTGATGGTCATCACGTATGTTTCTTCATTTGTTAACAAGTAATCTAATAGAATTTCAGATACACCATAAATCTGCATGCTAGCCCCTCTGAAATCTCCAATATTTTAATAATCGGGGTTACTTAGGGACCAAATTATATTCCATCATGATCCTATACCCAAGGTTTATACAACTATACATCAAAAAAAGAACATGATATTTTTCAAAGTTATCTCAAAATATGTAGGCTAACCCCTTCGAACACAATGATTTTCCTCAATAAATTTATTAAACAATTACTTTTGTCATCTTTCTTCCATTTCAAAAATCACAAACCACATCCTAGATCTATATTAATGTTCACTAAACTTGTTATGATTGTCATGAAACATGTTTCTTAATTTGTTTACAAGTAATATAATTAAACTTCATATACATTCTAAATGAGTGGACTAATCCCTATGAGATCTTGATTTACTGTAAATCGGGGTTATGTAGGGGCCAAATTATCTTCTATTGTATTCTCATACCCTAGTTGCCTACAACTATACATTAAAACAAGAATTGAAAAAAATTTCAAAATTATCCTAAAACCTGTGGGCTAACCCCTACGAAAATCTAGATTTTCCTTGTTAAATCTAGTAAACTATTAATTTTATACCTTTAATCCATTTTGGAATAGAAAGTCATGTTCAAGATCTATATTAATGTTATCTAAGGTAGTTTGATGGTCATCAGGTATGTTTCTTCATTTGTTAACAAGTAATCTAATAAAATTCCAGATACACCATAAATCGGCGTGCTAGCCCCTCTGAAATCTCCAATATTTTAATAATCGGGGTTACTTAGGGATCAAATTATATTCCATCATGTTCCTATACCCAAGGTTGATACAACTATACATTAAAACAAGAACACGAAACTTTTCAAAGTTATCCCAAAATATGTAGGCTATCCCCTTCGAAAACCTTGATTTTCCTCAATAAATTTATTAAAAAATTATTTTTGTCATCTTTCATCCATTTTAAAAATGACAAACCATATCCTAGATCTATATTAATGTTCACTAAACTTGTTTTGATTGTCATGAAACATGTTTCTTAATTTTTTAACAAAAGATATAATTAAACTCCTGATACATCATAAATGAGTGGACTAATCCCTATGAGATCTTGATTTACTGTAAATCGGGGTTATGTAGGGACCAAATTTGCTTCTATTGTATTCTCATACCCTAGGTGGCTACAACTATACATTAAAACAAGAATTGTAAATTTTCAAAAATTATCCTAGAATCTGTTGGCTAACCCCTACGAAAATCTCGATTTTCCTTGTTAAATCTAGTATACTATTAATTTTATACCTTTAATCCATTTTGGAATAGAAACTCGTTTTCAAGATCTATATTAATGTAATCTAAGCTAGTTTTGATGGTCTTCAGGTATGTTTCTTCATTTGTTAACAAGTAATCTAATAGAATTTCAGATACACCATAAATCTGCGTGCTAGCCCCTCTGGAATATCCAATATTTTAATAATCGGGGTTACTTAGAGACCAAATTATATTCCATCATGTTCCTATACCCAAGGTTGATACAACTATACATCAAAACAAGAACATGATATTTTTCAAAGTTATCTCAAAATATGTAGGCCTTCGAAAACAATGATTTTCCTCAACAAGTTTATTAAACAATTATTTTTGTTATCTTTCGTCCATTTTAAAAATCACAAACCACATCCTAGATCTATATTAATGTTCACTAAACTTGTTTTGATTGTCAGGAAACATGTTTCTTAATTGTTTAACAAGTAATATAATTAAAGTCCACATACATCCTAAATGAGTGGACTAATCCCTATGAGATCTCGATTTACTGTAAATCGGGGTTATGTAGGGACCAAATTATCTTCTATCGTATTCTCATACCCTAGGTGGCTTCAACTATACATTAAAAGAAGAATTGAAAAAAATTTCAAAAATATCCTAGAATCTGTGTGCAACCCCTTACAAAAATATGGATTTTACTTGTTAAATCTAGTAAACTATTAATTTTATACCTTTAATCCATTTTAAAATAGAAAATGTTATCTTTATTAATGTTATCTAAACTAGTTTTGATAATCATCAGGTATGTTTCTTCATTTGTTAACAAGTAAACTAATAAAATTCCAGTTACACCTTAAATCGGCGTGCTACCCCCTCTGAAATCTCCAATAATTTAATAATCAGGGTTACTTAGGGACCAAATTATATTCCATCATGTACCTATACTCAAGGTTGATAAAACTATACATTAAAACAAAAACATAAAATTTTTCAAATTTATCCCAAAATATGTAGGCTAACCCCTTCGAAAACCTTGATTTTCCACAATAAATTATTATATAATTATTTTTGTCATCTTTCATCTATTTTAAAAATCACAAACCACATCCTAGATTTATATTAATGTTTACTAAACTTGTTTTGTTGGTCATGAAACATGTTTCTTAATTTTATAACAAGTAATATAAATAAACTCCAGATACATCCTAAATGAGTCGACTAATCCCTGTGAGATCTCATTTAATTGTAAATCGGGGTTATGTAGAGACCAAATTATCTTCTATTGTATTTTCATACCCTAGGGGCTACAACTGTATATTAAAACAAGAATTAAAAAATTTCAAAATTATCCTAGAATTTGTGGGTAATTTTCAAATTTACCATATGAAAATCTCGATTTTCCTTGTTAAATCTAGTAAACTATTAATTTTATACTTTTAATCCATTTTGGAATAGAAAATCGTGTTCAAGATCTATATTAATGTTATCTAAGCTAGTTTTGATGCTCATCATGTATGTTTCTTCATTTGTTAACAAGTAAACTAATAAAATTCCAGTTACACATTAAATCGGCGTGCTAGCCCCTCTGAAATCTCCAATATTTTAATAATCAGGGTTACTTAGGGACCAAATTATATTCCATCATGTTTCTATACACAAGGTTGATACAACTATACATTAAAACAAGAACATAAAATTTTTCAAAGTTATCCCAAAATATGTAGGCTAACCCCCCCTTCAAAAACCTTGATTTTCCACAATAAATTATTAAATAATTATTTTTGTCATCTTTCAACTATTTTAAAAATCACAAACCACATCCTAGATCTATATTAATGTTTACTAAACTTGTTTTGATTGTCATGAAACATGTTTCTTAATTTTATAACATGTAATATAAATAAACTCTAGATACATCCTTAATGAGTGGACTAATCCCTATGAGATCTCATTTAATTGTAAATCGGGGTTATGTAGGGACCAAATTATCTTCTATTGTATTTTTATACCCTAGGTGGCTACAACTATACATTAAAACAAGAATTAAAAAATTTCAAAATTATCCTAGAATCTGTGGGTAATTTTCAAAATTACCCTACGAAAATCTCGATTTTCCTTGTTAAATCTAGTAAACTATTAATTTTATACTTTTAATCCATTTTGGAATAGAAAATCGTGTTCAAGATCTATGTTAATGTTATCTAAAGCTAGTTTTGATGGTCATCAGGTATGTTTCTTCATTTGTTACCAAGTAAACTAATAAAATTTCAATTACACCTTAAATCGGCGTGCTAGCACCTCTGAAATCTCCAATATTTTAATAATCAGGGTTACTTAGGGACCAAATTATATTCCATCATGTTCCTACACTCAAGGGTTATACAACTATACATTAAAACAAAAACATGAAATTTTTCAAAGTTATCCCAAAATACGTAGGCTAACCCCTTCGAAAACCTTGATTTTCCACAATAAATTATTAAATAATTATTTTTGTCATCTTTCATCCATTTTAAAAATCACAAACCACATCCTAGATCTATATTAATGTTTATTAAACTTGTTTTGATGGTCATGAAACATGTTTCTTTATTTATAACAAGTAATATAAATAAACTTCTGATACATCCTAAATGAGTGGACTAATCCCTATGAGATCTTGATTTACTGTAAATCGGGGTTATGTAGGGACCAAATTTGCTTCTATTGTATTCTCATACCCTAGGTGGCTACAACTATACATTAAAACAAGAATTCAAAATTTTCAAAATTATCCTAGAATCTGTGGGCTAATACAAAAATCTCGATTTTCCTTGTTAAATCTAGTAAACTATTAATTTTATACCTTTAATCCATTTTGGAATAGAAAATCGTGTTCAAGATCTATATTAATGTTATCTAAGCTAGGTTTGATAGTCATCAGGTATGTTTCTTCATTTGTTAACAAGTAATGTAATAAAATTCCAGATACACCATAAATCGACGTGCTAGCCACTCTGAAATCTCCAATATTTTAATAATCAACGTTACTTGGAGACCAAATTATATTCCATCATGTTCCTATACCCAAGGTTGATACAACTATACATTAAAAAAAGAACATGAAATTTTTCAAAGTTATCCCAAAATATGTAGGCTAACCCCTTCGAAAACCTTGATTTTCCCCAATAAATTTATTAAACAATTATTTTTGTCATCTTTCATCCATTTTAAAAATCACAAACCACATCCTAGATCTATATTAATGTTCACTAAACTTGTTTTGATGGTCATGAAACATGTTTCTTAATTTTTTAACAAGTAATATAATTAAACTCCAGATACATCCTAAATGAGTGGACTAATCCCTATGAGATCTCGATTTATTGTAAATCGGGGTTATGTAGGGACCAAATTATCTTCTATTGTATTTTCATACCCTAGGTGGCTACAACTATACATTAAAACAAGAATTGAAAATTTTCAAAATTATCCTAGAATCTGTGGGCTAACCCCTACGAAAATCTCGATTTTCCTTGTTAAATCTAGTAAACTATTAATTTTATACCTTTAATCCATTTTAGAATAGAAAATCGTGTTCAAGATCTATATTAATGTTATCTAAGCTAGTTTTGATGGTCATCAGGTATGTTTCTTCATTTGTTAACAAGTAATCTAATAAAATTCCAAATACACCTTAAATCGGCGTGCTAGCCCCTCTGAAATCTCCAATATTTTAATAATCAGGGTTACTTAGGGACCAAATTATATTCCATCATGTTCCTATACCCAAGGTTGATACAACTATACATTAAAAAAAGAACATGAAATTTTTCAAAGTTATCCCAAAATATGTAGGCTAACCCCTTCGAAAACCTTGATTTTCCCCAATAAATTTATTAAACAATTATTTTTGTCATCTTTCATCCATTTTAAAAATCACAAACCACATCTTAGATCTATATTAATGTTCACTAAACTTGTTTTGATTGTCAAGAAACATGTTTCTTAATTTTTTAACAAGTAATATAATTAAACTCCAGATCCATCCTAAATGAGTGGACTAATCCCTATGAGATCTTGATTTACTGTAAATCGGGGTTATGTAGGGACCAAATTTGCTTCTATTGTATTCTCATACCCTAGGTGGCTACAACTATACACTAAAACAAGAATTGAAAATTTTCAAAATTATCCTAGAATATGTGGGCAACCCCTACGAAAATCTCGATTTTCCTTGTTAAATCTAGTAAACTATTAATTTTATACCTTTAATCTATTTTGGAATAGAAAATCGTGTTCAAGATCTATATTAATGTTATCTAAGCTAGTTTTGATGGTCATCAGGTATATTTCTTCATTTGTTAACAAGTAGTCTAATAAAATTCCAAATACACCTTAAATCGGCGTGCTAGCCCTTCTGAGATCTCTAATATTTTAATAATCTGGATTAATTAGGGACCAAATTATATTCCATCATGTTCCTATACCCAAGGTTGATACAACTATACATGAAAAAAAGAACATGAAATTTTTCAAAGTTATCCCAAAATATGTAGGCTAACTCCTTCGAAAACCTTGATTTTTCCCAATAAATTTATTAAACAATTATTTTTGTCATCTTTCATCCATTTTAAAAATCACAAACCACATCCTAGATCTATATTAATGTTCACTAAACTTGTTTTGATGGTCATGAAACATGTTTCTTAAATTTTTAACAAGTAATATAATTAAACTCCAGATACATTCTAAATGAGTGGACTAATCCCTATGAAATCTCTATTTATTGTAAATCGGGGTTATGTATGGACCAAATTATCTTCTATTGTATTTTCATACCCTAGGTGGCTTCAACTATACATTAAAACAAGAATTGAAAATTTTAAAAATTATCCTAGAATATGTGGGCTAACCAACCCCTTACGAAAATCTCGATTTTCCTTGTTAAATCTAGTAAACTATTAAATTTATACCTTTAATCCATTTTAGAACAGAAAATCGTATCCAAGATCTATATTAATGTTATCTAAGCTAGTTTTGATGGTCATCGGGTATGTTTCTTCATTTGTTAACAAGTACTCTAATAAAATTCCAAATACACCTTAAATCGGCGTGATAGCCCCTTTGAGATCTCCAATATTTTAATAATCAGGGTTAATTAGGGATCAAATTATATTCCATCATGTTCCTATACCCAAAGTTGATACAGCTATACATTAAAACAAGAACATGGAATTTTTCAAAGTTATCTCAAAATATGTAGGCTAACCCCTTCGTAAACCTTGATTTTCGTCAATAAATTTATTAAACAATTATTTTTATCATCTTTCATTAATTTTAAAAATTGCGAACCACATCCTACATCTATAATAATGTTCAATGAACTAGTTTTTTGATGGTCATGAGGCACGTTTCTTAATTTTTTAACAAGTATTCTAATAAAACATCATATACGCCTTAAATCGGTGGACTAACACACCTATGACATCTCGATTTTATTGATAATCGAGATTATTTAGAGACCAAATTATCTTCCATCACGTTCTCGTACCAATGGTGGATAAACCTATTCATTAAGAAAGAACGTGAAATGTTTTCAAAATTATCGCAAAATATGTGGGTTAACCCCTAGAGAAAACTCGATTTTCCTCGCTAAATCTAGTAATCAAATAATTATATTACATTTAATCCATTTTAAAAATTAGAAACCATATTAATGTTCACTAAATTAGTTTTGATGGTCATGAAACATGTTATTTAATTTTTTAACAAATAATATAATAAAACTCCATATACGTCCTAAATGAGTGGTCTAATCCCTATGAGATCTCGATTTATTGTAAATCGGGGTTATATAGGGACCAAATTATCTTCTACCGTATTTCCATACCCTAGGTGGCTACGACTACACATTAAAACAAGAACGTAAAAATTTTCAAAGTTATCCTAGAATCGGTGGGTTAATCCCTACGAAAATTTTGATTTTCTAGGTAAATCTAGTAAACTATTAATTTTATACCTTTAGTCCATTTAATTAAAAATTCACATCCAAGATCTATACTAATGTTTCCTAAGCTAGTTTTCATAGTCATGAAGTATGTTTCTTCATTTGTTAACAAGTAATCTAATAAAACTCACAATACACCTTAAATCGGCGGACTAGCCCCTATAAGATCTCGAATATTTTAATAATCGGGGTTAATTAGAGACCAAATTATATTCTAATTATATGAAATATCTAATTATATCCAAAATCTAGCAAAACCCAAAATTTCATCCAAATCCCCCAAAAACATACAAATATTTCGGATATCGGATATCCGTCTGAGTGTCGGGTATTCAGATGCCCGTTTAGGAATCAGGTTTTGGATATTTACAGGTTCTGAAAATTTAAACCCGACTCGACCCAAGCACGATAGTACCCGAATCAAAACCAAACCGATTTTTTATTATTACTTAAGTGGGTCCCGAACTCCTCTACCCGAAACACGTGAACCTGAACGGGTTTTGTCCCAATCCGACCCAAAAACCCGAATACCCAGATCTAACGTCACACAATATACGCAAAACAGAACTTTTTTCGTCTATGTTTAGGTGCTTAATTATTTGTTTTTGATGGTAAACAAAAGAGTTGTCTATGTATTTTGTTTGTTTTTGAAATATTTATGCAGAGAAATGCAAATAATGTATAAAGCAAATGGGGTTAGAAATACATTTTCATACAATCTTAATATCAAAATGTTTTTAAACACAGTTTTACGTGTTTATGATAGTTTTAAAAATAAAATTATTTTAAATTAATTTTTGATTAATTTTTGATTAATTTTTGATTAATCTTAAATTTTTTCGATAAGCGTTATGACCATGCTCAACGCTCGACTAGCGATATTTTGAACATGGTAGGTAAGTAATGCTGCGTATGAATCATTTAAAAGAAAAAAAGCAAACCTTTGTTCAGTCGGGGTAAAAAAGTTCGAAACGGCGCACACAAAAAATGTATTAAATTGTGGACCAAAAATAAATAAATTAAAATAATACATGACCCATGTGACATCATGGAGACATATGTTTATAAATAAATAAAAATAGACCCTCGCAAAAACACAAACCACAACAAACTCTAAGCATTATATAATCATATAAATCACAATAATGAGCAGTAGCTTTCTGCCTCGCATCAAAATCATCATTAGGCCTGTACTACTACGTTAGTATTTTGGGTCAAAACCAAAAGCCCATATTAGGCCTGTGAGCAAAAATGATAAAATAGAAATCGGAAAAGCCCTAAAAGCAATGCAGCTTCTTCTCTTTCGTCTATCAATGGGAGCTTCTATACCGGAAGACGTGATTCAGCCGCTGCTCCATGCGTCGGATTTATCATACTCTCTAGAAGATTGCTTGAAGTTTCTTCTAGAGTCTTCCAAGACCGATTCAGGCCGCTCCGATCTCGCTTCCAAGGCTATCCTTGCCTATATCCTACGTCTTCTTCAGCTTCTTCCTTACCCTTCTTCCCGCCATTATCTCAATCTCTCTCTCAAGGTCCTCCGTAACCTCTGTGCCGGCGAGACTTCTAATCAAAACTCTTTCGTCGACCACGACGGCTCTGTTATCGTCTCCGACTTGCTTGATTCCGCGATTGCTGAGAAAATCACGGATTTCGAGACTGTTCGATTCGGGTTGCAGGTTCTAGCGAACGTTGTATTGTTCGGAGAGAAACGTCAGAGAGATGTGTGGCTGCGTTTTTTCCCGGAGAGGTTCTTCTCAATCGCTAAGATTAGGAGGCTTGAAACCTGTGATCCTCTGTGTATGATTTTGTATGCTTGCTTTGATGGAAGCTCGGACCTTGCTTCACAGCTTTGCAGCAGTGATGGGCTCAGCATCATTGCTGAAACTCTACGGACTTCATCATCCGGTAACTCGATGTCAAAGTTGTGATATTTTTTTTATCTGATCCCTGAGCCAATTAAGTTGATTCAAAAACCAAATCTTCGTTATTGTTTGTAGTTGGGTCTGTGGAGGATTATTGGCTCAAGTTACTGGTTTCGAGAATCTGTGTTGAAGACCATTGTTTCCCCCAGCTCTTCTCCAAATTATACAAAGTTGATGAGACCTTTACATCAGAGCAAGCTTTTCTTCTGAGGATGGTATCGGATATTGCAAATGAGCGTATAGGAAAAGTGTCAATCCCAAAGGATACAACTTCTTTCATTCTGGGATTATTCAAGCAATCAGTTGCCGTTTTTGATTTTGCTTCTAGCGAAAGATCCGAGCTTCCTACGGGTTCAACTATAATAGACGTAATGGGTTACTCTCTGGTTATAATAAGGGATGCTTGCGCGGGAGGAAGCCTTGAAGAGCTCAAGAAGGACAACAAGGATTCAGGTGATACTGTTGAATTGCTCTTGTCCTCTGGACTAATAGAGCTCCTCCTTGATCTGCTTCGCAAACTTGATCCGCCAACAACAATAAAGAAGGCTCTAAACCAGAGTCCTAGTTCTTCTTCTTCTTCATTAAAGCCCTGCCCTTACAGAGGATTCAGGAGGGATATTGTGTCTGTGATTGGGAACTGTGCGTACAGAAGGAAAGAGGTACAAGATGTGATCAGGGAGAGAGATGGGCTCTTCCTGATGTTGCAGCAGTGTGTGACCGATGATGAGAACCCGTTCTTGAGAGAATGGGGCTTGTGGTGTGTGAGAAATCTGCTGGAAGGGAACCCTGAGAACCAGGAAGTGGTTGCTGAGTTGGAGATTCAAGGCTCTGTGGATGTGCCTCAACTCCGTGAAATTGGTCTCAGAGTTGAAATTGACCCTAAAACAGCGAGGCCAAAGCTTGTCAATGACACCTGAAGCTTCATTGCCATGGCTGATGTAATCTATATATGTTTTATATGATTTTTCTTCCCGGTCAATATCATCTCATTTAAAAATGATCTTATTTCTTATTGAATGAAAATAAAGCAGTGTTTCCAATAAACTCGAGGAGAAACTTTAACCTTTTGTTAATTTACAATGTCTGATCCATTATAGTCTACACATAAAAGGTGTTCATACACCTTAAATAATCTAAGAATCTTCAATTTTATAAAAGGAATAAATGGGACTCTGCTTGTGATCAGATTGTGAGATTCTCTTGTATGGCAAGAAAGGATCCGACAATGTTTCCTCCAACATCGGGGAACTCCTCGCTCCCTGGAAGTGGACGGACTTTGCCTTTCCGGTCAACTTCCACCGGATATTTCATTAGATGTCCTCTCATCTCCGACACTTCCTCACTCCTAAATTGTTTCCAGTTCTCCTCCGCCATTGTTCTCACATGTCTTACACACTCTAGACTCTCTGGCTCCGCAAAGCAATCATCTAACGTTGCCATGTGTTCTGCCCAAAGCGACATTCTATATCCGTAGATCTGCAAAATGATGAACAAAGTTTTTATGTTTCTTTTTTGGTATGGCAGACTATGAAATCATGTCTGGACTATCTTTTTGCTCGATTACCTGACCGCGAGGACCAGATTGTCGTCGTGCCCATGTATGTTGAAGCTGGTAAGCTCCCATTGCTATCTCTGTATCTCGTGTCCCTTCCATTGATCTTTGGTTTATGTTTGCAGATCCAATCACCACATACTCATCATCAACAACCATCCCTTTTGAATGAACATATATCATAAATCTTCTGCTCTTTCGACATAATGCCTATAACACCGGTTCATTTACAACTCATCATTCAATGACAGTGACAGAAACCGCAGTAGCAAGTTACGCAGTAGGTTTGGTTACCTGAGGAGTGTTCTCGTTGCTTGGACTTCCTCTGCCCAATTCGTTACTTCCGTTCACCATTTCTCGGTTTCCAAGACAGAAGAAATTCAGATAGTCTTGCGGGGAGAATTCATCTTCGAGCCCGGCCTCCACTAATGCATTGTAGATAGTCCCATACATCATTTGCATTGTCTTGTGCTACAAGGACGATAACAATGACATTAAGTTTCACAAGGACCAGATTTTTCACCTTAATTGTCCACGCAAGAAAACATCAGATCGGATTACATATGAAATACATATGTCCGATATTTGGATCCATGCTGTTCTATTATAAAAAGGTATATATGCCTGAAAGAAATCTAATCACCAACTGCATACAACTTTAAGAACACACACACTCAATATTATTCACTAGTTGCTACTAATATGATCATTTGACCAGTTTAAGGAACGATGTAAGGGAAAGATCATGATATCGATATTGTGGCATGGACTAAGAGAGAAGGTTAACAGTTTGCAAAGACACATCTTCACTAGAATTACCTGCCAATATAGAATTCTTTGTGTAGCAGCGCCGGTTGGAACTCCTTCCGGCCACATTGGAATGACAATATATGCAGCAAACCGTTCCTTTGCTCTGATCTTAGCAGCAATCTTCAATGCAATTTCCACAGGAATCAGGTTGTTGGCACCTACATGAATATGACCACAACATAAAAATAAACAACCTTAAAGAAATAAACAAGGTTATGAAGACCATAGTCTCAAGTTGAGAAAAATACTGAGAATAATGCTCAATATTTTAATACGAAAGAAACTGAAATGTCAAAATCACAAGCAACAGAGCTACCACAGACGAAGCTAATGCACTTGAAAAGTGATAAAACAGTGTCTCTGTTTTAATTCATGATTAAGAAGATAAACCCAGCAATAGCCAGAAAACTTGAAAAAGCTCAAAGTTTCTTAGAAAGTTAGAGATTAAGAAGATTTTTCTGAAGGAACATTTAGGTAGACTTTCAAGTTGGATAAAGACTAATTTTCTAGATGATGTAACATGAACCTCGATTAGAAGAAAATAAAGTACGTCACTAATTCTGAACTGTTACAAAAACTAAGATATATACACGTATTTTTGAGAAAATTATCTTAATCTTGAGTTTTTCTAATCATAAGCTCATTTGAAAAAAAAAAGACACAAATGAACGAACCTATGTCCTTGTGAGCATTCCAGTCGTAGGAGGATCCAATGAAATACTGGTTCTCGATGTAGATGAAGTGTTGAGCTGCACGAATGGCCTTTACATATGCGGTGTGTATGCTCATGTCAATGAGCACATTCTTACCACACACCAAATTCTATCCAAACAAAGTCCCTCTAATCACAATCTCCCAGCCAAATAAGCGTCCACCAAATCATAATGACAGCACAATGTTTCTTTCATTTTTCAACTCACCTTGCTTGTAGCATATTTTGGATCCTTTGGGAAACCTTTCACAGAGTTTGAATCGATTGAACGGAAAATCTGAAGCAGAAACCAGAGAACCAGCAGCTTAGAAACAAAATCAGTTGTATACCAAAGTAACAAATTTGCATCTAATAGATTCTAACTAATAGATGGGCATCCTTCATGGACTTTGTGAACTAGTCAGAAAAACTTTCATACAACCCACTTTTTTTATATATAAATCAATGGCCAGGCGTAAAGAGAAGAAATAGAAACATCAAAAGTGGCTTCAGTCTATATGTTGTAGAAAGAATCCCAGACATTAATTGGCTCAGAGTTAATCAAACCAACAGACTACTTACAGAAACACTAATATTCAAACTAAAAGGGTTGGTTTCTGGCCAAATATGAACGACATCAAACTTTCTATCTCCAACTTCAATCCAGGGATCAAGAGTGACATGAAATCTACATTATGTTGTTATAGTACAGGCAATCTGTCACATTATATATAATTAAGAGTTTCAAGGTGCTTACCTGAACATGCCAAGCCTCGGGGTCATTTGCACAAACAGTAGGAGCATCCAAAACTCCTAATATATCTGGAATCCTGTCGATCCTTAGCAAGGCATCATCATACGATGTCTTCAATTTATTGATTCTGTGAGGCTTAGCAGCCTTCAGCCACCTCTCCTCAAAATTGGTCAGCACATCATACGCAGCTGGGCCATCAATCTTACTGTGCAAGTCATGCCAAGGTTCTCTAGGACAACCGGACACATTACCCTTGATTACATTTTAGTACATCAAGTCAAGGCTTTCCCATTCAGAACAAAAGAAACTAGTAACTAAGAATTACTTAGGTAATCACCACGAATTTGCGAAGACAAACAAAGATAGAAAGGCAAGCAGACATACCGTGAAAGTGGGGTTGTGATAGTCACCTTTATGATCTGTTTGCAGCGTCCTAAACAACGGATGTTGTGGAGTATCAAATCGGCCATTACAAAGATCAAGTCCGCCCACAAACGCTACGATTTTCCTTCTGTTACCCCCAGCATCAGCATCTACTATCAAGGTTTTTTGGTGGTGTGTATAGATGGTTCCAACTTCCTGATGGACTAAAATATAAATAGAAGTCGGATACCTCAACCAAAAAAAAGGACCAAAAATTAATGTTCTACCCTCTGTTTGACCCAACTATGTCGCTTTCCAGCATTTCGAGGGCATAGCAAGACTTGAACTGAGGAGTCCTTGAAAAAACGGCGTGTCTCCTCGTCATGGGTTCCCATCACCCCATCCTGTTCAAGTGAACAAATTGTGTCAGTACCTAAAACATACATAAATCACCATATCTAAACCCATGTCATCTAAGATACATATATCTCTATTGACTAGTATATTTCTGCATGAAGCAGGCATTTCTCATACTTACTCGAATAAAGCTGAATACTAAACCCATCAAAAAAATTCTGGTTTACATTGAAAAGTAGGCTAACAATAAACGGAAGAAACCTCGATAAGACTTCAAGAACCCAAAGCTGTTGATTTCCGAGACTCTAAAAGATGTTCTGGTTCCTACCCTATAGCGTAACTAACACATGCACTTCACAACCAATAAAGAAGTACAGACTTGAGGTTTCCAGTAACTTACTGTCATATATCCCAAGATGTTTTGTGAAGTTGGGTCGTCCCAAACCAAAAGCAGGACTCTCACACCTTCTCGGGACTTTGATCTTAGGAGTTCACCCAGTGTACATTCTGAAGCAGGATCTTCTTTATCCCGAAAAAGCCTGACATTATGCCACACTGACCAGCCTGTAATATAAATCAAACGTCTAGCTTGACAAATGGCATGAAACATATCTTGCCAACACTTGCCATGTTGGTAACACATTCCATTGCCGAGTTTTATTCTCGGGAGCATCCCTTCAGGTACATGTGCATCTTGGTACAAAGTCACACTGCCACCTTCCCTAAGAGGAAAATATGTTCCAGACACCCCCTGGTAATAAGGACCTGCACCAACTCCGCTGTGATAAACACTGAGTTTATCCATTGGAGTATATTGAATCGATAATGATAGAGTTGCCCCTGGTTTACTAGGCTTTCCATTGCTGTCTCGAATAGAGTAAGTCCCTTCAATTCTTGCACCTGAGTAAAGTTGTTCAACCGGGATTGTAACAAGTCCTATAAGCTGTGAACCCACAACGTCACTGTCCTTAACAACAAAATGGACCTCAACAGCGTGATGAGCAACAGGGACATAAAAATGCTGCTGCCAGACAGGGTTTTCGCTGTTGCTTATGACATATGTTCTTCCGATCACTGCACCAGCGACTGATATGGAAACGTAAGGATCACTAGTGATCTTCTTGCTCAACTGCCCTTCGATCATGTTGCTCATGTTTCCAAACACAACACCCAATGTCTTATGGAACAAATCCATGTTTGGTAGATTATTTGCACGATAAACCCAAATATCCAAATTCCCATGCAACAAGAGGACCTTCAAGGAGGATTTACCAAAGGGCACAATGTGCATACCGGGAGTATGTGGCGATCCAGTAGATGTATAACCATGACTAGACAAATCTAGTCTGCCTGAGTATGAATGACTTGAAAAAGAGTAGCTAGGGTGTTCGTAGAAGTTCCCCTGCAAGGAGCCCGAAGACTGGGAAGGCAAAAATGGAGCTGAGGGGGCTGGTGGCTGATTGACAGAAAGATTCAGAGCACCCAAAAGCTCATGGAGAGGAGGGTAAAGAGATGGAGAAGAGGAAGAGGAAGCCACACTGCTGACATTCTCATGACTCATACCCACGGAAGCCACAATGTGTTGCGGTGGCTCTTGATACGAACCATAGTAGCCAAAGGTTGGTTGATGAGCAGGATAAGGGTAAGGATGAGGAGCATAGTAACTCGGTGGTGGAGGGTGGGTGTAGTGTAACGGACCCGAATGAGAGGTTGAGACATGGTGATTAAGCGGTGGTGGTGGGTAAGGATAAGGTCGGGGAGGTGGGTATTGATCTGAATTGGGAGGTCTATGACTATAAGGGTGGTAATAAGGGTATGGAGAATTCGAACCATAGTTGTCCATCGTAACAAGACACACACACAGAGAGCTTGATTCCTTAAAGCAAGTAAAGATATATCCGAATCAACATCACAAGCAGCCCTTTCTTAATTCAGCAATGGCGGTTTTGCGTTTGATGAGAAGAGAGACATATTAAGGCATTACGGCGGATTAGAGAGAAGCTTCCAAGGAATTGAAAGAGATTAACCTTGCAGGCGCTGAACATGAAGAAACCGTCCTTACGCGATCATCGCAGAGAAGACACTTAGCTTATGATAACCAGAAGACGAAAGAGTCTCTTCTCTTCTGCAAAAAATTTGATTTTTGACTTTCTTCCCTCAAAAAAACTGAAAAAGGTTTGAAGTGGTCAGCTGCTATAACTTACTGTAGCCGGTCACACATTTCCAGTTAACTCAACTTCTCAAAGTGCGTAACTATCCTGTGAGACGGTCTATAGGTTGGGTATCGGTCCGACCACTACTCGAAGCTTAAGCCTAGACTCGCAGTGACCTGTCAATAGTGGACTCCTGGTTTTTTTTTTTTTTTTTTTTTTTTGGTTCACAATGATTAAGTTACCACTCCGATAATGAGCTCACATCACAGAGGTGGGGGCGCCAACAAAGATTCCAAATTTCTTATTAAGAAAAAAAAAAAGATAAATTGGTTAAGCTGAATTATTGATCGTGCACTGCGAAACACATCAAAAGAGCAATCTCTTGCTTAACATATTGAACTGGGTTTCTGCTGTACATAGAACTTGTTGGAACCCTCTCTAATTCCTACCCGTTTAGCTATAATCTCAAACAAAAACTTAGCAGCCAACATGAAATGTTTTCTCTTGAAAACTAAAAAGTCATCACCATTTTCTGTAATTTCCCAAAAACACAGATTTCTGCATTCATCTTGCAAAATAACTCCCAGATCAGTATTCCTTATCTCATTACCAAATGATCGTTCAAATTGTAGTATTGTCCCAGGTGGTACCCAGCGATGCACCGTGCTTCTTTATGATCTTAACCGACTCAAGAAGGACCTCTTGTTGTGTTGTATATAGCTCCTCTTTTCCCTGAGACAAAATGATACCGCATCAAGTTACTAAACTTTTGTCTGGATTTGACGGCAAAGATCGTTAGTTAAAGTGGTAGGTACCCATTCAAAAATATGAAGAATGTTACAGAGACTAAAGAGAGCAAGAAAGAGTACCATGTGTTTGAGATTGCAACCAATGGTGAGTTCAGCAAAAGATTTTTCCACTCGTGATAAGTAGCAGTAAGGAGCTTCTTTCCCTAAGAAAACTTTTGTATTTGCCCTCAACGTTTCCTTGATTTCATTTGATATCTGAGGAATCTTATCCAAGTCATCGATCTGCAATGGGATCTTGGATGCTATGGCTCTCCACTGAGCACGTGACTTATTCACAATCACCTGTATATGTTAATATAGTTCATGGTCATTCTGATTTCCTTCCATGAAAAATGTATAGCAATAAGATTCAAACAAATGAGATAATCAAATGGACACGACTGTTAACTCAGTGTGGACGCTTTTAAGTGTGAAATCCTGAAAGCGAGAGCATAAGCTTATGCAATATGAAGATGAATACTGCGAAACTGATATACTAACCTGACTGGAAAACAGTGAATTGGGTACCAAAACCGGAAATTTTTCGGCATTCAACAAAGATGTTGTCGTAAGTCCCATCTCAACAACTTGACCTTCTACAGATCCAGCCTGAAAAGTGGGGACAAGGAAGACACTATATCTTGAGAAAAAAAAATATGAGTGAGAATCACTAATAGATTTGCTTGCTCTAGGAAACTTAATAAAAGAAGAGAGCAAAAAGCAGGCAACACAAGAAAGTTCAAGTTCAACTAACTTTAATTGTATCTCCCATAGAGAAAGGCCGAGAGAATTGCATGGACAGACCACTCAGCACATTACCAAGGATATCTCTCGCAGCAAATGCAGTGGCAACTCCTGAAAAACTCAAGATAAAACTGATATGTTATGAGCAAATAGTATCTTATAAAGTGTTAGCAACCGTGGAAAAGACAAGATTACATGCTTGCGGTGACCTATAGAGGCCTTCTTTTCTGTTGAATCCTAGGAATTATCATTATAGGCCGTGAAAAACAACAAATTTGAAATAGAGAGCAGTAGACACACCTCCAACTCCACCAACTGTTAAGATAGATTGAACAGCTACCCCACAGGCTTCAGCCGAAGCCATCAAACCGATAGCAAAAAGACCTACTGATGATACTTTGTCTAACGTCAATACCTTCTCCCTATCTAGCCCACCAAAACTCTTAGCGGACAACATTCGGGTAATCACATTGGTCTTCCACCGATATAGGAACCACACAAGTGATAGAATGACTGCTCCCTTCACTGTCGGAGAAAAGTATTGAGCTGCTATAGTTGTTGGCGCCACCATAGCGGCACTACAACATATCACAATCATCAAGTCAGTTTATTTTCTAGAACATCATATTCAAATAAATCATGTCACTCATATACTACATAATTATTTTGCAAATGCAGAAAGTAAATGAGACTGACATTTGTGCAAAAGCTATGAAGGTGACTAAGTAACGCGCAGGATCCTCCAAAGCTCCCCAAAAGCTTTTCTCATATGGGACATCTTCGGTAGAAAAGCCTACGGGAAGCAAAGCAGCAGAACTTTGCATAGCATAAGTGTGAAACCTCCTCAAAACCCTAGGCATAACAATCCAAGCAAATAAAGTAGCAGTCATAGTGAGAGTGACGGGAACTATGACTTGTTTAAGATATGGGTTGGAGTCTAGGAATTGGTGAAGATGAGGGATCATCTCATCAGAAGCTGCTTTAGTCTTCCAAGCAGTTTCAGTAACAGCATCTACACTAGACTGCAACACATCTTGGGCCTTGTGAACCCAGTCAATGCCATTGCCATCAGCAGCAGGAGGTACAATATTGTTGTCAGGTTTGGAGCAGAAAGCCCGTGCATAAGAAGATGATGAATGGCCTAAGAAAGGGATCGAGTAATTGAAAGGCTTAGTATTATTATGATGAGGCAGGCCCAAATTGGAGGAGAAAGAGACGACAATCCTCAAAGGGGAAGCTTGTTTGGCTTCGCCATGAAGAAGAGAAGAAATGGCCCTGGCATGAGAGTTTAGGAGATTGAAAGAAGGGTTAGGCTCCTTGTTGAGGAAACCAGAAAACACAAAAGAAGACGATACTATTGGAGGTGGACGATGATGATGTGGATAGTATTGAGCTAGTCTCGAGTGTCTTGATCTGTGAAGTGACTTGAGAAGCGATAACCTAACTCCGGCCATTGAGAAAGAAGAGTCGTCTCCGATCTGCGGATTTAGAGAAACAAATCATATAATTGGAAGAGTGAGTCAATGCAAACAGAGGAAACCAAAGTGGACTAGAGAGAGGTCAATCTCATTCTCATCAATCAATCAATAATGGCAGACGAGAAGAGATCAAAACTGAAGTCAATGGGTGAGTTACTACTTTTGAAGAGGTTAGAGACTTATCTCTGACCTTGGAGCTGGAGGAGAGAATTGAATCTTGATGATGAAACCAAAAACAAAGTAAAGTATTGAAGTGTATTCTTCTTCTTCTTCTTCTTCTTCTATTTTGCTTGGCTAAGAGGGAAAGACACAACAACAAGACCTGCCCTCCCCTCTGGTTGTTTCAGCAACCTCCAACTTCTGGGCCTTTGGGCCTTCCTAGTTTTTTCTTTTTGTTTCTATTGGGCTTCATGCTTCAATTATAGTAGTAAAAACAATCGGGCAATCATGTCTTCACTCTTCACGTGTATTCTTGTGATTGAACCGTCAGACGTGTCTACAATGGAACATGTATACGTCTCACCATGTCTTTTCTTTTCTTTTTTCCCAGCCATTATTTGCCACTGGCCATTCTCTCATTACTCATATTTATAAATAATTTGACTTATCCAAGTTATATAATCAACTCATTACATAAATGATTATATTGTTTTATGCGCAAATCTGCTTATATTGATATACAATCACGAAAAACATAGAATACATTTATTATGAATTAGTATTCAAACAATGATAGATTGTGTCCAATTATTCATTATTGTACTCATAAATGTAGACATGTTATTTACCATCTAATTACATATTGTAATAATTAATACAGTAGTTTATTAGCATTTGTGGACTCTAGTAAAATGGGAGATTTAGAAGGAGATCTTTTAAATCATAACATCAAATTAACTACTAGTATATTATC
Source organism: Crucihimalaya himalaica (assembly GCA_004349715.1). NCBI lineage: Eukaryota > Viridiplantae > Streptophyta > Magnoliopsida > Brassicales > Brassicaceae > Crucihimalaya > Crucihimalaya himalaica. Next base: position 233,139 of record SMJT01000002.1, read on the forward strand.
ATCCTTTTTAACATTTATCATGTAACTTCTTATTATGTAAAAATTTGTTATTATAGTATTACCAGTGCAGCATGCAGACGAAGTCACCTTTTGGCAAAAGATCAAGATTAAAATTTAATAACATAATTAGATATTTTATAACATGAAAAATCCAAAATCGTTTCATTAGTCCATTTTCTAAATAAAAAGGGATACAATCGCAGCAACACTTGTGCTATAGTTGTAATCAGGAAAAACCCTAAAAGTTGTTATCAATCAAATCTGAGGCAATGGGAGAAAACAATCACAAAGACCAAAAGACACTTTCATACGACAAATCTAATAAACCCTTTTTTTCTTCATCATCGTGCTCGTTCACAGCGATCATCGTCGTATTGATCTTCGGCTCTTATCTATTATACTCATTCAGTTTCATCTCCTTTTTAAACCCATATTCTCCTTCTAAAATCCCCAATTATCTCCTCGTACCCGTAATCCGTCTCGGGTCGGGTCAAAAAGCAGAGGAACAAGAACAAACAGAGCTTAAACACATAGTATTCGGAATCGCCGCGTCCTCAGATCTCTGGAAGCATCGTAGAGAGTACGTGAAAACATGGTGGAAACCTAACGGACAAATGAACGGCGCCGTTTGGCTCGACAAACCCGTGAATGATTCCGTTTCTTCTTCCTCGGCCTTGCCTCAGATCCAAATATCCTCCGACACATCGAGCTTCAAGTACCGTTACCGTAACGGTCACAGATCAGCGATCAGGATCACAAGAATCGTATCGGAGACGGTGAGATTGAGAATGTTAAACGGAACGGAGTCTGAGAAAAACGTGAGGTGGGTGGTGATGGGTGACGACGACACAGTGTTCTTCACGGAGAATCTTGTAAGGGTTCTGAGAAAATACGATCATAAACAGTTTTATTACATAGGAGCACCGTCGGAGAGTCATTTGCAGAATCTGCATCAGTTTTCGTACGGTATGGCGTACGGAGGAGGTGGGTTTGCTATCAGCTATCCGTTGGCCAAAGTGTTGGAGAAGTTGCAAGATCGCTGCATTGAGAGATACTCCGATCTCTATGGCTCAGATGATCGGATTCATGCTTGCATGGCTGAGCTTGGTGTTCCCCTCACTAAAGAAGTTGGCTTTCACCAGGTTCTTCGTTTCTCTCTTTTTTTTTTTTACGATAAATTTCTATAAAATATCCAACTAATTAATTGCACCTAAATTTACATATGAATTATTTGAGATCGCTTTGTAAAAACACTAAAATCGTTTTACGTAAACTATATATTGATGTTTGTAATCATTTCATTAATATAGGTGATTATATATACGGTTAACTCTAGCTAATTATATTTATATATATGGATTTTGAACATATATACATGCAGTTCGATGTATACGGGAATCTCTTAGGGCTATTATCAGTACATCCACAAGCTCCGATAGTGTCAATCCATCACCTGGACGTAGTGGAGCCTATATTCCCAAAAACAGACAGAATCAAAGCCGTAAAGAAACTAATGATCGCAGCAAAACTGGATTCAGCCGATCTTGTGCAACAGTCGGTATGCTATGATACAAGTCGTCAGTGGACAATGTCGATCTCGTGGGGATACACAGTTCAAATCACACGTACGTATATGCCAGCAAGAATGATGGAAATGCCAACTCGCACTTTTAATGATTGGCACAAACGCCGCGATTTCACTAATCTTGCCTTCAACTCACGTCCCATTACATACACGGATTGTCAGCGTCCTCGTGTGTTTTATCTCTCTCGTGCGTTTACCAATTCTTCTTCTTCTGATGATGATGATACGAGGATTATTACCGAATATATGAGGCACAACGAATGGTATCCTAAATGCGACTGGGGTATCCCAGATCCTTCCGATATCAATAAGATTTTTGTCTACAAAAAGCCTAATCCTAATAGGTGGAACAAGGTATTCTTTTTCCTTTAATTTATTTGTTAATTTACAATACAATTTTTGTTTTGTTTTAGAAAAAAAATGATTGTATTGTTCGTGATAAAATGTCAAATGTTGTTCTTAGGCTCCACGGAGGGATTGTTGTAGATTATTGCCTACAAGGAAGAAGGGAACAATGGTGATCAATGTGGCAGCTTGTGCAAATGACGAAATTGTTGCTTATTCTGATAGATAGTTTCAATTGTTTACTTTTACAATTTAATTAAAGAGGACTTGCTTTTTTGAAAAGATACAAGAAGAATCTGTTGTTTATTTATATACTTAGGGAATAATATACATCTTTTGATATATATTTATCAATTATTTTTTTATTTTTTTAAGAAAACAATATGAGTTGAGTGATCAAAGCACCTCAGTAGTTTAATAATAATATACTCATCAGACTGATCAAGATAGTTTAAATAAATGGGCTTGGGGCCCATTAGTTGTATTAACGAGAGAGTTTAGAAGAAGATAATTATTAATGAATAGAAAAGGACAAAAATGAAGACGGAACAGCTGGAATGACGCGTTGACTTGGTCTCTCGTTTCATATTTCATTACATGACACTTTCTTGTCTGATCTGTAAATTCGAATTCGAATTCGACTGCAATGGCGATTCTGTACTCAAGGATCGTGTTCCTTCTCTTTGTCTTCCTTCTATCCTCTTCTGTACTTGCCTCTTTCTCTCCTCCCGACGAGTACCTCGTCAACTGTGGTTCCGACGTTGACTCCACCGTCGATAACCGCCGCTTCGTCGGCGACGTAAACGTGAATTTCTTTAAATCTGAAGGTTCAATCGCTCTACGAGGAGAACATCTAGCTCCGAACGTCCAACCGATCTACAGAACCGCTAGGATTTTCGCGCGACAGGGGAAATACAAGTTCAATGTCAACGAGAAAGGGACTCATATGGTACGTCTCCATTTCAATCGTCTCAATTCCTCCATAATCGATCTCAATGACGCTCTCTTTCACGTTTCCGTTAACGGTCATGTCGTCCTTAGGAATTTTAGCGGCGATGATGACTCGTCATCTAATTTTGAATCTAGGGTTAGAGAATTCTTGATTTGGGTCGATGTTGGAGAGGTTGTCATCAGGTTTGTTCCTAGTAAAGATTCGAAATTTGCATTTGTTAATGCCATCGAAGTTATATCTGCGCCTAAGGATTTGATTGCTGACGTTGCAACCTCTGTATCTCATGTTGGAACTGAGAAATTCAGTGGTTTAGCTAAACAAGCTTTGGAAGTTGTGTACAGAATCAATGTTGGTGGTAGAAAAGTTACTCCTTTTAACGACACATTGTGGAGAACTTGGGTTCCTGATGATGAATTCTTGATTACCGGTAATGGGTCATCTGAGAAAACTTACTTCACCGGTAGGATTAAGTATAGGCCTGGAGGGGCGAGCCGCGAAGTTGGACCTGATAACGTCTACAACACTGCCCGTGTGTGTAAAAGAAGCAACGGATTGGTTGATATGAGTTGGGATTTCCCAGTGATTGCGGGTTACAAGTATCTCATCCGGATGCATTTCTGCGACATTGCTAGCAAATCACTCGGCAGGCTATATTTCAATGTTTACATCAACGGGAACTTGGCGTACCAAGATTTCGATATCTCATACGCTGCGGATGATGTCCTTGGTTCTCCTTATTACATTGATTTCATTGTCGATCCTCCTACTGCTGATTACGAACACAGCAGCCCTTCAGGATCGTCGATAACCGTAAGTGTTGGACCATCAAACAAGACTAGTGTTTATGAACACGGAGTTGATGCGATATTGAACGGTGTTGAGATCATGAAGATGAATAACTCAATGGGTAGTCTTGATGGGTATGTTTCAACAGAGATGATTCTGAGTACTTGCCCAATTAGAAGAAACCTGAGCATATTTATAGCAATGTTGGCGTTTATGTGTATATTTATGAGCGTCTACATTGTGGCTCAAAGGAAGAAAGCTATGGATAACTATGGCTGGACAAAGCTGTCCATGGACGTCCTTGAAGATAATCCCAAGTCCGGGAATCAATTTATAGCAAGAAAGGCTTGAAGATCTTTTGCTTGCTCAATATATTAACAATGTACACTTTTCCTTGAGTATTTTCTACTTTGATACGATCTTTTTTTCTTTTTCTTAATTAGGTTTGTAATGTTTCACAATGGTGTTGTTTATAATATGTAACTGGTATATTCATTCAGTGATATATGGAGAGACTCGATGTAATTTTCGAAATGGAAATGTTTTTCTTTATGTTCATTGTTCATGTTACGATTGAGGTCTCTTTGTCTGATAAATAAAAATGTACTTCTGTAATAGACCTTTCAATTGAAAATAACCAAATTAACTGAAGTTACCTTTTCGGCTTTTCTAATACTAGTTTTTAACTTTTTAGTTTACTTATTATTATTGCAACTGTTGTCTCATAATTTCTGTAAATAGGAATTATTATGAATAAGTGATTAAACAAATAAAACAAAAAATCTATACAAGGTCAGAAGCCGTGGTGATGTCATCTCATGATGAGCAAAGAAAGATTGGTACGGTTACCGTACCGCATGATCCCCACCTCTGACCATAATATAAGAAATTAAGAACGCCAGTATCTATATATATTCTCTTTTCTTTTCACCGAAACATGAAATCAGAAACTTTATATATTCTCAAATATCGTCTGAGCAAGAAAGGTTGCATGGTCCTTGGCCTCTTCCCCAAAGTCAAAATACCAACTTGTACTATCTTCTTCTAATCCCCGCTAGTTCAATATTAATAAATTTTTACGTCATATTGACAAAAACAGTTAAATTAAACACAACCAGATCCATGGAGAGAGTCACATGCCTGAACCATGCACTGGTAAGTACTCTATCACATTCCGTACGAGTCACTCCATTACAACATAATATGTATTTACACGTTCTCTTATATATACACTTCTTTCTTCTCTCATTCTCCACAACTACATTCGATCAAGATTAAGAGAAAGAGAGCAAGAGAGAAGAGGATATGGACAACAGCAAAAAGGTTTCAGCAACAAACCCATCATCGGGAGATGAGTTCAAAGATGTGATTAAGGGATTGATTAAGCTCTTGATGCTGGTGATTTTCCTAGGACTTATCTTCATTTGGATCCTTATGCCAACCATGGTCTATCGAACCAAGTGGTTAAACCCTGTCATGCGTAACGAGTTTGGTACATCGACTTATTTTGGTGCAATAGGTTCGTATATATCAATTAATCTTGTTGATTTTTTTATTTTTTTTTCCTTAATTCACATTATACAATTTACAATATGTGATGATTTAACTGTTTCTGGTATGCAGGCTTGACCTTTTTCATGTTCATGTTCCCAATGGTCCTCATGGCTTGTTTGGGATGTCTCTACCTTCACTTGAAGAAACCAAAGACTACTAATCATCTCGTTAGGTATACTCATTAATTAACAACTCATTAATTAAAAACATATGTATTCTTCGTGACGACACAAAGATATGATCTTAACAGGGAGAACATAACTGAGGGAGGCGTGTTAGCAGCCATGAGAAGGCCAATGCTGGTCAAAGGGCCAATAGGGATAGTCTCAGCGACCGAATTAATATTGTTGGCAATGTTTGTGGCTCTTCTTCTTTGGAATTTTTTCATGTACATGCGCAATGCGTTCCCTACCATTACTCCTCAATCAGCCGCTAAACATCACCAAAAACTGTAAGCACTTTTTCACAAATACAGCGTAGTTTCTATATTATAACATGAGTATTTAATTTTAATAATTCCAACAATATTATATATAGATGGCAAGCAAGGTTGGAGGCAATGGCAATAAGGATCGGGCTTGTCGGTAACTGTTGTCTAGCTTTCCTATTCATACCGGTGGTGCGTGGGTCATCATTGCTTCCGGTTATAGGGCTGACTTCAGAGTCAAGCATCAAGTACCATATATGGCTTGGTCACATGCTCATGACCCTCTTCACTGCTCATGGTCTTTGTTTCATTATCTATTGGGCCTCAATGCATGAAATTTCTCAGATGGTGAGTTGGGGTAAGACCGAGATGTCGAATGTTGCCGGAGAGATAACTTTGCTGTCTGGACTTGTGATGTGGGCCACTACATATCCGTCGATTAGAAGAAGATTCTTTGAAGTTTTCTTCTATAGTCACTACCTTTACATCGTCTTTATGCTCTTCTACGTCCTCCACGTAGGCGTCGCCTTCTGCTTTATCACCTTCCCCGGTTTCTATATCTTCATGGTCGACCGTTTCTTGAGGTTTCTACAATCACGTGACAGTATTCGGTTGAGCTCTGCACGTGTTCTTCCTTCCAACACCGTTGAGCTCACTTTCTTCAAAAACAAAGGTGAGTCTTAATCAAGATTACATGTATGATTCAATTTATGAGCTATAGGCACATGGTGTATGTTTCGTCTAGCTAAGCTCTGTGGAGAGTTAGATATAATATGGATCGGTTTGGACTTGTCCTGATAGGATTAGGCTGGATCGATGTGAGGGTTTTTGCCACACCATAATATCGCACGCTAATCATATATATATATATATATATATATATATCATCTTACAGGATTGGTTTATAATCCGACGAGCATATTGTTTGTGAACATACCGAGCATTTCGAAGCTGCAATGGCATCCATTTACGGTTACTTCAAGCAGTAACCTTGAGGCAGAGAAGCTAAGCATTGTGATTAAGAGCGAAGGGAAATGGTCAACAAAGCTTTACCAAATGCTTTCTTCTTCTGATCGTATCGATCGTTCTCTTTCTGTTTCTGTCGAAGGACCTTATGGACCTGTTTCAACAGATTTCTTAAGGTATCAATTTCATGTTCAAATATTATCAATTTTATGTAGAATGGATTAGGGTTGGATATCTTGTAGCACAAGTAACCTTGATGATAAAAACTTTCTTCTTACAGGCACGAATCTTTGGTTATGGTAAGCGGAGGCAGCGGAATTACTCCATTTGTATCAATCATCCGTGACTTAATCGCCATGACACAAACAACGACATGCGAAATTCCCAAAATTACCTTGATTTGTGCGTTCAAGAACTCTTCTGACATCTCCATGCTTGACCTTATCCTCCCCACATCCGGTCTCGAATTATCATCTGACCTGAATATCCAAATTGAAGCCTTCATCACCAAAGAGAAAGAACCAAGAAGAAACGAAGAAACACAGAAGATCAGAACTATCTGGTTCAAACCAAGTCCCTCGGACCAACCAATCTCAGCAATCCTAGGACCAAACTCATGGCTTTGTCTCGCCGCCATCCTCGCATCTTCCACCCTAATCTTCATGATAATCATCGGAGTCATGACAAGATACTACATTTACCCGATCGATCAAAATAAGAACAAGTACAATGCTGCGTCAAGATCAATCCTTTATCTTCTGGTCCTCTGTGTTAGCATCATGATGACGTCAAGTGCAGCTGTATTGTGGAATAAGAAGAAGTACAATGCTGAGAACAGTAAACAGGTCCAAAACGTCGACGTACCAAGCCCAACATTATCTCCTAGCTCATGGGCTTACAGAGAAATTGAGAGTAGTCCTCGAGAGTCGCTTGTTCAATGCACCAACCTCCATTTCGGTGAAAGACCAGACCTCAAGAGTGAGTATATGTTACACTAGTATACTCAAAATATTGCACATATACATAACACTCTGTATATGACCATATGTTTTTATAATCTATATGAAAACAGAGATTCGACTTGAGACCAAAGGTTCAAGCGTGGGAGTGATGGTGTGCGGTCCAAAGAAGATGAGACAAGAAGTGGCCAAGATTTGTTCATCTGGTTTGGCTAAGAATATTCACTTTGAATCCATCAGTTTCAGTTGGTGATTGAGCATTTATAACATATACGTAACTATATTTGTGTGATTGCTTTGTGGACTTCTCTGTTTTTCTAAAGAATTACAGCTGGTGATTGAGCGTTTATAATAATATTCTGTTTTTAACTCTTGTGCTTCCTGATGTAACGATTTGGTCCAAATCGAGGAGATGGCATTGTATTACGTCAATGCGGTAATGAATGATTTGTTTTCTGTTTCCATTATGTTCTTTTTTACTCGGTCAATGTCCTTAAAGCTAGATAATTGATGGTGGGATACAAATCTGATTGTCAAGATAGTTGTTTCGCTGCTTCCATATGGCACATACAAGAGGCTGAGAAACTAGTTTCCTAAGAATTGGTGGTGGCCTGTCATGTTTCATTCTTGTCAATGAGAGAGAAGGTCTGACCACACACATAGCATTCAATAAGTGAAGAGCAAAGCTACAAGATAGCAGCAAGCGATCACGAGTTTCTGGGTACGGAGAACAAAAGCCACATGTTGTAAGTAAGCGGTCTGAAGTCTGCCATCCATATGGTGAAAGCTTGCATCAGAGTTGCTCTTTTAAACCATATTGATATTGAGCCTGACCAGTCCACTAACTCCTCTATCTTGATACATGCTACAGAAAAAGAAAAAAAAAAAAACACCACTTCCTATATTAATTTAATAATAAAATGTTTACGTCCACATAAAACAACCAATAAACACCATAGCATTACGAGTATGAGCATTTCGTGCAAGAAAGCCTGATTGTAGTTACTAACTACTATTGTAGTTAGAGTCTCCCTCGGTTCATAATACAATAATTAGTGGACCTTTTATTTTAATATTTTATTTATCTAATACTTTTACGCCACTCATACTCAACATTTATTCTAAACCTTGAAGTAATCAAAAATGAATGATCTTAAATGTGATTTAGCTATCTCTATATTAATGTGAATAGAATAGCTATCTCTTTCTTAATTAAATGTGAATAGCTATCTCTTTTTTTCCAACCAAATTAATAAAAAAATCATTCCATGATTGGTAGCCCATTATAGAGGAAACAAATTCACAAATGATATCTCATAAAATAAAGTTGGAGATTTACAAGTGAATAGCTATCTACTTTTAAATGTGAATAGGTATCCCTATTAATTATTAAAAATGCTATGCTTTTGCTTCTAAGGCATGTTTTTTCAACTATGTGAAGTTCTCTCTTTTTTTACTTTTTCTTTATTTCGTCATTCTTGTCCGTCACCGACCAATCGTACACCTTCAGCCCATTGACATGTTCTTCTATGACACGGTCAGTAGCTTTATCTCTTTGACGTACGTTTCAATCGTCTACTCTATACTATATCCCGCCCTCGCGTTCCACGCAAACATCGAATTGTAATTATTCAAATGATATAAATAGCCATCTTAAATCCTCTCAAAACCTTTCTTTCTTTTTCTCTTTATTTATTATTTTCTCTAAATTGATAGAAAAAGATTCCTGAATTCTTAGATTTCTCATTCACCATTCTTTATAAGAAAAGAAAAAAAACAAATCATGGGCTTTTCTTACGGCGGCGCCGGAGTTATCATTGTCGGAGTTATTATGAATGATTTTATTAGAGTGGTTCGTTCTTTTCTTGATCTACCTCGTTTGTTTGGTGTTTATTCGGGGAGTACTATCTCCGTTACAAACAAGATTCCGATAGACGATATGCTCCCGGCAACAAAAATCGAGGATATGTCACGGGTCAATCAACCGGAGAGCTGCCGGATATGTCAAGACGAGTTCGACGGCGGTGACGAAGTCAGGTGTTTGAGGAATTGCGTACATGTTTATCACAAGACGTGTATTGACCGTTGGATCCAAGACGACAAGATGACATGTCCTTTGTGTAGAACCCCGATCGTCCCTGATTTCTATTTTTTTCGTTTGTAAATTAGAAAAGCTAACGTTTCCCATTAATCACAAATCTTTTTTTTTTTTCAACAAATAGATAACAATCGTTCAAATTAAAAACTATTTTTTTTGTCGATCTTTTTCGTATCTTGACTTCCTATAATTCATTTCCATAAAAAAAAAAATACTTTAGTTAGTAATCCGGAAAATATTAAAGATCACAAAACTGGATAAACAAGTAAACAAACAAAGGAATTTTTGGCCTTAATCCATGTCACATGTAAATAATAAGTACACACTATTCATAAGTAGAAATCCGATTCATTGTTGGGCCCTTAATACAGCCCACATGCTATATCTGAGAGGCTGAGAGGTCAAAATCGCCAATCTCGTCTTTGGATATTTTGATCGATTAACACCAAGAGATACACTGGTAGTTTCACAGTGAACGATAACACATTTGTTTTTCTTTTGTGCGCATAGAGGTTAATTACGCAATTATTATCAATATGAATTATGTTATTCCACGCTAATAATATTTTTTTCCTTCGGATTAAAAGCCGCACATCGGTGCCAACGTAAGCGTTAGAGATGCGACTCCGTGCACCTACTTAGTCATTTTCGATGTCCACCTCCTCCGCTAATTATCAAATCGTGGACGAACAGACGGCGGCCTCTTTTGTCGGAGCTCCACCACCATCGTTGCCTCATTACGATCACTAATCACAAAGTCCAGCTCAAGTAGGCCACTCTCTCGCCTGTCGCGCGTGTCCCTTAATCACGATCTTAGGCTTGTCTGATTTCATTCACACCCTTATGTTAAAAAAAAAAAAAAACATCGGAGAGGCTAATATGTAATATCCCATGTGCATGCTCAGTCAAACTCACCCCCTCACGTGACCCATTGCCTCTCTATCACGTGATATAGACGAGTACCATTTTTAGATACGACACATATATGTTAGATAGATCCTTTAGGATTTTTTTTACAGTGGTGTTGTTTGTATAATTTGAATCCCATACATTTATGTAGTTGACAAAAACAAAAGGAGATGTGTATATTCAAAGACTCAGGTTTATTGACCCAAAAAAGGAGTTAGAAGTTATGGTGTATCCTTGGAACTTAAATTTGGTAAAATTTAGCGGCAGCTTTTCTTTTTTAATATTTTTTTCCGACTACAGTATATAAGATGGATATTAGAGGGAAATAAAAGTAAAACCTAAGGACATTTCCGTCCAATGGGAAAATGATATGGCAAGGGCCGAGAAAAGCAAACCAAAAAGTTTAATAAAAAAGAACCCTCCTATCGACTTATGTGAGATCTGCTCCTGAGGAAGAAGAGGTGAATATCGAGTCGTATGCTTACGTGGTGATATTTATATATTGAGCGTGCGTTTATACATCTTCTTACTTGTTTGGTTTCTTTGTCTTCTCTTTGGGCCAAAGTGTTGTTGGGGTAAGAAGATGAGGATTCGGAAGAACATGAAGCTGTCATCTGTTCTTTTAGCGACAGCAGGTCACGGCGGAGAGATACCGGAGACTTATGTGTGTCACTTAAACCAGTCTCCATGGGATGTGATTCCGGTCACTTCCTCCGGCGATTGCGACTTAACTAACCTGCTCGACTCGTCGTGGTTCCTCCCTTTATCGTCTTCTTCTTCTTCTTCTTCTTCTTCTCCGCCTCTCATTCACCAGGTAAATTCAATTCGTTTCGATGTGTGATTCCCATTTCGATTCCGCTTTCACCAATGTCCAGCATTTCTTCTATTATCCTCCGCCTCTTATTAGGGTTTGTCTCGTTTTTTTCTGGTTGCTGTTCGGGAAACTTGAAAGAACCCTAAAATTATGGATCTTGAGATCCTGGGTCGTTTAATCTATCGATTAGTGTTGATGGGTCGTTACTATTTTGCTTCGTTGATTCCCATTTCCTTCTCTATCTCCGATTATTCTTTTTCTTGTTTATTACAAAGTGTCTCCATTTCTTCGTTAACTCAGTTCAGTGGAGAAGACAGCTTCATTGCGAATGTGAGTTTGGGAGATTGTAATGGCGCTGCTGTTAGGTACTTATCCATTTGGTTCTTCACTTCAATCGACTTCTCAATTATCTGCTTCTCTTCGTTAGCTTCGCTGTTTTTTAGGGTTTTAGTCGTATTCTTTTATAATCGGGTTATTTAATTTCGCCCCAATCGAAATGCCGGGCGACCCGGTTACAATTTTTTACATCTTTTTTCCTTTCTCTTATTTTATCGTCCAGATTTAATAACTCCATGGGAAATAATCACAACCTTGTCTCCGTCGAGAAACTTCATCTCAATGCGGCGGAGGATAAGTACGAGATATCGCCGGACGTTCAAGAACTAATGGATCAGAGCGATGACAGTGACAAGAAATCCGAAGGTCTCCTCGAGCCTAATTCGCCGGTCAAAGCCTCCGGTGACGAGGACCAAGTGGGTGTTACAATGCCGGCGCCGCCTAAACGCGGACGGCCACGTGGTACGGGTAAGAAAGCTCAAGCTTCCGCTGCCGCATCGAAGAATCCGTACGAGTTTTACTATTACTCTGGTTTCGGGCCACGGTGGGGGAGAAAAAGAGGCGGTTCCGACGACGAGAAGATAAGTATTGGCGATAATAAAAAGAGTAGAAGTAGTAACAGTAGCAGCAGTGACGAAGAGGGTGATAAAACGACGGCGTTTGGAGAGGGGAGTGTTAGCTTTGATGTGTTTGATTACATGGAAGAGGATTATGTCGACGTGATGGATCAAGATCAAGACCAAGAGAGTGATCTTAGGAGGAAGAAAAAAAGAGAGAAGATGATAATGACGAAGAAGACGATCAAAAGAGGAAGGAAGCCCGTAAAGGAAAGGTCTTTGAAATCTCTCATGTGAAATATTTTTTGTTCACTGAGGGTATTTCTGTCTTTTTCTTTTTATTATTGTCTGATTTTGTTTTCTAAGTGTGGTTCTCGTGGTCTTTTGTTTAATTCATGAACATATGTATTAACATTTTCTACATCTCTGTTGTATTTTGGTTAGATGACTTTGTTTTAGTTTTTTTTCTTAAAACTTTCATGTTCTCATTTCTTAAGTTTTTAAAATATTCACTATCGCTAAACCTAATTGTGTTTAATCACTAATAAACTAAGTTATTGTTTTATATATAAAGAATAACTCAAAAAATTAATAAGAAAAATATATAGTTACATAAAAAAATTATCCAAAAAATATTTCTTAATTAAAGGTTAATGATACATGCTACTAACATACATCGAATTAGAAATTCATGATGTGAAAAGTAAAATACTCTCACAAATACTTTATACCTAAAATTTTGTTATAAATATAAATGAGGTCGAAATTCATAATAATGTATATCTAAATAATCTAATGCCACTACTTGGATCACAATAGGGGAGAAAAACCCTTCTCGCGTGGCAACTCATAATTTTGGATTGGTTTCGATATTGGCTTTAGTTTTTAAACACAAATCTTTTTTTCTAACAAACTATTAAGTTTCAATCCTTTTTCTTATGTGATATAATCTGAATAGTGTTTTCTTATTTAATAAATTCAAACCAAAAATTTTTGGATTCGTAAGTTTAAATACTTTGTTTATTTCTGGTTATGACCAGTTTTGTGGGACATTTGTAGGTTTCTTTGTAAATTTAAGACTTAGAGCATCTTCAATGGAGTTTCTTATTAAGAAACTTTTAATAAAATAATAATAAAACTTTTAAAAATTATGTGAGAGAAGAAGAGAGTTTCTTAATAAGAAACAAGAACCCATAGTTTCTTATTAAGAAACCCTCCTCGCACTTGTCATATTTCTATTAGTAAACTATAGTTAATAATTTAAATTTAATTAAATATATTAAGTTTATAAAAAAATATTATTAGTTTAATGTTAAGATACTCATAGGTATCTTAACTATCTATCCAGGATGCTATTATCGTCCCAAAATGAACCCAATTTTATCCCTCACTTTTGTTCTCAGCCAACTTTGTTTATACGATGACGTGGAAGTTTGAGTATCAAGAAATTAAAAATGTAAAATATACAGACTATTAATAGAGTTTGCGTTAAGACAGTGATAGATGTATAATACCTTATGAGGGTAATTGTGGAAATTTGTTAGCAAGCGTGACTTCAAAGAGATATTTATATTTTTTAAAAATTATGATTTCTATAAAATGTTATATTGAAGGATTTTTCTTCTTTGCCTCGTCTATGTCAACATGCTGTAGTAATGGCTATAGATTAGATTGACCGGAAATGTTATTTATGGTAACGTGTATGGTAATAACTCAATTTATGAACATCACATACACCACGTTAGTATTATTAGGTTTCAGAAGAGAAAACACAAATTAACACTTCTCGTACAAGAATCATATTCAAAACAATGAGTAATAGTAGTTGTTTAAAAACCATACACTGTATATGATAAGGAGTAGAGAATCTTAAAGACTTGTGTTGAGGAGCTCTCTGTAATCTTTACGAATTCCCCACAAAATCTCACTGCATTTTTTCATGCTTGGTCTCGAACGTCTATGAGGAGCTAGACACTGAAACGCCATCTCCAATACCTTCTCTAATGCTAAGTTGTTCGCAGGATTTTGTTCTAGCTTCGGGTCCAACACCGATATCGTATCTCCACTCGTGAACTTCTTGATCGCCTGATCAAATCCCGACCATTCAACGTAGGATCAAAACATGAGTCATAGTACTATACTTTAGTTATAGTAGCTAAGATAACGTTCAGTTTACCCATCTAATGGTGATGCGTTCTTTTTGTCCTCTGCTAAGCTCAATGGGACGCCGACCAGTGAGAATCTCGACGAGCAGTACACCGAAGGAGTAGACGTCGCTCTTCTCTGTGAGTTGATACGTTGTTAAGTACTCTGGGTCTAAGTAACCTGCGGTTCCTTTGACTTGTGTTGAGACATGTGTGGCTCCTGATTCGGTATCTGGAGCTAATCTTGCGAAACCGAAATCTGCAACCTTGGCTCTGAAATTCTCAGTGAGGAGAATGTTTGAAGATTTTATGTCTCTGTGGATGATAGGTGGCTCTATAACATACATCCATATATAAGAAACGAGTCAAAGAACAATTGCCATGGAAGAAACTAAAAAAAGAAGGATTCTAGGTTTGCAATAGACTTACGTGTATACATGTGAAGATAGGTTATGGCATGAGCTACATCGGTTGCGATATCTAGCCGAGTCGCCATGTCGAGAATCTTTCCTTCCTTACCTAGAAGTAGATTCCATTCAAGAACATTGTTCGATTTGCTTGAAACATATTTATATAAAAAGAGAAAAAAACTCACAATCCAAGTGATCTCTGAGAGTACCATTGGGTACATACTCGACAATGAGAATCTTCTCGTCATCGTGCACCACATATCCATAATATTTAACCAAACTCAAATGTGTAACTTGAGCCAATGTCTGAATCTCAGACTTAAACTCTGCACCTTGACGGTCATCGTGCATACTCTGCATATACCCGGCCATCATATTAAGTAGTAACAATGGTGATCGAGTTAATTTAGTAATAATCAAGCAGGGATAATAAGAAGATGACTTAGAGAGAGGATTTGAGACCTTTTTGGCCCGTTTGACAGCAACGGTAGTGCCATCTTTAAGTTTGACCTTGTAAACAGTGCCAAAACCTCCTTGGCCGATCCTGAAGGATGGGGAGAAGTTCTTGGTAGCGTCGTAGATTTCATGGAAGGTGAATCTTGGATGCTCTGTTTCGTTAGCATTTCCACCATAATGCCTCTGCACACTTCCAGTGGAGCTCCTTCTACTACGGATATTATCAGGTTCTGTTGAGACAAAATCGAATTGAATCTTATGAGAGTTGTCTAATCAAGACATATATGAGATAACCTAATAACCCTATGACTAGATAGGAATAGTTACCGGAAGAGGACTTGGAGGACATGGAATCAGGAGGCGTGAAGCAGTTGAGGAAGAGCCCAAAGATCCAACGAGACACGGAGATGGATTTGTCGGTGGGGGTAGGGGTAGGGGTAGGGAAGGATCGTTCGGTGATAGAGTTGGTGCTGTAAGAAGATGCGGTTGCAGGAGAAGATCCGCCGGTGTAGCTTTGTCTCCGACGACTGGGCATCGGAAGTTTCGTGGAGCAGTAGAGAACGTAAAGGAAGAGTCGGAGAGACTGACTTTAGTCTTTGGATTACAACAATTTCAACCTTTTTGTTTTTCTTCTCCGTTGATTATTTTTCTATATTTTTATTGCCGCCAGCTATACTAACTACTTAATGTTCTCTAATTAACGAGTAAATCTAAACCCGACAAGCTTAGATAATTAATCCCCCCTGATTTTATTTTTTTATTACCTTTAGTCTAATGATTTGTCTTAATTAACTTATATTTGAAAAATTTAAAGACAACGGTTGATTTCAATAACTGAAGGTATACTATTATTCGTTATTACATTTTAATTTTATTAGTCTGCCAAAATACATGGAAAGTCAGATATACTATTATTCGTTATTACATAATATTAGTAGTATTTATAACAATTATCAGTATGGATTTTATTTTGTTTTGTGTGGAAATGAAATGTACTCCGATCCATTTGTCAACAAAAAGATAATTACACGCAAAAAAAAGTGGAAACCATATTAAATGCCAGACGGGTCTATCTCTGTTTAATGCAATAATCGCAATCGCATTAAATTTGTATTTTTTATTTTTATTTTCCAGAAAATACACCAAGAAAAGGTATAGAAACATATTTTAAGTAAACTAGTTAGATTTCATCTGATTTAGATACGTTCTTTAAAAGTAACTTTGATTTTAAGTTAATCAATAATAGAGTATTATTGGTTAGGAGGAAGGAAGATTCATAGCAGTTGAAGGTTGATGATATTTGACTGACCTTCACCCATCAATATTCAATAGCCTCTGATAGTGACAGAGGGTTTGACATTTTGACCTTCTTAAGAATGGGCCATGTTCCAAAATGTTTGTAGCCCATGTTTCAAAACGTAAGCCCATTTCTAACCGACGTCGTACTATTATCGGATTTAATTAAAGGTGTATGTATTTTAATGAGAAGGGAGAGTAATAAATAGAAAGTGGAGTGTTACACTAACAGTGATTAACGATGATGAGAGCCTCCGCCTAGTAGTAGTCATAATTTAGAGAAAGAGAGCTCTCTGTCGAAACCCTCCTTCCTTCGCAAATTTCACTTTTCATCACCGGAGACGGAAGACATAGTCAAAATCTCCGGCGACTTCTCAGGTTCTCTTCGTTATCGCTTTCCCCGGTTTACCGCGTCTTCAATTTTAGGGTTCACGTATTGTTTCTGTTTATTTTTGTTTTTGATTCATATATTTATGTGTTGTGTATTTGGCTGAATCGAGTTCATGTTGTATATTATTTAGTTTGTTAAGGTCTTATGGCAGAATGACATCATCAATGGTGTTATCAATTTTGAAGATGATTTGTGTTGTATTTGATTTAAATTTGGACGAAAAGTGGAAAATTATTGCTCTGTTTTTCGTTGCAACTTGACTGAATCCTAAAGGTATTTTAGAATGTATTAATCACATTCTTTGTAAAATTCAAGTTTCAGCCATTGGGGGAACACTACACAGAGCTTATGCCTTTGTTTGTGTTTCTTATGGATGAACTTTTTCTCTGGGATTTTGCTTTACTAACACTATCATGATGACGTGTATTGGGGGTTGTTAAGTGTGCTTTAAAATTAATCTTGTTGCATTCAAGAAATCTTCGTTCTACTCACTGTGTTCTTTCCTGCAGGGCATCTGTAATATGCTTCAAGAATTGTTGTCTGCTTAAATCTTTTAGTTGGTGAAAATGGGAGGTTGCTGTTGTTCGTCGAGGAAGCCACATCTTGTTGGAACACCTGTATACTATTATGTCAGTTATCCTTTTCTCCATCTTGTATCTGTCTGCTTTGCACAATTGTCTTTTTGGTATATTATGATTTTAGTTAAACAATATTTGGGATAAGAGCATGACTTTTTAAGTCTCCACAATGTTTTTTTATGCTTGAGACGTTGATTGTAGACTACTAGAGGTTGTGGGGTAAGCTGCTACCCTTGTGAAAAATGTCTTCTGAACATGATGTCATGTTCAGTTATTTGGCTGTAACACTCTACATTCTGACGTGAAAAAGAATAAAAGTTTCTATTCACTAAACTTTGTTACGCAGTGTCCAGAATCTTTTGAAGAGCTTGGACCTTCAGGAACCCGAGCTTGTGTGGGATCAGCATTCACCACAGGCCTCTTGGTTGATATAGGTTTGGAGACATCTATACCGGACACCTTTTGTGCTCCTGCTCCTCTTCCATATGATTTGCTTTTGGGGAGACCACAGTGCACAGATTCCGAGTCTATCAAAGGAAGGATTAATGAAAGCAGTTTTGAAACCTTAGCAACATGTGAAGATCTCGGGGGGTCAGACAGTAAAGCTCAAGGCACCTCAGAAATTCTTTCACCAAGGAAATCAGATTTCTCTAATCAAATAGAATGGAAGAAATTGGTAGATGAAGAGGAGGATTGTTGTCCCATTTGCTTTGAAGGTAAGAAATCAAGATCATTGAATGAACAGTTTCATATCGTTTGCTTTTATTAGAGCTAGCAAAATCCATTATTCATGTGGTTCATCACGCAGATTATGATGTCGAAAATCCAAGACTAACGACAAAGTGTGAGCATGATTTTCACCTCTCTTGTCTTCTGGAGTGGATTGAAAGAAGTGATAGTTGCCCTATATGTGATAAGGTGTGTTTCCCGCTAGAATTTTCATTTTTTTTGCAGAACAAGTGATTCCAAAACGATTGTCATGATGATCAGTGAATTGCACTTTACTGTTGTTTACTTACCAATTCATTCCTCCGTGTAATCACAAGGAAACAAAGTTGGGAATTCGTAGTTAGATCTACCACATTGATGATGGTTGCTGAAAGCTTTGCGTAGATAGGGGAAATGAATGCACAACTGGGAAGATACTAACATTTTGTTTTGTTGTCCAATAAACACAGGAAGTTGTGTTTGATGATTGCTTGAACTAGCATCAGAATCCCCTGGCTTGAAAGTTTGAAGGTGTGGCACTTTATTTGGTTAGTCGACTACATAATTTGTATTTTGTCTTTCCTCGGACATAAGTGTTGGGTCTCCTAATTGTCTGCTTAGTTTTGTCGAATGGGTAATGTTCCTGATTTTGTGCAATCATATAGATATAGATACAATTGTAAATATTACGTAGCTTCTTGTTTGTGCGTGATCTCTGGGAGTGAGAGAGAAGATAGGTCCATTTCAGTTATATGATTGTCTGCATCTCCAAAAATAATGTTTACTCTAGGCTTGATCGATGATTCTATCTTAAGCATGAAGCATGATTGCTTAATGCTCTGATGTGGGAATCATAACTCTCTCATGATTTATTATCAAAACATTTTATAAAACGATCAGTATTAACGTTGGTATGAATAACCATGATTTTGATGGTTTGTTATTACTTATTCGAGTGTGTAGTGTTCATTGGTGAGAGAGTGAGAGTAGTATTCGAACTTCGTTGTTAGTTAGAGAAAAGAGAGAGTCAATTAGATATGGATGTAGTAATTCCATAGTCTAAAAAAAGAAAATGAATATTCCAAAAAAAATTAGAAATAAGTAAGGATTGGTTAGGAATAATTAAAAGAAGAAGAGAAAAAGAGGTGATGGCTTTGACTTGTAAGCAATTATGTCTGCCACATCCGTTCTCCACTCTTAATTCCGCTTGTGCCCTTCCCCTCTTTATAGAAGATCTGGATCATGTCATGTGTCCGTGAAGTGGCAGCTTTTACTGATTTTATCTTCCGAAAATTCTCTCCACATTCATTTCAAACGTATTGTTGTGTTGAGTTGCTTAAAGAGAGAGAGAGAAAAAAAGAAAAGAAAAAGAGAGGTTGTTTGTATTTGGAGGTTTCCCATGTCTATCAGTATCATCAGCACCGAGAAAATATCAACACCAACCAAACACATCTGAAGGAACAAGAGAGACCCAATGCCATGTCCATTTCATCTTCCTCTTCTTCTTCTTCTTCTCCTTCTTCCACCATCTTCCTCTCTAGACAACAAAGTCATCATCAAAGGTAACCAAACGATTCTTAGTTTCAAATCTACTTTCCGGCTTGGTTTCTTCAGCACCACCACCAATGCTTCATCCAATTGGTTTTTGGGTATCTCCTATGCTTCTATGCCTACTCCTACCCACGTTTGGGTCGCCAATCGAATCCGACCCCTTTCCGATCTTCACTCCTCCACGCTAGAGCTCTCCTCCTCCGGATGCCTAATCCTCAGAAACTCCGATGACGCCGTCGTTTGGCAGACGGATAACTTAGTACCCGGAACCCATTTCCGGTTCTCCGAAACCGGTAATCTGATTTTGATCAAAGATGACGGTTCTCCGGTTTGGCAGAGCTTCGATTATCCCACTGACACGTGGCTTCCCGGGATGAATGTCACCGGTCTGACGGCTATTACTTCGTGGCGGACGCTCTTCGATCCTTCGCCGGGATTTTACTCACTCAGGCTGAGTCCAAGCTTCAACGAGTTCCAGCTTGTTTTCAAAGGAACCACACCCTACTGGTCCACCGGAAATTGGACCGGAGAATCCTTTGTCGGCGTTCCGGAGATGACCATTCCCTACATCTACAGGTTCCATTTCGTTAACCCTTACACTCCCGCCGCGTCCTTTTGGTACATCGTCACACCCTTGGACACCACTTCCGAGCCCAGGCTTACGCGCTTCATGGTCGGCGCCAACGGCCAGCTCAAGCAGTACACGTGGGAGCCACAGACGCAGAGCTGGAACAAGTTCTGGTGGCAGCCTGAGGATCCCTGCCGCGTTTACAATCTCTGTGGCCAATTAGGGTTTTGCAGCAGCGATTTGCTCAAGCCCTGTGCCTGCATCCGCGGTTTCAGGCCCACTAACGACGCCGCCTGGAGATCTGAGGATTTCAGCGACGGATGCCGCTATGAAAATGGTGATTCCGGCGAAAGGAGTGATACTTTTGAAGCGGTTGGAGATTTGCGGTACGACGGCGATGTAAAGATGTCGCGGTTGCAGGTAAGCAAGAGCTCTTGCGCCAAAACCTGCCTAAGAAACTCTTCTTGTGTTGCTTTTTATCACAATGACAAGTCCAATCTCTGCAAAATATTACTTGAACCGCCGAAAAATTTGAAGAATTCGAGCTCGTTGACCGGTGATCTTTTGTATATCAGAGCTCCAAAAATAGGGAATTCGAAGGGAAACATCTCTAAAACCGTAATTATATTGTGCAGCGTTGTTGGGTCAATCTCAGTTCTTGGGTTTACTTTGTTAGTGCCATTGATTCTATTGAAGAGGAGTCGAAAGAAGAAGAAGACGAGGAAGGAAGACGAAGATGGGTTCGCTGTGTTGAATTTAAAGGTCTTCTCTTTCAAGGAGCTTCATATAGCTACCAATGGGTTCTCGGACAAGGTTGGGCATGGCGGTTTTGGGGCGGTTTTCAAAGGAACATTACCGGGTTCTTCCACCTTTGTGGCCGTGAAACGCTTAGAAAGACCTGGAAGTGGCGAGAGCGAGTTCCGGGCAGAGGTTTGCACCATTGGCAACATCCAACACGTCAATCTTGTTAGGCTTCGAGGTTTCTGTTCAGAGAATCTTCACAGACTTCTCGTCTACGATTACATGCCACAAGGATCCTTGAGCTCCTATTTGTCTAGAACAAGCCCCAAATTGTTAAGCTGGGAAACCCGTTTCAGGATCGCGTTAGGTACTGCCAAAGGGATCGCGTACCTGCATGAAGCATGCAGGGACTGTATAATTCACTGTGATATCAAGCCGGAGAACATTCTTTTGGACAGTGATTACAACGCCAAAGTATCTGATTTTGGCTTGGCTAAGCTCCTTGGCCGTGACTTCAGCCGAGTTCTAGCCACAATGAGAGGGACATGGGGCTACGTGGCTCCCGAGTGGATATCAGGTTTGCCCATCACAACAAAAGCCGATGTGTATAGCTTCGGAATGACATTGCTCGAGCTGATTGGTGGTCGAAGAAATGTCATTGGCAATAGCGATACACTGGGAGAGAAAGAGCCGGAACCTGAAAAATGGTATATATAGGCAACACTGTTTACTTTGAATCAATTGTGATAGAATAAAGCAACAAAGCATTGAATCAATGTTTATGTCTTCAGGTTCTTCCCGCCATGGGCAGCGCGTGAAATCATACAAGGAAATGTGGACTCTGTGGTCGACTCTAGACTCAACCAAGAATATAACATGGAAGAAGTGACGAGGATGGCGATGGTGGCGATATGGTGCATACAAGACAATGAAGAGATAAGGCCAGCGATGGGAACGGTAGTGAAAATGCTTGAAGGAGTAGTGGAGGTGACGGTTCCTCCACCGCCTAAATTGATACAAGCTCTTGTCTCTGGCGATTCATACCGAGGAGTGAGCGGTACAAGCTGTAGCGAAGGCCATGGCTGTTCGGATCTCAATACTGGATTGTCTAGCCCCGGCTCACGGTCGTCTTTTGGTAGACCTTCATCTCCTTGATCAATTTTAAGATTGTTTGGTCAAAGGTGGTCTTACATGTTTTAAGTTTAGCTCTCTTAAGAGGGTTTCATTAGTTTAAACAGTATTAGTTGGTTGTATGGGATTGAAGCCTAAATGTGTCAACTTCCCATTAAAAAAGGGATGAGCGTTAGTCAAGCATACATGACCATAGAATTTACTCACTCATTACTAAAATAACACACCACTCCTTTCATAATATAAAAGGTCAGTGAATCTTATCCAGTCATAAATTATTGTCAATATGTAAATTCTTATAGAATGAGTATTATTAAGAATCCAATCGATAAACCCGCGTCGGTACTTTTAACTATATTAACGGTCACAAAAAAAAATCTTTTTTTTTTAATGGAATGCTAGATTCTCTCTTCTTCTTCTCCACGGCAGACCTAAATCTTAGGCAAACCAGATAAAAAGATTATAGAAGAAGAAACATAAGAAAAAGAATCTGTTGTCTTCTTCTTTGATTTGAATCCTTGGTGTCTCTCTAATCCTCCTCCCCACGTAGAGAAAAAATAAAAATAAAAGAAAGATTGACACAACAGGAGAAAATGGAGATCCCGGTAAGAGAGGAGAGAAGAACCTCGTCCTCTGCGGGACCATTACAACAAACCATCGCCGTCTTAGCAGCTGATGACGCCGTCGATAGCTGTCCGTCCTCTCCGCTTCTCGTCAAAGTCTCTGTCTTTGAAACAGAGCACGAGACAACGAAGCTTCATCACGCTCCCTCCACTCTGCTCGGAGATGCTGATTACCTTCCCATTCAAAGCTTTAGAGATGCTCAACTCGTCTGTTTGGTCGAAACCTCCAAGCTTTGGCAAATCGCTGCTCCTATTGCTTTCAACATTCTTTGCAATTACGGTGTTAACTCCTTCACTAGCATCTTCGTCGGCCATATCGGCGATCTTGAGCTCTCCGCCGTCGCCATCTCTCTCACCGTCGTCTCCAATTTCTCTTTCGGTTTCTTGCTAGGAATGGCAAGTGCGTTGGAAACGCTATGTGGGCAAGCGTTTGGAGCGGGACAAATGAATATGTTAGGCGTTTATATGCAGCGTTCATGGCTTATCCTCCTCGGCACTTCTGTCTGCTTGCTTCCACTCTACATCTACGCAACTCCTCTCCTCATTTTACTCGGCCAAGAACCACAAATAGCAGAGATCTCTGGCAAATTCACAGCACAAATCATCCCTCAAATGTTTGCGCTCGCCATCAATTTCCCAACTCAGAAGTTTCTCCAGTCACAGAGCAAAGTCGGCATCATGGCCTGGATCGGTTTCTTTGCTTTGACCTTTCACATTTTCATCCTCTACCTCTTTATAAATGTTTTCAGGTGGGGGCTAGATGGTGCAGCCGCTGCGTTCGATGTCTCGGCTTGGGGAATTGCCATCGCGCAGGTTGTTTATGTTGTCGGGTGGTGTAAAGACGGTTGGCAAGGCCTGTCTTGGTTAGCGTTTAAAGACGTTTGGCCGTTCTTGAAACTGTCGTTTGCGTCTGCGGTTATGCTTTGTCTTGAGATTTGGTACTTCATGACGATCATTGTCTTAACCGGACATCTTGAAGACCCTGTCATAGCCGTTGGATCTCTCTCGATCTGGTGAACCGTTAGATCCCTTCACAATCTCAAAGATTTACATTTTTTATCTGATATATGATAACACTTATCTTTCTCTCAGTATGAACATTAATGGATGGGAAGGAATGTTGTTCATAGGAATCAATGCAGCTATAAGGTAAAAGCCAAAGCAATATATCTTTGTTATTATTCTAAAAGAGGAAGATAGAAATTTATATATAAAAGAAAGTTTCTTCAGTGTAAGGGTGTCGAATGAGCTAGGATCGGGACATCCAAGAGCTGCAAAATACTCGGTGATCGTAACAGTGATGGAGTCACTCATCATTGGAGTAGTGTGTGTAATAGTAATTCTCATAACACGAGATGAGTATGCAGTAATATTTACAGAGAGCGAAGAGATGAGAAAGGCGGTAGCTGATCTTGCGTACCTACTCGGTATAACGATGATTCTCAACAGTATACAACCGGTTATATCAGGTAAGGTAAACAAAGATGAATAATATATGTCTAGTAAGAAAATTAAAAAAACTGAAAGAAGAAGTTGTTGGATTGAGCAGGTGTTGCAGTGGGAGGAGGATGGCAAGCACCGGTGGCATATATAAACTTGTTTTGTTACTACGCTTTTGGTTTACCTCTAGGGTTTTTGCTAGGTTATAAGACAAGACTTGGCGTGCAGGTAAATAAAGCATACACTCCTTCCTATTTTATGATGGAAATCAAATTACTACGTACTCTCTGGTTATGTATGTATCAGGGGATATGGATTGGTATGATATGTGGGACTAGTCTTCAGACTCTCATCCTTTTGTACATGATTTACATAACCAATTGGAACACCGAGGTACCTTATTTCATTTTTATTTTATTTTTGTTTGGTTAATCACACGAACCAAGTAAATGTTCACAATCTTGTTTTGTTTTTTTTCATCCAAGGTGGAACAAGCTTCAGAGAGAATGAAACAATGGGGAGCTGGATCTGAGGAATTAGAAAAAATAGCAACTTAATTATTTATTTGTTAGGGGAAAGAAATGTATAATACATATCACTTTCTTATGTAATATATCCCTATTTTAATTGTATAGATCAATTTCTTTGACACCAAATTGTATATATCAAATATGATTTTCTCATAAATATGTAACTTAACTCTTACCAAATGATTTAAAAGGAATCAGTCAATCATGAAGCTAATAGGGCCGGTCGTGGGCAGTAAATGAAACGGGTTTACCCGTGACCCGGTTTGGTCTTGCTTCCCATAGAATTATTCTTTCTTTCTTTCTTTTAAAAAATAAAAAGAGAATTGCAGAGTAATCGAGGCGATTTCATTTGGTAGCAATCGCAAAGGTCGTGTCATCACAATCACAATCACATCATCTTCGTCTTCGTCTTCTTCGTCTTCGTCTTCTTCGTCTTCTTCGTCGGCACGTACTTTGTCTTCTCGTCTCCTCCATAATTGATCTCATCTCTTCTTATTAACCTCCACCGATTCTTTCTTCTTCCGTCAACGATCCATCCCCTTTGCTCTTCGGTAAGATCGATCTGTTTTTTCTATCAGTCTGGGTTTCGATTAGGTTTAGGACTTTTGGGTTTCTTGGAATATATATGTTATGTTGCCTTTGATTCGATCTGCAAATCACCCTCTTGATCTCTGTAATTATAGAATCAAAGTTGATGAGCTGTGTCATTAATTTTATTGCTTATTTCATCAAGTATTTGCTACTATATGTTGGGAATAATTATATAAACAAACATTGGTTTTTTTTGTTTTTGTTTTTGTTTTGGATCTTACACTCACTAGTTTATATCACAGGAGGTCACTTCTGACAATGGCCGACAAAGGTGATGCAGCTACTCCTGCTAATGATTGGGAAGTTGTTTCCCTTACAGCTTCTGCTTACGCTGCTGCTCCTGGTCCCAAAGCTGTGGACTTTCAAGATGATGGCAAGGAAGCTACTCGTTACGAACCACATACATCTCATCCTTTATACATGTCTAGCCACTTTGTTTTCTCACCTACTGAGCTTGACAGTATAGCCACTAATCCTTGTAGTGAGCTTACTGAGGGTAGTAAGAAGATGGATTTTGGTTTCTCTGTGGAACAAGATACCGGGTCTTATGCAAAAGAAGATGGGGATTTGACTCTCAAGGGGTTGGATTTATCAGATGATTTTGGAGGACTTGAGTTTTCCGAGGAGAAAGGCAAAAGCCAAGACAACATTTACAAGACAGCCATGACTTCTCTTGACGATGAAAGACCTCTCTCTGTGTATGAACCTGTTCAAGAACCGACTGAGCCAGCCACTCCATCTGATGTTTCATCCGATTGGAATCCTACTGTAGATGAGAAGAATGATGTCACTAACATCCCACCTTGCGAAGCCTGGTGGAAAAGAAGCGCTGCATCTTTGATTGCTCAAGCGAAAGAAACAAACACAGTTTGGTCCATCTTCATAGCTGCAGCTGTGATGGGCATTGTGATTCTTGGCCAACGTTGGCAACAAGAGAGGTGGCAGATCTTGCAGCTCAAGTGGGAATCAACCATTGGAAACGAGGTATAGGATAAATAATGTCTCTCTTGTTTTCTCCATGGATAAAAATGTGAACCTCCTTGATTGAAACATATACGATGTATCTAACTGATGATTAACACTTTCTGGATGCAGAAAGCTGGAAGATTGATGGGGCCGATCTCTCGATTGAAACAAGCGTTTGTCGGGGGACAGCGACGGGATTCATTCATCCGAGTCAGCTCCCATAACGACAGTTGAAACGAAGATGACAAAAGGTGATTAGCTTTGATGACGACGATAAGAACAAGAGTAAATGTTTGTGGTGGAAAAACATAATGTAATGGTAAAGATCTTTGGGTTTGAATGTTTAGTGCTGTTCAGGTCAGGTCACAAGGGTTGGCGAGTTTGGTTTGTACATATATGCTTTATTATTTCCTTGGTGTGAAAAAAAAAAACTCATATACCCATTTCGTGATTTAGGGATTAGGGGATTACAATGCCTACTACTTTCTCTGTTTATATCAGCAGCTAGATATATTCAGTGTGTTATCTTCGACTCGACATGATGTTTAAAACTACCATCGATCCTGTTCGTGGGTCAAAAGCCAAACTCGTTATTTTGGTTAGAGAATTTTTAATACATATATATATATATATATATGCAAATATTCTATTTACATAAACATAACTTTTAATAAAATATAATTATTTCGTCTTGAGACGTTTAGAGCCCAGCATATGATAAAATATTATATCGAACAATGAATAAATTTATTGGTCGAACATTTTTATTTCAATAGTAGAATATAATTCCAATCAAATAAGACAACAACATTGAAGGGTGTCTACACTAGGATTAGGAATACACAAAGCACTACTAGGTTTGCCTCCACAAGTTGCGATACAATCATTTTTCATTTGGCATGGTCCTTTGAATTCACATTCTGGAAACTTGTCATCCATAATTCCTGATCATATTACAAAAACACATATCTATATTTCCATTATTGGGTACAATGTTAGTTTTTTTATATATAAACAAAATTAAGATAAAGAAGAGATCTTACGAGTGGATTGTGCACTGTTGGCAAGGAGTGAAACAATGATCATGACAACAACAAAGTGTAGCTTTGAGTTTTGCGACGCCATTTTTATGTTAAACTTTCTGCTATATTATTGGGTGTATAAGTTTTATTTTTCCACAACTCTATGATATTAAAGAATAACTGAAACGGTGAGCTATTTTATTTATATAGAAGAGTTTTCACATTAATCAAACAAAATCATTTAAAAAACAAATCATTTATGATTGATTGATTTTGCTCTTTATGAAGTTTTAATTTTTTGTTTTTGAGAAAACAATCATAGATATGCGTATCAATCACACTTATTTCTTACGTATCCACCGTATCAACCACATTGAATATGTATATATATATATGTGTGTGTACCATGCTTTTGGGAAAATGCCTTATATAAAAATTACTATTTAACTTTTAAATTTCCACATGACCTATTCATATCATATCATCCAACTGTTTCAAACGATTTCCTAATTCACCGTAACTCTCTTTGGTCTCCGGATTGATTTACATATCTTCAATTTTCATATCCGCTAGTGTGCACTATCACCAATTGAAGTCTATAAAGTATAAAAGTCTATGTGTCACCAAAACTAAGTCAACTACGATATTAAATGCTTTTGCAAAAGTAGGTTGGCAAAAGCAATCAACACCGGCAAATTAAATACACAATCATAATTCATCATATGTATATGATTTTTTAATATATTATTTTTTGCTGGTTCTTTATATATATTCCACCTCATTTTTAGTTGTTTCTATGTACTCTATATGCCCCATTTTATAAAATGTTTTAGATTCTTTTTTGTGTCATTTTATTAGTTATTTTGTAGGTTTCTACTTTCTATGCAATATTTAAATGTATTTAATATTTTGTAATCATTTACATTATACAGTATTTTCTTTTATTGGTTAAATTGTTTAAAGTTTAATATTAAATGATATTTTTGTGAATAAAAATATATTTTTTAACATCCATGCTTTTAACCAAAACATCTTATGAAATGGGACAAATGGGGTAATATATATATCAAAATTTCCGAACCAATACTCAAATATCTCTATTTAGAGCTTATTTATCGATATTGAGGTGTAATAATAACTTATGATTAATCCTGAAAACTGTGATCTTTATTTCGGATATTCTTACCATTGTGAATATTTATAATGATCAACCATGAAAACGAAGTGAAAAACTTGAACCTTGATCTTGTTGGGTGTTCATTTTAGTTGTTTCACTTAGAAAAGATAAAAAAAAAAGTCAGCAGTGAGTTTTAAATGCATTATGCATATTGAGGTTTGGCAAGTCATCTACAAGCTATCTGACATCTACAGTTGTGTTCCATTTGTTACAATTTAAACATGTTTTTCTTCTTCTTTTTTTTTGCAAATTAAGAGTCAGTCTACTGTATATAAAAAAATATTTTTTTGGGAAATGCAATTACAGTGAACCACCATATATATTACATACATATACTAGAAACTACGAAACCCAAAATAAGTTATCTTATAAAAATAATCTGCCATACATTTTATGGTTAAATATTTGAAGAATTCTCGATATTAACTCGCATTCGAATGTAATATCTTGCAATATGCTGTTTAGAAGTCTGCAAAAGATACCATCTTAAAAGAATTAAGAATTTAAGTCTCCAGATACAATGCATATGGAAACTAACAAATATTAGAAGAAATAGTAATATTTAAACTCAATACTACATAACTGCAGCGGAAACTGCATTAAAAATTTTAAGTTCATTATAATATATATATATATATATATATGTATATTTACTATTGCAATAAAAATAAGAACAAGTGAAAAAGGGAACACGATCACAAGGTTTTCGCATACATCCCCTTTACAGAGTTATATTTGCTGCTGATGTTATTGCTCTGCGTGTGGTGATTTATGGTTGCCTACTTTACTTGCCTAATATGTATACAGTACTACATATGTCACATACATTATAATATGTACTTATATCATCTATTTATGATATGCAGAGTACACAAGTCAGCTCCCTTTGACTTTCACATCTCATGAATGCATGCCATGACATCTATATATCTTACTCGAGATTTGTGCATGCACATAATTCACTTTTGTCTCTTGCAATTTTTGGTATTGTAAAAACAAGACAAAATGTAATAGAGAGACCAGAAAGGTCTAAATTTCTTTCTTGTGGGATTAATCAATCCACTCTTTAACACTTGTTTGCCATGGAAGAAAAGAAAAAGTAGGAAATCAGATAAAAGAGTCACGAGTTGCTTACCAAATCCCTCCCAAAAAATTAAGAACTGATGAACCAAAATGAGAAGATTAAATATCACGTCTCCTTTTCTCCATTATATTTAATCGAGGTATAAAAAAACAGTTTTCAACAAAACGTGATCATTGGTTTACGATCACTTACAAAGTCAGACCT
Source organism: Crucihimalaya himalaica (assembly GCA_004349715.1). Taxonomy (NCBI): domain Eukaryota; kingdom Viridiplantae; phylum Streptophyta; class Magnoliopsida; order Brassicales; family Brassicaceae; genus Crucihimalaya; species Crucihimalaya himalaica. Next base: position 263,038 of record SMJT01000002.1, read on the forward strand.
AAAAGGTTGTGTTAGGACACAATGCAACCATATATATTATTAATTATATCATGCAAACCCTAATGTCATTACCTAATGATACATGTGTTATGTGTTCAACTCTTCTAACCCACATTAGATGTAAATAAATAAAAAGATTCTACTACTACTACTACTACATGTTAATATTCTCATCCATATTTTTCTGTGCCTTAGGTTCTCAACTAATCTCATTTAATTTAGCACACAGAGAAACACACACGTATATAACTAATACTACAATAACACACACACAAAAAAGCTCATATATATAAATAATTAGTCATTAAATGGATTCATCATTAAATGAGACAACTCTTCTTCCCTGTGCAATTTCTCTCCTATATACACTCACAACTTTACCAATTCACTGACTTCAAAATCTGAACAATCTTTAATTTATCTCCAAAACCATAAACCAAAATAAACGAGTTTTCGCAAAGAAAGACTTAGCTGAAATTTCAAATCTCATTCAATTAGGATACACTCTCTCAACAATATTCTTCATTAATGAGGGTTGCTGCTTCTGATGGCTAGCAGTAACAGTTTTATTTCCTCCACTTCTTTTTCATCTTGATGCCATCTATCTATCTCTATATATATAAATATATTTCTCAGGAAAACCTTTAAATCATCTCCCAAAAACACCAGTTTTGGAAACACCATTGCGATTCCTTAAAACTTTTCCATTTTAGTTATCATTCAGTTCCACTCTATGGATGTATCCAACACGATGCTGCTTGTAGCTGTTGCTGCAGCATACTGGCTATGGTTCAAGAGGATCTCACGGTGGTTAAAGGGTCCACGTGTCTGGCCAGTATTGGGCAGTCTTCCGGGTCTGATCGAGCAGCGTGACCGAATGCACGACTGGATCACTGAGAACCTCCGTGCGTGCAGCGGCACTTACCAGACATGTATCTGCGCGGTGCCTTTCTTGGCGAAGAAGCAAGGTCTCGTGACAGTCACATGCGATCCGAAGAACATCGAGCACATGCTCAAGACCAGGTTCGACAACTACCCTAAAGGTCCTACGTGGCAAGCAGTTTTCCATGACTTCCTCGGCCAAGGTATCTTCAACTCCGACGGTGACACTTGGCTCTTCCAGCGTAAAACCGCCGCTCTTGAATTCACCACCAGGTACGTAACCGGACCGGGGCATATCCCATTCATGCATGTACAATTGTTCAATTATTCGGTTATGCAAATTGTTGGTTTTGTGATGCAGGACGTTGAGGCAAGCCATGGGTCGGTGGGTAAACCGGGGAATTAAGCTCCGGTTCTGTCCAATTCTTGAAACGGCTCAGAACAATCACGAGCCAGTTGATCTCCAAGACTTAATACTACGGCTCACATTCGACAACATTTGCGGTTTAGCATTCGGGAAGGACACTCGAACCTGCGCACCCGGACTTCCCGAGAACGGATTCGCCTCGGCTTTCGACCGAGCCACCGAAGCTTCTCTGCAGCGGTTTATTCTGCCGGAGTTTCTATGGAGGCTAAAGAAATGGCTTGGGCTCGGCTTAGAAGTCAGCTTGAGCCGGAGCTTAGGAGAGATCGATGGGTATTTGGATGCTGTCATTAATACACGTAAGCAAGAATTGCTGACTCAGCAAGCAAGTGGGGTCCAGAGACACGATGATCTCCTCTCTCGTTTCATGAAGAAGAAAGATCAGTCCTACAGCGAGACCTTCTTGCGACACGTGGCACTTAATTTTATCCTAGCTGGACGTGACACGTCATCAGTAGCGCTGAGCTGGTTCTTCTGGCTTATCACGACGCATCCAACCGTCGAGGATAAGATCGTCCGCGAGATTTGCTCCGTTCTGATCGAGACACGTGGAACCGACGTATCCTCGTGGACGGCGGAGCCCTTAGAATTCGATGAGGTCGACCGGTTGGTTTACCTGAAGGCGGCTCTCTCTGAGACGTTGAGGCTCTATCCATCGGTGCCTGAAGACTCGAAGCACGTCGTGAACGATGATATCTTGCCGGACGGAACCTTCGTACCGGCGGGATCGTCGGTGACTTATTCAATCTACGCGGCGGGGAGGATGAAGACGACGTGGGGAGAGGATTGCTTGGAATTTAAGCCGGAGAGGTGGATCTCGCCGGAAGATGGGAAATTCGTGAATCACGATCAGTATCGATTCGTGGCGTTCAACGCCGGACCAAGGATCTGTCTTGGAAAAGATTTAGCGTATCTGCAGATGAAAACGATAGCGGCGGCAGTATTACTCCGGCACAGACTGACGGTGGCGTCGGGACACAAGGTGGAGCAGAAGATGTCGTTGACTTTGTTTATGAAGAACGGACTTATGGTCAACGTGCACAAGAGGGATTTGGAAGTGATCATGAAGAGTCTCGTTACCAAAGAGAGAAACGACGTCGTCGCTCTTAACGGAAAATGCAACGGCGTTATTGCTGAAGGCGTCGCCGTTAATGCGGCCGTGGCCGTTGCCGTGTAGACGTCTTCGGGTTAATAATATATAATATATATTTTTATACTAATACATACGTTTTCGTTTGGGTTTTGTGATTATCGGGTATCAGTAAAAAATTGGATTGGTTGTGATCTATATGTAAACTTGTAAGCAAATACTCTTTTTTTTCTTCTTTTTTTTCAAGTAATACATTGGTTGTTCTTCTCTAATGTAAGCTTTTACAATTTGATTCTTATCTCCCAAAAATAAATTACACTTGTTGCTTTATGAAACAACCAGCGAACCATTTTCATACATTTGACCTCACTATGTGTAGCAGAGAAAGAAAAAATATAAAGCTTTGCTCACATCACTGCAGCTATTTGGTAAACTTGGTTCGATGTCAGGTCTAGTCGAGAATTTTTTCTCCAGTGGCGAACAAGTTCCAGACCAGAGTTCCAATTAGATACAGTGCAACTGCTACTTTGAACACATCATCCCATGAACCTAAATATTTAGGTTAAAAAACACAGTTAATAGACAGGACATCTGTAGAATCAAATAATTTTTTCCAAAGCTGATCAGCCGAATTTTCCGGATTTCAACGGATCATAAATATGAAAAAAGAATCACGATATCCACACTCTGTCCACCCTAGATCATTTAGCTAATGGCCCGAATCTGTGTCTGTGTGATTGACAAGAATGTGGATACAGATAGATAAATACCTCGTTGCAGGATATAACCAGTAGCTGCAGTGCCAAAGACACCAGCGAGGACACCTGCTGTGTTTGAAAGTCCTAAGAGTACACCCTGCGATCCAAGGCATAGTTAATGAAGCTGAACAAGTTTGGTGACAAAGTATTAAAGGACAAAGAATTGATGTTATCTCACAGCGTATCGTGGGCCTATGTCTTGATGATTAGAGTAGAGACCCGACTGAGAGAATGCATCAGACCCCTGTTGGGGACAACATAAGTCTTTAAGTCAGAGATGTACACAACTCATGAAAGGTTCTAAGGGAGACAACTGTCTGTTATTGTATCCGACATTGCATTTAAGTTATGTTCAATTATAGTTGTACTCTTTGAAGAATAGTCTTGTGTCGACAGGTGTGATATCAAAAAACGGCAAACATGTTTTATCAGTTCCAAACTTAATATGTACAATCACCTATGCATAATTCTATGGCTCTTTCAATCATATGATATTTTGACACCAATACCTGACTGCATGCCATGCAGAGAACCGCCATTGCTGGAGTTTTGACATGGCTCAGCTGACTCAGGAAGAAGGCAGGACCCAGAAAACCAACTGATTGCATAATCTGCGACATTGAACACTTTATTAGCAGTAAGTTTCCTTTGGAGTAGCCTTAACTGATCCATGAGAATAGTTTATTGTTATAAAGGTTTTGTTGTCACTCCTTTAACTGAAAGCAGCATAACAAGTTTGGCCTTTTGAGGTAGTAGTAAAATGTAATGATCAGAAAGTAGAAAAGTGTATTTCTTGCCTTTCGAACGTTTGTAATTGAAAGACCTCTGCTCACTAGAGTATCAGCAATCCAACCTCCAATATTAGCAAAAACAGCCATGGTTAGCCATGGTAAGACGCATAGGAGCCCAGATTCAGTGAGGTTGAACTTCAAGACCTGCAACGTGATCAAAGACCAACAATAGACGGGGTTCATTTACTTGTTTGTAAGAATATTAAATTGTAAGGATATAAGTTGAACTCCATGCCTGATTGTAATATGTGGGCATCCATGTCAATAGTATGAATGTTCCCCAATTATGGCAGAAATGGGAAATTATGAGAGCCCAGACAGGGGGTTTAGACAATATTAGCTTCCATGGAATCACTGTTACAGGTTCCCGTGGTTTGCTACCTCCAAGTATGACCTTCTTTTCTTCTGCACTTAGCTCCGGGTCATCCTTGGGAGAGCTATATGCCTGAGAGGAAACATACAAGTGTTTTAATAAATAGTTCCCTTGGAGGTTTTGCAGATATCTGAATTTTGGCTCATGTCTTGGAGAGGAGTTCATACATATTTGAGCCATAGCAAAAACCAAATACTTCCAAGGGAGCCAAATGAATAGAAAACAGATGGCCAACCGAACTTGTGGATTAGCATAGGAGAGAATGCCAATCCTGTAACAGAACCGAGATACATGCCACTATAGACAAGTGCAAGCGATCTGCTTCTCTCTGAGACAGGGATCCATTTAGAAAGCATGTTGTTCATAGCAGGCATAGCAACACCCTGGAGCAAAGGTAGACAGAACCAGCCAGTGAGAAGTTGTACAGGTCTGAAACAAGTTTAGGAAGAGAAAAGAGAAACCGAAGAGGCCAACCTCGCCAATGCCCATGAACGCCCGCACCACAAGCAAAAAAGGGAGACCAAGTCTCGCAGCAATAGGAGTCAAGATTGTGGCAATGGACCACCAGACAACACCAAAACCTAAAACCACCTTCCCGCCAAACTTATCTGCCCAAATACCTCCCAGAATCTATATTCAAGAGAAGATGAGCACGGTTTAGGCTAAAGTTAGAATAAATTTACCCTCTATTTTGAGTTCTATGACGAATCACATTCTACATAGAGTGATTGTATAAGACCTGACCTGAGTAAGTAAATAGCCCCAGAAGAAAGAGGACTGAATTAAGCCAACTGTTGCACTACTCCAGTTATATTCTTTTGACATGGGAAGAATTGCAATGCTCATGTTCACCTGCCACCAGCAACTCATTAAGAAAAGACGCAGTATAGGAAAAATATATCCTGTAAATATGTATAAAAATAAGCAACATATACTTACACGGTCCATATTGCATAGAAGAAATGACGCGAAGCATAACAACACAATAACCCAGCGTCTAGGAAACTGCTGCCACCATGGAGATGCGTTCTGTAGATTTCCTTCAACTAAAATAGCTTCAGCTGAGCCATCCGCCGATGGCAGTGAGTCTACAACTCCATCTGTAATATCGGACTCCTCTGATTTGTAGTAAGCACGAGATCTATTGATCTTGCTATTTCCACATTCCTTGGTACTGCTCCTAAACCTAACTCTAGAGTCCAATGTTGGTTGAAGGAAACATCCAAAACTTGTCCTGTGTCCCAGTTCATTCTGTAAACTAGCTTGAAGAGATAAAATCTTCCATGGTTGATAGTTACGGCACAATGCTAAGATTAAGAAAAGGCTTTAGCGTACATTGCATAATAAAGCGGGAAAGAGGCATCAAAGATGAGATAGTACCATTTGGATAAAGCATAACTCTGTTGGAAACCTCTGCACCACCACTTAATCCTAGTCTCTGACAACCGTTGCCTACAAAGTAAAGCAATGTTAGCCGAAATGGGATTCAAAAACACCAAAGTAGAAGATAGAAATTGATTGTGAACGTTGCAGAAGATTTGAGTATCACTAAGAAAGTTATGTGGAGATTCAGGTGTACTGTAATTTTTCACTCCTGTAGTACACAGAGAGTGAGAAATTAGCTAAAACCAAAGCAATGCACACATGAACGATATCGCCTCTATACAGAAACTAGCGAATTTGCTAAGCTCAAGCTTATCTACTCCACACACATAATCCGATAAACAAAACAAAAACCCTAATATCAAGCAAAGGAGAAGCGAGATACCTGAGCCGATGAAGGAACCGAAGTTCCGGTTTGAAATCAAGCCACCGAGGGCCATGTTGCCTGCTTCTCAGAATAAATAAATAAAAAAAACTCAAGGGAAGAAGAAGAAGTGAGAGAGTTCAAGCTTCTTCCATAGAAGAGAGGATAAAGCCGAGAGAGAGGCTTCGGCTGTATCATTCGCTGAAGCGGGAAAAACCTCTCACCCTCGCTTAGTGGCCATATGGGGAACCAGAGGAAGAGCAAAGGGTGGGTCGATATAGTGACACGTGGCACATCATCTTCTACTCGTTGGAACCTCCGTTGTGCTCCAAATTACTAACCTATCCCCATGTTCCAACCACTAAATTCTCTCGCTCATTCGTAAAATTCCAAGGGTATTATTGGAAGATGGCGTTGAAAATATCTGAGCCGTTACCGCCGAAGATGACCTCACCTTACCTTACAGTTACATACTTACGGACAAAAAAAAAAAAAAAACACAGTTTGGTAATCTAACAACTCAGGAAATATTGACATGTCACTATTGAGCTTTTATTGGGCTTACCATTCCAATAAGTAATATAATAATTAATAAATAATTGCAATCACAAAATCAATATTATTAAATTAAAAATTTATTAACAAAATCTTAAATAATTATTAGTTAAATTTATTCTTTCTCAATAATTATGAATGAAATTTAATAATAAACTTTCAAAATATTTTTAACCAATCAAAATTGATATTAGTTTAAATATTAATAAAGAAATACTTTTAGTATTTAAAACTTTCTACAAGTTCAAATATTTTAAATATTTTAAAATTTGTATATTCGTAATATTATTTTTTTCGATTAAGAAATTTAATTAAACTGTATAAAACTTTTAAATTTGTAAGTCTGATAACCTAAACTTTGTATAACAAAGTTAGAGTAATATGTTTAGTCTGGACCCATATAAATATGTTTGACTTGTCAGAGTATTATTGTTTTTAGTTAGACGTCCAAACTTTTTACTTTGTTAAACTTTGTATAACAAAAATTGATTACTCTATGTTTACAACAAAACTTAGAGTAATACTGTATGTTGTAATTAGAATTTCAATTTTAAAGTTAACTAAAGTTTACAAATGTTATTAACTGTGAAGGGATTAACTGTGGATCCAGTCGGATCCTAGATGGCTAGTCATAGGAAACAGAAGCTGACGGTTTGTTTTTGTTTGAACCAACGGCTGTCTTCCTGCCGCCGTAACGGACATTTCCTTCACCGGATTTGAAATTTGGTTAGTGTAGGGCGGTTTGATGGTAAGCGAAATCGGAGAAAAATGTTGTTTCGAGTTCTGTCTTCTTGTTAAGCCGGGGAGTCGAGGGATAGGGTTTCGATTGATGCAGATTATAAATAATAATAATAATAATAATAATAATAATAATAATAATAAATATTTACAAATGATTATATAAAAGAAGATTATAAATAATAATAATAATAATAATAAATATTTACAAATGTTTTAAACCAAAATAAAAACATATAATCGAATTAAACCTAATATATCATACTCTCAAATACGACTTAATCGAACACAGAGTAAACTCGTCATAATTAATAGGTATTTCAAGTTTAGAGTAAAGTACTATTCTATCTCCTGTCATATCAACTAATATAATGTCTAGTGTGAATGAATAGTTGTATCCACCATTGGTACGAGAACGTGATGGAAGAGAATTTGGACTCTAAATAATCCCGATTATTAATAAAATCAAGATATCATAGGTGTGTTGGTCCACCGATTTAGGGCGTATATGGAGCTTTATTAGATTACTTGTTAAAAATTAAGAAACGTGTCTCATGACCATCAAAATTAGTATAGTGAACATTATTATAGATGTAGGATGTGGTTTGCTATTTTTAAAATGGATAAAAGGTGATAAAAATAATTGTTTAGTAAATTTACTAAGGAAAATCGAGCTTTTGGAAGGGGTTAGCCTACATATTTTAGGAAACTTTGAAAAATTTTATGTTCTTGTTTTAATGTATAGCCGTATCCACCTTGATTATAGGAACATGATAGAATATAATAAACTTTGAAAAATTTCATGTTCTTGTTTTAATGTATAGCCGTATCCACCTTGAGTATAGGAACATGATATAATATAATTTGGTCCCTAACTAACCCTGATTATTAAAATATTCGAGATCTCACAAGGGCTAGCCCGCGGATTTAAGGTGTATTTGGACTTTTATTAGATTACTTGTTAACAAATGAAGAACCATACCTGATGACCATCAAAACTAGCTTAGATTACACAAATATAGATCTTGGATAGGATTTTCTATTCTAAAATAAATTAAAGGTATAAAATTAATAGTTTACTAGATTGAACAAGGAAAATCGAGATTTTCGTAGGAGTTAGCCCACAGATTCTAAGATAAGTTTGAAAATTTTCAATTTTTGTTTTAATGTATAGTTGTAGCCACCTATGGTATGAAAATAGAATAGAAGATAATTTGGTCCTGTTTGCTCTAAAAAAAAAAAAAAAAAAAAAAAAGATAATTTGTTCCCTACATAACCCCGATTTACAATAAATCGAGATCTCATAGGGATTAGTCCACTCATTTAGGTTGTATCTGGAGTTTAATTATATTACTTGTTAAAAAATTAAGAAACATGTTTCATGACCATCAAAACAATTTTAGTGAACATTAATATAGATCTAGGATGTGATTTGTGATAAAAGTATTTGTTTAATAGATGTAGCAAGAAAAATCGAGGTTTCGTAGGGGTTAACTCACATATTTTGAGATAATTTTGAAAATATTTCATGTTCTTTTTTAATGAATAGTTGTATCCACCAATGGTACGAGAACGTGATGGAAGAGAATTTGGAAAATTTGAAAAATTTGAAAAATTTCATGTTCTTGTTTTAATGTATAGCCCGTATCCACTTTGAGTATATGAACATGATAGAATATAATTTGGTCCCTAACTAACTCCTATTACTCAAATATTCGAGATCTCACAGGGGCTAGCCCGCCGATTTAAGGTGTATTTGGAGTTTTATTAGATTACTTGTTAACAAATGAAGAAACATACCTGATGACCATCAAAACTAGCTTAGATTACATTAATATAGATCTTGGATACGATTTTGTATTCTAAAATAGATTAATGGTATAAAATTAATAAGTTACTAGATTTAACAAGGAAAATCGATATTTTAGTAGGGGTTAGCCCACAGATTTTAGGATAATTTTGAAAATTTTCGATTATTGTTTTAATGTATAGTTTTAGCCACCTAGGGTATGAAAATAGAATAGAAGATAATTTGGTCTCTACATAACCCCGATTTACAATAAATCGAGATATCATAAGGATTAGTCCACTCATTTAGGTTGTATCTGGAGTGTAATTATATTACTTGTTAAAAAATTAAGAAACATGTTTCATGACAATCAAAATAATTTTAGTGAACATTAATATAGATCTATGATGTGATTTGTGATTTTTAAAATGGATTAAAGGTGATAAAATTATTTGTTTACTAGATGTAGCGAGAAAAATCGAGGTTCCGTAGGGGTTAACTCACATATTTTGGGATAATTTTGAAAATATTTCATGTTCTTTTTTAATGAATAGTTGTATCCTTCATTGGTACGAAAACGTGATGGAAGAGAATTTGGTGTCTAAATAATCCTGATTATCAATAAAATCAAGATATCATAGTATGTTGGCCCACCGATATAGGGATTATTTGGAGTTTTATTAGATTACTTGTTAAAAATTAAGAAACGTGTCTCATGACCATCAAAATTAGTATAGTGAACATTATTATAGATGTAGGATGTGGTTTGCTATTTTTAAAATGGATAAAAGGTGATAAAAATAATTATTTAGTAAATTTACTAAGGAAAATCGAGGCTTTGGAAAAGGTTAGCCTACATATTTTAGGAACATGATAGAATATAATTTGCTCCCTAACTTACCACGATTATTAAAATATTCGAGATCTCACAAAAGCTAGCCCGCCGATTTAAGGTGTTAACAAATGAAGAAACATACCTGATGACCTAGCTTAGATTACATTAATATAGATCTTGGATGAGATTTTCTATTCTAAAATGGATTAAAGGTATAAAACTAATAGTTTACTAGATTTAACAAGGAAAGTCGAGATTTTCGTAGGGGTTAGCCTACAGATTCTACGATAATTTTAAAATTTTCAATTCTTGTTTTAATGTAAAGTTGTAGCCAACCGATTATCAATAAAATCAAGATATCATAGGTGTGTTGGTCCACCGATTTAGGGCTTATATGGAGTTTTATTAGATAACTTGTTAAAAATTAAGAAACGTGTCTCATGACCATCAAAATTAGTATAGTGAACATTATTATAGATGTAGGATGTGGTTTGCTATTTTTAAAATGGATAAAAGGTGATAAAAATAATTGTTTAGTAAATTTACTAAGGAAAATTGAGGCTTTCGTCAAACATAATATGACCCTCACGCGCGCAATTATTTATTTTACCAAAAAACGGCAATTTACGCATGTTTTAGTCCACGGATTTTGGGGAGGTGGCGTCGACGCGCTCAATATGCGAGTGGGTAAGAAACTTGAAAATTCCAATTCGACAACCAATCCCGTCACGTTTGGTTTGGCTGTGAACTGTGAAGACATGTGCCATTAGAGACTCATAGGGTTGTTTATGTATGTTGTGATTAATGCTGATATGATTTGATGTTACAATTTGGCATCGTAGAAATTAGGTTACTTTGTTTGTCTCTCAATCATATTTTTTTTTTGTTTCTGATTTAAGGGTTCATTCGTTTAAGAATTTGAACGTAACAGATTTAGAAATCTTAATAAGATTTGAAAATCTATCTATATTTTGATTGATTTTAAAATCAAATAAAAATAATTTTAAAATAACATAGATTTGAAAATCAAATAACATGGATTTGTCAAAAAACATATAAAAATATATCATATATAAAAATAAAAAAATAATCTTTCTCATATTTGATCTCTCAATCCGTCTCTCTATATATTTAATGCTATAGTTTATCTCTAGTGATTGACATATTCTCTCTGTTAATTTTGGGTTGTAAGAACTTCATCAACATTGTCATTCATTCATTATGGTTAGATTAAACGTAACGTTATAGAATACTAATTATTTTTATTTGTTAGGTATAATTAATTATTATTTTTTGGGTTAGATTAGTATTGTTAGTTTTTTCTATTATTTTTTATGCATTTTATCTATTTCTTTTAACCTTTTTTTAAGATAGTGGAGAGAAACTAGTAAACCCTATCTTATTAGTCAACGTAATAGTTTTTAAATTTTTAAAATTGTCAACATAGTATATGCAACTGTAATAGCATATCATCTACAAGATTGAATATGTAAACCATAACTGTATTTATATATGTTAACCAAAACTGAATTAAGGGGCCGATTGTAATTAAATCTGAAATAACAAATTTTTTTTGTCACGCAGTGAAATAACTTAATTTAAAAAATATAATTCGTAGTTAAAATTTTAACTCTGAAAAATTAAAAATATTTAATATATTTAGAGTAACCATTATTTTATATTTTAACTAAAATTATAAAAATAAAAATACTGTTGCTAAGACAATATATGTTTATAATTTCTTCAAAAACAAGTAATTGTAATTACATAATTTATAAAAACACAAAATAATGATTTAAAAATATTAATATTTTTGATAGACTTATTTCATTATATTGACTTGCTAATAAAGTCAATTTTTGAACTGTCGACTTATTTTCGACTTATTTTAACACACTCGATTTATGTTTTTGCAGGTTGATTTATAACATTAACGGTTTTATAAAATGTTGACTTTTATTTTTGTTCACTTATTTATAATTTTTTCTGTCGACTTGTTTATTCTTAGTAGAATTAAATCATTCAACATTAATTTATTAATAAGTCGTTTCTTGAACTGTTGACTTATATTTCATTTTTGTCGATTAAATATATTTTCTATCGACTTATATTAAAAGAGTCGACTTATATTTGGTTTGATTGATTTTTTTACATAGTCAACTTTCCAAAATTTATGACTTATTTATCTTGTTAGTTGATTTTTTTTTTTGGCGATTTGTTTATTCTCTGTATACTTATTTTATTTTACGTTGACTTATTAATGAAGTTGATTTTTTTTGAACTGTCGAATTTTATTTAATTTTTTCCGAATTCATTTTCTTCTATGTTGACCATTATTTGAACAGTCGACTTATATTTTGGTTAGTTGATTTTTACAATGTCGGCTTTTTTTGTACTGTTGATTTATTTTCTTTTAAATTGATATACTTATTTTTGATTGTAATATTTAAATTGTATATATTATATTATCATAATTAGTTTGAAAATAAACATAGTGTTGTTATTTATTGACAAAATTTAAAAAATCAAAAAATATTTTTTTTGAATTTTTAATATTTAAAATTTGTTTCCATGTGTTCCTCGAATTCTAGGAATTGAAATTTTTCTGGAAAATGCTCTTGTGTCATTTAAGCGTCTTGATTCGAAAGAGTTCTTGCCACTAAACCAACCTTTCACATGCTGCGAAGAAGTAGTTCCATGGTGGTGAGAGAGCGATGCCAGGAAGAAGAGAAGAGAATGACTTTTTGTATTTTATCACTATGTTTGGGTGAGATAATTTTACTTTTTCTAGTTAAAAATTTATTTTCCTATAATTTGAATTTGAAATTTAATTATTGATTAAAACTAAACATTATCAAAATATATAATCATTATTAAAATTATTTCTTTTATATTCATCATTATGTAAAATTTGAATAAAATTTTTCAAAATTATGTTTAATTTTAAGTTAAAAATAATATTTGGAAAAATTAATAAATCAATTTTATTTTCTGAAAATTTCAATTATTAACTAAGGGCAAAACAATCATTTTCACATACAATAGTGTAGATTTAATTACATGAAAATGATAGTATAGTTTTCAAATTTTATACATAAATTAGGGTACACATTCAAATAAATCTTTTTTTTTTCAAATCTATGCAAAATAACGTGGTGGGATTAAGGATTTTATACTCTCTACTTATAAGTAAAATAAATGTTCAAATTCATTCAAATCCACCGTAAAATCAAATCCATATCTAAATCTTTTATGTTGAATAAAAAATGATTCTAACCAATATTTATAAATGATGGAACTAATAAGACATGATTTAACAATTTTTTAAAAATTAATAATTAAATAACATAGTATTTATTTGGATTTTCCGAAATTTGTCCAATGCAAAAATAAGCCTAAAAGGCCCAAGATTTATAAATCCAGAAACTGGAATCTGTTTGCGTGTTAGTTCAATTTTGTTCAATGCAATATGATTACTTGGGCTTCTTAAATAAAACGGATGTGAGCTTCTTAAAATATAAGTTTTCAAAAAAGCCCAAGCATATATAGTTTAGTCAAAGCCTGTTGCTTTTTCCTCGAACGATGAATGACCCTCACGCGCCCAGTTTTTAAATTTTACCAAAAACAGCGATTTCTGAAGGTTTTAGTCCACGAATTTTGGAGAAGTGGCATCGACGCGCGCATTGTGAGAGTGGGTAAGACACTTGAATTTCACAGTTCGACAACCAATCGCGTCACGTTTGGGCTGGCTTTAATACTGCCTGCCCATTGGGCCACAAGCAATCGAAAAGTCAGCGCCCCGGCCCAAACTGTATACTTTAATTTACTTCTGATTACTACTACATGAAAAAGGGACAGCGGGAAAAAACGGCAGGTAGTTGAATTATCGAAACAATATAATATTCACGGGGCAACTGTTGACCAAAAAAAAAATCACGGGGCAATTCAAAAACTTCTCTATTCATGAGGGACTACTAAATAAAAGATAGAGAGCTTATCGGCTTATGGCACGTCGTTAAAACATGGACTCATCGGCTGTCTGAAAAGCCGTCTTTTATCCAACTTCTCCGGGGAAAATCCCAATATTATTTCTTTCTAATAAAGAGAGAGAGAGAGAGAGCTTTCAGTGTGGATCCAATCCAATCATGGAGACAACAACTACCACCCCTCTGCTCCCTGGTGATCGCAGCCGATGCGGGTGGCTCCGCCGTCGTCTCCGCCTCAAAACCCCTCTTTCTTCTGAACTCTCCGGCGCTGTCGGTGATCTGGGTACCTTTATCCCCATCGTCCTAACATTAACTTTAGTCTCCAATCTCGATCTCTCCACTACTCTCATCTTCACTGGATTCTACAACATCGCCACCGGTCTCCTCTTCGATATCCCTATGCCCGTCCAGCCCATGAAATCCATCGCCGCCGTCGCCGTTTCCGAATCCCCACATCTAACCCCTTCTCAGATCGCCGCCGCCGGAGCATCCACTGCCGCCACGCTTCTCCTTCTTGGCGCCACTGGAGCCATGTCTTTCCTCTACAACCTCATCCCTCTCCCAGTCGTACGCGGCGTCCAGCTTTCTCAGGGTCTTCAGTTTGCCTTCACCGCCATCAAATACGTCAGGTTTAATTACGACACTGCCACTCTCAAGCCCTCTTCTTCTCCACGTTCTTGGCTCGGCGTCGACGGCCTTATCATGGCTCTTGCTGCTCTGCTCTTCATCATTTTGTCCACTGGCTCTGGCAACGACAGAGACGCCGAAGATGAGATCTTCGCCGCAGAGACTTCTAGCAACGGAAGTCAGTCTCGCCGGAGGAGACTGCGGCTTCTGTCTTCGATTCCATCAGCGCTCATAGTGTTCGTAATCGGGTTGGTGCTCTGTTTCATACGCGATCCTTCCATATTCAAAGACCTTAAATTCGGTCCCTCGAAGTTCCATATTCTGAGAATTACGTGGGATGATTGGAAAATCGGGTTTGTAAGGGCGGCGATTCCTCAGATTCCTCTGTCTGTACTGAACTCAGTGATCGCCGTTTGCAAATTATCCAATGACTTGTTTGACAAGGAACTCTCTGCGACTACAGTCTCTGTCAGCGTTGGGGTGATGAATTTAATCGGCTGCTGGTTTGGTGCTATGCCTGTTTGTCACGGTGCTGGAGGTTTAGCCGGACAGTACCGGTTCGGTGCGAGGAGTGGGTTGTCGGTTATCTTTCTTGGGATCGGGAAACTCATTGTCGGTCTGGTGTTTGGAAACTCGTTTGTAAGGATTCTGAGTCAGTTTCCGATTGGAATTCTTGGGGTTCTGTTGTTATTCGCCGGGATTGAACTGGCAATGGCTTCCAAAGACATGAACACCAAAGAAGAATCCTTCATCATGTTGGTTTGCGCCGCTGTGTCCATGACCGGCTCCAGTGCCGCCTTAGGGTTTGGGTGTGGAGTTGTTCTTTACTTGTTACTGAAGCTAAGAACGTTAAACTCTTCTTCTCAGATCGATTCTGAAGCGGCTCCTCCTTTGGTCTAAATTCGAATTGCTTGATGAATTTGGAAACGGGCATGTAGTGACCTCGATTGCGTCTTCTGTCGTCGATTCGATCTGAGTGCATCTTCGGTCTTCAATTCCATCTGCGTTCATCGGGTTGGTGCTCTGTTTCATCGAGCGTAATTAATATATGGGAAACCATCATTCAAGTAAAGAATATCATAACAAAATTGTGATATGTATTGGGTGTTATGAGATATGAAACCAGTAATCAACTTTGTGCTTAATGATTATAACATATCTGATACAATTAAATACTTGTTATTTGTCGAGAAAAGAAAATTATAAGGATGACGCACAAAAGAGCCAAAACCGGATCTTCTCCAAGTTTTGTCCTTTCTATAAAGGATCGTATCCCAGCTCTACTGTGAATGTACAAGTGAATTTGACGCCTACTGATTACATGTTCTATATATGCAATGCTAGACTAGTCACTAAATTCATCATCACTTAATCATTTTGCTTTCGGCACCAATGGACTCACATGAGGAGCAATGCTTACCTATCCTCGACTTCTCCCGTGATAAGCTAGTGCCAGGCACGAGTCACTGGATCACGACCAGGGACAACGTCAGAAGAGCCATGGAGGAGCAAGGTTGGTTTGTGGCAGAGTTCAATGGCGTCACATCCGATCTAAGGGACGACTTGTTCTCCGGGATGAAGGAGATGTATGATCTGCCGTACGAAATCAAGATCAAGAACGAGAACCACAAGGTCTCCCATGGCTACATGTCTATGGTGGTTGACGATTACCAGATCCACGAGAGCTTGGGGATCGATTATGCAACCGAGCTACAAGCTTGCAAAGACTTCTCTAAACTACTCTGGCCACATGGAAACGATCCCTTCAGGTAAAAAAACAAAGACTTGCATGTCATTCATGTTGCCTTGGGTATTAACACATCTCAGTTCAAATATTTGCTTTGCAGTCAAACCACGCATAAGTACGCAACAGCACTAGCGGAGCTAGACCAGACGGTGATGAGGATGTTATACGAGAGCTATGGAATGGACGAGAAGAAGCACTCCGCGAGTCACTCCGAGTCAACTCGATACCTGTTGAGAATGCTGAGTTACCGGAGACAACAAAACGGTGAAGCAAACACGGGTTTTGTATCGCACACTGACAAGAGTTTCATGAGTATCCTCCACCAGAACCACGTCGGAGGTCTCCAGTTAAAAACCATGACCGGTCAATGGGTCGGGTTTGAGCCGTCTCCAACAAGATTCGTCGTTCTCTCCGGGATGGGTCTCACGGTGAGTTCTGAACCAAATCGAACAATAAACTCGTCCCAAATTGAGTCCAATTTCACAATAGACCCAGAATCCGATTAATCAAAAACCCTAAAATAAAATTTGAAATCTTTGTCGGTGATGAAGGCTTGGAGTAACGATAGGATAAAGGCATGTTACCACAAGGTGGTGATGAGCGCAGATGAGATTAGATACTCATTAGGGTTTTTCTCCTTCCACAAAGGCACGATTCGTACGCCGGAGGAGCTCGTCGATGAAAAGCATCCCCTCCGCTACAACCCTTTCGAGCACGACGGCCTCCTCCGCTTCTACGAGTCGTACCTCAAGAAATCAAGGGAAGATCTCCTCCAAATCTACTGCGGCGTCAACCCCCCTGAATAAGATTTAAATCAACGGCTCTCGTTTCTTAATAGTTAAAGAGCGGTTGCTTTTAAGTATTGGTGTGTATTATTAAATTTTCATTTCTATAAAATATACAACTCTGTTTTTGTAACACAATAACAAGACACACGACTTTGGTTTTTGTTGAGAGTATTGGATTTAATTGGTGGGATAGACGATCCTAATTGCGTCTAAAGCCTTGTCGAAAACCTCATACTTAATTTGGAGATATTCATTCCAAGTAACGGATCGGTATAAAGACGGACCAATGATCTTAGATATAGGTTTTATTTGCACATCACCAGCTGGACCACCCCATAAATACGCAATCGAAATCCTTGACCGAGTATGGTTAACTTTGGCTCGGTGAACCACGCTTGGGATTTTCCCGTTCGATAAGATGTGCAAGAGATCGCCCATGTTGACCACGAGAATACCTGGAGCCGGCTCAACCGTAACCCAACCGGTCTCTTCCCTGAACACTTGTAGCCCTCCCGTGTTGCTCTGGTGCAGAATAGTTAGGATAGTGGAGTCTGTATGAGCGGCTAGACCCATGGCTCGTTCTGGTTCAGGACACACCGGGTAGTGGTTTAGCCGTATGACGCCTCCGCCCACTTTTGATCCAGAGTTGTCGGATTTCTGACCCCATTCTATGTCGTCCACGGTGACACCAAGTGACCCCAGTATGCAAGACAGTAGTCTGCTCGCCAATTGTTCCATTTCGGCCTTGTACTTTTCGATAATTCCGCTGCACATCACCGACATTGAAAAGCAAAAAAATATACTTAACTACAGAATAGCTATAACGTTTTGGTAATGCATATGTGCAATATATGTATATTAATGTGTGTAATGGACGTTACCAGTAGTTGGTGTGATCATGAGGCCAAAGAGTAATGAAATGGTTGCGGTAGGAGCCATCGGCAATAGTGAACCCTTCAGACCACATTTTCTTCTCAAAGAAAGGAGAGATTGGAGGCTCTCCGTAGCCACTAACTCCTTTATCGGAGGAAGCCACCTCGAGCTTTCTCTCTGACGGCATATCGAAAAGGGTTTTGGAGAGAGACTCTATATCGTCGAGGAGGTTTTGAGAAACCCCGTGGTTGGCTATCTGAAACACTCCCCACGTTTGGCACGCATTTCCAATCAGAGTGGTAGTAACGTCATCAGGATCGGAGAGGTCGATAACCGGAATAGACTCTTCCACTGCAGCGGAGGAGGGAGGGAGAACAGAGTCCGCGACGGTGAGCTTCCATGTGAACGACTCGGGGAGTTTTTGGAGACTGCCTAAATTTCCAATACATATCTTCTCTGTGAGTGAAGGCATGACTTGTGAAACAATGAGAGATTGGTGGGATGCTCATCACATATATATGTATATAAACACACATATGTTATGAATATGTGTCGATCACAACAAGTTTATAACATGCATATATGATGATAATGATACAATCACTTTAAAATCTCGTAGTTCTGTCCCAAGTGATTTTGTATTAGCAAATGTAGTAATTATTGAGACATATCCACGTACATTATTAGCTTTGTATATATTAATCAAATTTAAGTATATTTGGCAAAATTCCAAATTTTAATTATTCCTAAGCTATGGGATTGAATCTACGTGATATCACTAGCAAATAATACGTGGTTTGATTAGCAAATCATTCTGTAATATTCCTTACTCACTAAAATTGGTGAAATGCCAATTTGTAATTAAATCTAACCTAATTTTTTTGGATCCACGCACTAATGTTACAGTTAAAACAAGTGTCTACATGCAAATGCAATGCATACTGAGTTACAGTTTTTTTTTTTTTTTTGTCACTATTAATTATAACAGAAAGCTTTAATGACCTTAGATTTTCATTCCTCTAGAGTTTGTGCTTTGTAATTTTTTTTTAATTATTTATTAATACTTGTAAAAGCTCTGTAAATTGCTTATGTTCATGTAAAACATTAAAGATTAGCAAGTTTTTCATATTTTTTAAATTCTAGGAAAAAATAAAACTTTTCATGTATCTTGTCTATATAAAGTTACTCGTTGTGAATTTGAGGAACCACTCATCTGAATTATTTACAAGACCAAGATACTTTTGCTGGGTTTTTTTCTTCGTGAACCCAAAAAAACAAAAGAACAAGAAGATTATACAATCCGTTTTTTTTAGAGGTTTAAAAGTTGGAATATAAAAACACAAGACTATGATAAACGACTGGCAAATAATAATAATAATGATATAATAAACAAACACAAGAAAAGGCACACATCTCTTGACACTAATGGAAAGTGGGTTTAATCAAGCCGATCCAAACTCAGAGAGCCACTTCTCGTGTTTCTCGATATCAGAGGAAGACACACTCGGTTGCACTTTCCTAATGGCCTCTTCGAAATCACACATAGCCACAGGATCATTTGAGATATCATCCTTTGACATGTTCTTTATCTCATCCCTCGTTTTCCCCGCTATCTTACGCCTCATCCCGTTCATTGACGCGTCCCTGCACACGTTAGTCAGATCGTCTCCACTGTACCCTTCCGTTCTCCGAGCCACATCTTCAATGTTAACATCACTAGCCACCTGAAACGTGACAACGTTCATTTTTAGATTGCATTGAACCAGCAGAGAGATTTGCGATTATTCTAACAATGTTATTCCCAACTAACCTCAACTGTTCTCAGATTGATATTGATAAGAGCCTTGCGACTTTCGAAATCTGGAAGCGGGATATATATACGTTTTTCCAGCCTCCTCCTGCACCAACATCAGCTCAAGAGTCAGCAGTTTCGTTATACCTGAACAAGCTGAAAGACAGCACTAGCTCAAAAGAATATTGAAACCTGAGAGCTTCATCTATGTCCCATGGGAAGTTGGTAGCTGCCAATACCATTACTATTTTGCGACTACCGTCTTCATTTGTTGCTGTATTGCTAACTCCATCTACTTGAACTAGGAGTTCTGATTTCACCCTTCTTGATGATTCATGCTCTCCAGAACCCCTGCATCATACCCTCTACCAATTACACATACATTCAATTCAGTATTGTGATCTCAGTGTTGTGAGGAAAATTACCCCCGAGAATTGCAAAGAGAGTCGATCTCATCAATAAAAATTGTACTTGGAGCATATGCCCTAGCCAGATCAAACAGGCATCTAACCATGCGCTCACTCTCTCCGCGCCATTTTGAAGCTAATGTAGCAGAAGAGACGTTGAAGAAGGTGGTACCACACTCGGTCGCAACTGCTTTCGCCAACAGAGTTTTACCTGTCCCAGGTGGACCAAACATGAGAACTCCTTTCCACGGTCTTCGAATACCCTGAAGGGAAGCAAAAAAAATCAAATAAGTATCCTCCATAGCTAGAAGATACATATAACGAGTACGGAATGAAGTGGCAATTTTATTCTTATGGTTGCTCAATAGTCTAATAATAGTAAGATACAAAATCCAAATTTAGTACCGTAAGAAACAGAACCAACGTACCTGAAAGTATTCGGGCATCCATAAAGGAAGGACAACTGCCTCCTCAAGCAGCCTCTTGGCTTCAGACAAACCTGCAACATCATCCCAACGGACACCAGGAGTTGAGTCCAACACATCCCTTTCAAGCATAGCAGCCAGGTCCTCATCAGGACCCTCATACAGTCCCCTTTTCGACTTCCCATCTTCAGCATCGCCATTCTGATATCAATGAGGAGGCCAGAAGTTTCATTAGTTGGGGACAATAGGTGGAAACTACTGACTCAACATCATCACAGGAAAACATAAATAGCACTCCATAATTTCTAAATACGGAGTACAGAATTAGACATTCATAAACGCAACAGAAATGTTTGATCTTTGATACATCAGTCCTACTATGACATACCAACTTAGAAGTTTCATGACGTTATGCTTATTACCAAAGAAAAGTAAAGGAAATGGAAATGCCATAGTCTATCCGTGACTCATTGAAAAATTCACAAGTTAAAATCTCTATTTACAGTACCAAAAGGCAGAAACATATAACTTACCGTAGACTCTGCCTTGGTGGATTTTGAGGCAGCTCCTTTCTTTCCTGTAGTGGAAGGACGGGCTCCTGCAGTGGACTTACTAGTAGCACCACCTCTTCCACCACGGGAAGCTGGACCTGTTCGTGTTGTAGGGCCACGAGCCCAGGCCCCATCTTGAGGTGATTTTCTCATACCACTCTGACCAGCCCTTGCGGGTCTTCTACTAGTAACATCACGAGTAGGAGGCCTCCACACATCAGGATCATCCATTGGACCACCTGATGAAGTTGGATACTCATCCAAAGGCTGAAAAACAAAGGATGATTTGGTATTGATCGGCGGAGAAGCAGCGCGACGCCCAGTAGGAGCTTCTTTAAAAGCTCTCCTCTCTGCATCCAATTGCTTTACAACTTCCGTCTCTTCCATTATGGCTTTTTTAACGTTCATCCATTTCGTCCGTGCCAAAGGATCATCAAGAGTGTTTAAATGCCTAAAACAGTATAGCATCGCTTCAGAACCACCTAATGCAGCACATAAGAGTGTTCTATCTCTCACTCACTACACACACCAATACAGTTTCTAAGTATAGTCACACGGTGAAACATTGCAAAATTCTAGCTTTGTTCTAAGGGAAAAATGATCGGAAGTAAGCCCATTTCGATACAACAGAACAAAAAAAAAAGGAAAGCAGCTAGGGCTTGAAGAAATTGCAATAGAGGTGACAAAAAAAAATCTGATTTTCAAGATTCAAGAGAACAAAGGAGCTACTTACTTGTTGATCTGAGCAATGGCGCCATCGAAGAAGATGACAGATGTGTCATAGGATCCTTCTAGTGCGTATTCTCTCGCTAATTTCAAGTGATCTTGAAGACCCGCCAACGAATTACTATTACCTACCATTTCTTCCTCCCACCTCTTTTACTCAAAATAGCCGGTATCAGAACAAAATCTAGGGTTCCAAAGCAAGAGCTTGGATCTCGGAGCCCTCAAATTTCTCTCTCTCTCCGTCTCCAGATTTCGGAGATGCGACCCGTCGGCGAAGTTGGAACGGTGGAAGAAGACAAAGTAGAAGAAGGTGGTAGCCACGTCAAATGGAAGTTATGATCCAATCTCTTTATTCGGATTCGATTCAAATTTTAGATCCGGGCCCATATACGGCCCACTTTGAAACCAATAAAGCTCAAAAATTAGATTTTCAAATTAAAGGCCACTTTATCAAATTTGTCATAACGACTAGTGTCTAGTTCCTCTGTGCTAACGTCTATCATCAAACTCGAATGTTCTTTTGGATTTAAAAGAAAGACTGATTATAATAACGAATAAAGTTATTCCAAAATTTGCTTTTGGAGTTTATACAAATCAGAGTAATTTTTGCATTCAATGGATAAGTAAAAGAGTATATACAAATACCAAAGGGAGCAAAGGATAAACCTTTGGTTTCCCAATACAATGACTACTGTAAAGAAGAATCAGCTATTGATTGATATTATTGAATAAACAAACACTCTTTTATTTGAAAGAAACAAGGGACTATAGCTTCAAGTAACCCCATCTTTTAACAGCATCTCACTCCACCATTCCACGGTGAAGCAGCTCCTCTAATCCTTTCCTCAGCCTCTCCGCCGCAGCTCTCATTTCTTCCTCCTGCAACCCTCCAAAGGAAACCCGGATATACCCGGGGCTACCACTTGCACACCCCGGTATCACCACCACACCATGGCGGTGAGCCAGCCACCGCACCACCTTGAAATCATCTCTGTGTCCTTCCGGTAATTTTGCCCACAGGTATATCGCTCCTTCTCCTCCCTTAACGTTCTCCCTCCCCAGCGGCTCAAGCGCCTCTTTCACAATCTCCCGATTCTTCACTAGACCCTTTACCCGCTCAGCTATCCACCCAGAACCTTCCTCTAATGCGTATAGACCCAGTCGCTGCGAGATTATGGCGGCACATATAGGGATGTTGTCTTGAATTTTCACAAGCTCTGTTGCAAACCCATCTAATCTCTCTGAGTAAGCTATCTGCAGGTCCATCAAACGTTTCATAAGCTAATCCCAAATCAACAGTTTGGTTTGGAATAGAATTGGATCGAGCACTCACGTATCCAAGCCTCCACCCCATCATGCCGTAGGTTTTAGAGAAGGAGAAGACATTGACAATGTGGTCTCCCTCAACGCAACAATGTTTCAAACCATCATACATGAAATACCTGCGATTTTCAAATCCCTTATACAACATCAAAATCTACATCCAATCTGGACGTCATGGGGCTTAACGAATGAGAAACTCACTCGTATGTGTTATCTACAATCAGCCAACATCCTGCATCTTTGCATATTTGTGAAATCCTCTTAAGAAGCGGTTCAGGGACATAGGTGCCGCTTGGGTTACCAGGATTCACGACAGTAACAACTTTTGGAGTCGGTTTAGACTCAGAGAGTGTCTTCTCTAACCAGTCTGGAACAATTAAGACTCACAAGTCACAACTTGAAGCTATTTTAAGTCGCGAAAATGTGATACAAAATCAAGGACGTACCTGCGTCAGGATAGAGAGTATCTGGCTGGCCAGGACCGACAATAATGTTGGTGACTCCTGTCATCTGAAAGGCCATGTAGGAATTGAAGTAGTATGGCTCAAACATGACAACGGAATCACCGGCATCACATAGTGTAATAACAAGATTCACAAACGCCTGCATTTGATACAAAAACAGAGAGAGTAAAAGAAAAGAAAAAGAAGGGCCTTGCAACGCATTGGTATCATCAATAGAAGAGTAAAACAAAGAGAGGTTAACCTGATTGGCACCTGCAGTAACCATCACATCTGATTTGGTTAGCTTGTTTTCTTCACGCAGCTTCAGAGTAGCAAAGATGGTCACTTAATTGGATAGAAGAAATAACAAAATGAAACAACTGCAACATAATGACAATGGTTGCTAGAAGAATGTTTAATCCTTGTGCGGTTACCTTATTCTGAAGAGCCTTTCTTAACTCAGGAAGACCTTCATCGGGTCCATAAGAACTAACGGTAGGATCCCACACAAGCTCCTTCACTTTGTCTAAGGCCTTCTGAGGAGGCTGCCAATGCACAACTCCCTGCATGAAACATCATTATGTCTTTGTTATCATGAGCAAAGAGAATCAGCAGACTAAACAAATCTCGATTGAAAACAAATCACGAAACCAAAAGTAGAGAGGACAAACCTGAGCGAGAGACATAGGGTTCGTCAATTCCGCCATTAATTTCCGAATCTGCACGCAAAACCAACAATTATTTCACTTAAGAATTAAAGAAAACAAAACACGAGAACAAAATAAAACAAAAAGGAATGGAGAAGTACGAGGAGGTATGACCTGAGCCATGACGGGCATGTCCGTACCCAACGTTCTCCTCGAAAGCATCCCAAACGAACCCATTTCGATATCACTCTCAAACCCCCAACCAAATTCGACCTGAAAGGAAAAGGAGGAATTTTTCAGAGATTTTTGCAATTAGGGACCAAACATATATGTAAACTGAGATTAAAAAAGAGTTAATTTCTATCTAATCCACCTAATGCTAAAGCAATCAATCGTTGACGAGAACCTAAAAGTGATATGAGCGTTAAGCACGCCTCATCTTTGTCTACTTCTTCTCCACCAACCCTTGGTTTTATACTTTTTTTTTTTTTTTTTTCTGTGTATCTTCTCTTCTTGAGTTACCAATAAAAGAAGAAGAAAAGGTATCAAATTATAATATTAAAATACTCAAGAAAAAAGAGTAACGCCTTTCCTTTGTTATGATCTCGTCGACTTGATGATCCAATTTGGCTTTCATTCAGAAAATGCCAAGCAGCTTTAAAAATCACATAAAGACCTTTTCATTTCTACTTTTTTTTTTGTTTTTTGCACTTATCGCTCTTCTCTTCCACATGATTCCCAAAAAGGCCCTTAATGTTTCCACATATCTGATAATCGAACCCTTTTCTTTTAAAGCCCTTTTTTTCCCCCATTCATCTAAATGACACGGACATATATTCTTCGGCCCAATATTTTGTTGCTACAAAAGGAGCAAATTCCATCGATCACATGGATACATGCATGAATATTATTTGGACTTTGGTTACATACTTACATGTATGTATGTTTAGAGATGGGTCTGGGGTAAAGGAGTAATGGAGTGGAGGGAAACTTGGTAGTGTTCAAATTAATTAAAAAAAAATTGATAAAATTGGACCAACCAAACATGACATGATTTTTAAGATTATAGATCTGTTTCTGTGTTTTTGAAATTCTCTTTTTATTTTATGTGTCACTTTGAAATTGAATCGTAGATCTAACTTTTCGGTCATTGGATAAAACCGTAAAACGTTATTATTATGTCCACGAAGACCTCTCGTTACGTCTTTCTCACACTTGCAGCTTTAACGCATTACTCTTCTAAATAAAAACAAAAGTGAACATAAAATATATATAGTTGATCCATACAATAGACATCTCTTAGATTTTGAAATCCAAGATTTGTAGCTTTGAATTTGTAACTCCCATCCCATGTGGTTAGTAAGACTATTGGTTCTTCTAGCTCGTCACTGTGGCTTTTAAATTACTCGTTTGTTGTGCTTCTACGTACTATATACCCTATGAATACTTTTTGTTTGTATTCGGTTTATCATTTCACATCATATGATAGTTTTGACTTCTAATCATTTTGACTTTATCGCCGTTTCACTTATTAGCAAAACAATACATCCAACTTTAACTTTTAAATTTTTACGTTGTCAAAATGAAACCACAAATTAAATATTACAGTACATTTTCTCAAATTCAATTTCCATTTCAAATCTGATAGTTTTTCGAACTAATAATGAATAAGGAATTTCATCAAACAACAAAATGATAATAAAATGAAATAAATTATGCAATAATCTGATAAGATGTACTATAACTTTAAAATAATGTATACATACAACAAATCGATCATCAAGGCATTATTAAGTCGTGAACATAGCAAGACCTGAAATGGCAGAATCCACCACTTTAATTTATTCTTCATTTCTTAAGTATCTTTTCTTTTTCTAAGTGGCTCCTGCGGATCTAAGCATCACAATAATATTAAAATTACTTTAAACTAATGATCCAAGGACAATGAGGTCTAACACAGTTTTTATAACTCCTATTATTCCAAAAAGGAGGTTTTAGTCACGGAAAGATCTCTCCCTAAATGAACAAGTTTTATTTCATCTAGATATGGTCAAAGTAACCGCTGAGAAAACTAGATATAAGTTTCGTCTTACATGAAATATAAAAGCTGTGTTATCTATCACATAATGCATGTTATCTCTTACTCAATGCATAGACCACGAGAGCGTCTTAAGTATGCTTTTAAGACGAAGCTACTCCAATATATAGAAATAAAACGGATTCTTTTAAGTTCTACAACAAAAATGTTTAAAAAATTGAAAAGGATATTGTAGAATTTATGGATGGATCCTTTAGCATGTGGCGTCCAAATAAGCTTTAGGGAATATTAAAAAGAAACATTAGAAACGTAAATATAAATCAGAATACTGATTCTGGGGTAAACGTGCATTTGGTCTTTGTTTTTATTTTCACTAGTTCGTTTTTTTATATTTCAAAAGTTTAAACTTTACCATTAAAAAAATAACTGGTGGAATCTTTCTTCAAAATTTGAACAGAGTTTTGTATTTTAATCACTTTTATTTACCTTTGAACAGAGTTATGTTGTTTAATCACTTTTAATTACCTTTGGATGAATAGCCACGCTGTCCAGAGTAACACAGCATTTTTTAAAAGAGTAACAGCGCATTTGAACGGTGTAAATAAATGTGCATATTATGATGATACATATCTTGGAAAACGTAACTACAGTATTCCTCTATCGTTCTTTTACTTTATTTCTTTTTTTTAAATTAATGTAAATACCAAAAGTAAATTAAAAAACATGCAAAAAAAAAACATATGCATCATAAATCCTCATAAATAACAACAGGTTAATGGAGAAATGAAAATGACACAGAACCCAAAATAGCAACAGATGATTAAGGTGAAATAAGGTAAATGATTTGTTACCAAAATCTAAAGAAAAAATCACATACTAAATTGAAAAAATTAACCACAAATTACTTATAAAAAAATTCCCCAAATAAACGTATAGTATTAGTTATTACACCTTTTCCCCTTAATTCATGGTCAAACAGTCAATGAGTTTGGTTCCAGAAGCACATAAATAATCATTTTTTTTCTGTAATGAAAAAAGTTTCTATTTTTAAAAAAAGAAGGAATATTAAATGAATATCTTTAAACCACTTCCCTATCCCGCTCACTCTCAGAGACAGTCCCTTTGCATAAAAGCGAATTGACTATATACCCATTTACTCTCTCGATCTGCCCAAGCTCCCATCTTTTTTGTTCCAATTGATTAAAAAAAAAAAAAAAAAAAGGACTTTTTTTTTCCCTCTTCTTGAAGAATTATCTGAAGCGTAGTAGTAAGCTCCCATCTTAGTCTATCTCCATCTTCTCCGTTTTAGATATTTGTTTTTTTGCTTTTGAAAAATGTGATGTTACTTTTACGGCGACCCTGCATATTTTGAGGCGGTTTTCTTGAAACTTTATCTTGGTTCTGAAGCTATGTCTTTTGCTTCATGGGTCACTCGGATTTTCTTGGAATGAAGAAAATGTGAGTTGATTCCTTTTTTACTAACCGATCGATTCGATAGGGTTTTCTTTGATTGTTGTTTTCAAGAGATCTTACAGCTATAACCATGGGTCTGTTCGTTTTCCTGAGATGAAGTTCCGATTTCTTATGGGATTAACATTTACATAAAACCCATGAAATAAAGAACAAAACTTTACTAATGTCTCTTAAGATATTTTTTTTTTATTTCTCCAAATACTGCGCAGAGTCGCTCCGTGTTTGCTATAAAATTGCTACGACTTTTTCTTTTTCAAGGGTTCCAGAAGCCTTGAGGGTTTATCTGCTTACAGATTTTTTATTTTTGGTCAATAAGTATATCACAATTACTTGCTATTTCAACTTGAATCTGACTTGATTTTTATAAAGGCTGAAACTTTGGAACTTGACTTTGGTTCGACGAACTAAATTTTGTGGTGCAATTCTGGGTCAAGTCGTGAATGATCAGATAGACAACCCTCGTTTAGGACATATAACACTTACTTTTTTTGGGCTAAACAATTTCTTTAAACATCTTATATGCATTGGTCTCTTTTCATCTGCATAGATATAAGTTTTCCTGTGTTAGATAAATATAGATCTTTCTGTTTTGTTGCATCTTCATACCACTGATCTTCGATTTCTATTGACTTCATTTTCACAGATCGAGAGGTAATGTGGTTCTAAGGCTCGAGCATCAAAAAAGGGGTGGATCGTCTTAAAGGGTTTCAACTTTCAATCATGGGGAAGGAGAATGCTGTTTCTGGCAACACCATACTGCTCCATGGTCGCCCTGTAACTCGTGCTCTTGCCTCTGCTCTGCGTGCTTCTTCTAAGCTGATTACATCTTCAGAAGTGGTTGCTATATCACAGAACCAGGGAAGGGTTCTGAGAGCAAAGTCTAAAAGAACAGCCTTGGATGAGAAGAAAGCCAATGCACCCAAGAAGCGAGCTGTTCTTAAGGACATCACCAATGTCACCTGCGCGAATTCTTACACAAGTTGTTTCAATGTTGCGGTTGTTAACTATGCAATGCAGCTTCTTAAAATTGCTACTTTTTATGACTAGAAGTATGTTTTTGCTGACAATTTGTTGGTTCTTATTTCTATTTAGGTGGACAATATCAAGCAAATAAAGAAGGGACGAGCGAGTTTTTCCAAGGTGGCATCTTCTTCGGCTACTTCACAAGTTACACATGAAAAGGTAGAAGTTGTGGCAAATTCAGCAAGAGAAAGCTTGTCTGGTTGTACAGACACGAGCTTGAACACAAACGAAGCATCTTATAGCTTTATCGCAAAGCTGAGTTCCAGGTTGCCTCCAAGACCCCTTTGGACAGGTGAAGTTTACAAGTGGTCTGTTGCCGAAGCTCGTGTGAGTGATTTGTAACTTTTCTGATGCATTTTAATTCTTGTAAATGGTTAACAGTTGAGAGAAGTTGTGTTGGAGCAAGTTCCAGTGTGGCAATTAGCCCGAAATTTGTTGACATTGATTCAGATGACAAGGATCCTCTACTCTGTAGCCTTTATGCACCTGATATCTACTACAACCTGCGTGTTGCTGAGGTAATAATCTCTCGAATTTTGATATTTTACGAGAATGCATTTGAGGCATCTGGTTCCTTACGACTTGTCAACTTAGCAGCTTAAACGCAGACCATTTCCTGATTTTATGGAGAGGACACAAAGAGATGTGACTCAGACAATGCGGGGAATTCTGGTTGATTGGCTTGTAGAGGTTAGTTTCACTTCCAGTAGTTTGTTTCCTGCTTACTTTTGAAGTCTTTTTGTCTGCTTCTCACAACTCGAAATTTCAGGTTTCAGAGGAATACA
The DNA here is from genome assembly GCA_004349715.1 of Crucihimalaya himalaica. Taxonomy (NCBI): domain Eukaryota; kingdom Viridiplantae; phylum Streptophyta; class Magnoliopsida; order Brassicales; family Brassicaceae; genus Crucihimalaya; species Crucihimalaya himalaica. The sequence goes on from SMJT01000002.1 coordinate 292,674, forward strand.
CACTCGTACCTGACACTCTCTACCTAACAGTGTATCTTATAGACTGGTTTCTCCATGGAAACTACGTGGAAAGACAGAGACTTCAATTGCTTGGCATCACTTGTATGCTCATTGCTTCGTAAGTTCCTCATCACCTATTAATCAAACAATTATCTGGTCTGAAGGCAACAAGATCTAAAAGAGTTTCTTGAAATTTATTGAAGAAAATATGAGGAAATATGTGCGCCACGCATTGAGGAGTTCTGCTTCATCACGGACAACACTTACGCAAGAGATCAGGTCCTGGAAATGGAGAGCCAAGTACTCAAGCATTTTAGCTTTCAAATTTACACTCCCACTTCAAAAACATTTCTCAGGTAATCTTATAGACAATGCAAATGCTTTCATCATATGTTTGTGTGTATTTTCAATTCTTTGGTGATTCAAAGTATTGGTCTTTGCAGGAGATTTCTTCGAGCAGCTCAAGCTTCTTACCCGGTAATGTGCCTTTTTATTTTTCTTCTAAATATTAGATCAGATGTATCTGTGCTCCTAAAAAACATTAAGCAGAAAGATTGAAACTTTTTAGTTTTGGTAATTTGATTGCAGAACCCAAGTCTGGAAATAGAGTTTCTGGCGAATTATCTCACGGAATTGACGTTAATAGACTATCCTTTCTTGAAGTTTCTTCCATCGGTCATCGCTGCTTCGGCTGTTTTTCTTGCCAAGTGGACATTGAACCAATCAAGCCACCCTTGGGTCCGTTCATTGTTCATTAAGACACATATCGCTTCTGTCCCACGAATCTTGATCCTCACTCGTCTTTATTCTTTTTCTTTTTTAATCCAGAATCCAACTCTTGAGCATTACACAACGTACAAAGCCTCCGATCTAAAAGCATCTGTTCACGCCTTGCAAGATCTACAGCTTAACACCAAAGGATGCCCCTTAAACTCTATACGCATGAAGTATAGACAGGAGAAGGTAAGTAAAAAAAAAAACCTAGTTTTGGTTTGGGTTCGGTTTGATTTACCAGCTCATTATTTATTTATTTAATTTGTATGTTGCAGTTCAAATCGGTGGCGGTTTTCAGTTCTGCAAAGCTACCTGAGAAGCTATTCATCTCCTAACCGATATAACAACATTTCTGATAGTCCGGTTTGTCCCTCATTCATCTGTTAAATAAAACAGTTGTCTTTCCACGGTCTTACCATAGAAAGTAACCGGATTACTTAGGGTTCGGTTCTATTCCGATTTAGTTTAGACTTAGTTTGGTTCTTCCAAACCTGATTTGTTCTGATCAGTGACACGAGTTTAATTGTAAGCGGAATGTACATTTCTTTTTTCCCCTTTATTTAGTCGGTATTTTCTGGTCTGCTACGGAATATTTTATTTTATTATATGTTTCTTTCTTACCAAAAAAAATAAAATAGTAATAATATAATTGACAGAGAGACAGAGCATTAATTACACATTATCCCACGGAGGAATATGAATGACTCACATATTATGTGGCAAGATTGTATTTTTAGAAAATAATAATAAAAATTCTCTTCTTCTTCATTGCTGATGTGTCGCTCTGCTTGAGAGATTGAGAGAGAGAGAGAGAGAGGGTCGAAAATGGCGGTCGCAATATCATCAAGTAGTTTGATATCATCGGCATGGCAAGTGACTCTTCAGCATTATAATAATCGTTTTAATCTCAAAGATTATCCAATTCCGTGTCACTCTAATCCTCCCATTTGCAATTCTTTTAATTTCAAAAGGCGTCCCTTTTCTTCCAAATTTAACGACCATGTCCTCGTTAACCCTTCTTCCTCCTCCAAGCTTTCTCCCATTCCAACCCTTTTCTCTATCTCTGGTAAACGCCTCCAATATTACTTTCTTTTCCTGGCTTTCTTCTATTTTTGAGGTTTGATTCCTGTTTTTTTTGGGTTCAATGTCTGTTCTTTTGGTCCTGTTTCTCTAATGAATTTAGTGTTCTGTTGTTTTTTTGGAAATTACAGTATCAATCTGAAACTAGCTGCAGTAATTGGTTTGCAAATTGCTCAAAAAATTTCGCATGTTTCGGATTGTATTGATCAGTAGAATCCATTTTTTTTTGTTTGATTGTTATCAGTAATCACAGGAAGAGATTGAGCCATAATGTTTTAGTCCATGGCCTTCAGTGTTCTTTGACGATTCTAGAGTTAAAAACCAGATTTTTTAATTGGAGCCCCTGTTGGTGTTAAGGTTTATATTGTGTTGTTAATCATTGTTTTGAATTTACTGTCTTTTTATACACCTTTTGATTTCTACTAAGTGCAGAAATCGTAATCGTAACTGGCTCTGCAACTTCAGGTTTTAAGATTGTTGTGGAAATGATGACCTTCTTTTTGAATTTACGTGTAGGCTGTGGATGCTCGTGGATTCAGGACAATTTGATGGTTCGTGATTATGCTACAAGTAATGGGACATCGAAGAGATGCTCGGCGTTACCAACAACAAATACAGTGGATGTCTCTTCAGTGTCTGATCTTTTTGAATTCATATGCTCGGGTCCTCTCGTAGAGAAGATTGGTATTACTCCTGAAAGAGTTGGCCAGTCTATTGACAAATGGTTACTCTACGGCTCACAACTCTGCAGACTGTTTCAGCTTAATGAGCTTAAGCTCACAATTCCTCAGAAAGCTAGGCTATACCACTACTATATACCTGTCTTTATATGGTGCGAAGATCAGATTGCTCTGCATAACTCCAAATTTAAAGATGGAGATGATGTACCTCCATTAGTGGTACTAAATTTTTTTTAACTACAATCTTAAATTGATGATGGGTGGATCAAGAGATCGATAGATGTGTTTTGACAATGCAGATTGGATTTAGCGCGCCTCAAGGATGTGGCAAGACTACACTTGTGTTTGCACTTGATTATCTTTTCAAAACTACAAAAAGGTACAGTTGATCTGCTGCAACTTATTTCATGTAAGTCTGTGATTCTTATACTAACAAAGCAATATGTCAGGAAGTCGGCGACAGTATCAATAGACGATTTTTACTTGACTGCAGAAGGTCAGGTAAGAAATTATTATAAGATTTTACTTGTAACCTCAATTGTCTGGACGTTCTTTCCTCTCCGTTACTTAGCTTCCATCCTTTTTTCAGACTGAATTGAGAGAAAAGAATCCAGGGAATGCACTTCTAGAGGTAAACTCATCTTGAAATTCACAGCATATTTCTTTTCTCAGTCTTTTCTTTAGTTTGAAAATATTGTCATGGTTTCTTGTTTGTATCCAGTATCGTGGGAATTCAGGAAGCCATGATCTGCAACTCTCTGTTGAAACACTAGAAGCCCTGAGTAAACTGACCAAAGAAGGTTTGTTTTATCAATAAAGTTTTATTCTTGGTTGCCATTTTCTTATTTAGCGTGCAAGTTTTTTTTGGTCATTAACAGGCATAAAGATGAAGATACCTAGGTACGATAAGGTGAGTCACAGCTTGATTTTCTCTTCTCTGCTTCATCACTTTGTATCATAAAATGTAGAACACTAACAAATGAACCTTTCTTAACTCCTCGATATATTCTTATTTGGCTGCAGTCTGCCTATAATGGTCGAGGTGACAGAGCCGATTCATCAACATGGCCTGAAGTTGAAGGACCTCTTACGGTATTTCTATCTTTAAAGTGTTTTGTTTCAAGGTGAAACGGATATAAGTCCATTTTAAATTTTGTTTAATTTCTCCAGGTTATTCTCTTTGAGGGATGGATGCTTGGTTTTAAACCTCTTCCAGCTGACGTTGTTAAAGCAGTTGATCCGCAGGTTATCTCAACTCCCTTAAAACCATTGAGTCGCAAGACAACCGTTATAACATTCCTATAATGAAAAACCCTGTTCTCTTTCTGCAGCTGGAGATTGTGAATAAGAACCTTGAAGCGTATTACAACGCATGGGACAAGTACATCGATGCTTGGGTCGTCATCAAAATCCAGGACCCAAATTATGTATACCGGTGGCGTCTTCAGGTTTGTATATCTGATAACAAAACTGACGGTTTTCGCTGCATTCCTATACAAACCCAGTTTTTTTTTTGGGTTTGAACAGGCGGAAATCGCCATGAGGCAGGCTGGCAAAGCTGGGATGTCAGATGAAGAGGTAATGATACATTTTGACTTTATTAAACATTTTAGACTGATAAGTACACTAGTGGTTACAGAAGAAAACCATTGTTGTTTTGAATGTTGAAATATCTGTTTAGGTGAATGACTTTGTGTCGCGGTATTTGCCGGCGTACAAGGCCTATCTTCCAACTCTGTACACGGAAGGACCAAGCGGCTCGGACCCAGACCGTGTCCTTGCGATAGACATCGATGAAGAAAGGAACCCGATACTTGCAAACTAATGAGATGGTGTCTCCATTGCCTTAAATGTATTACTCTTTGTATTGTATGTATGAGAGAGTAATTAACACTACGTCACACGTTGTTCTTCCTTCTATCTTTTGACATGCTATTTGTTACACTATAGTGCACATATTATTATTTTTTCTAGAAAATTTATTATTTGTTATTTTTAGTTGTGGTCAGTTGTATGTGTGAGATTTAATGAAGCAGGAAAAAATCCTTGTCTGTCTTGTCGATGTCGTCATGTTCGGATCGTGGTGGTCGGCACTGATATTAAAAAGTGATGGTGCTTATTACACTTTTGTTTGTACATTATAGTGATTTTTGAATAAAAATTAAAAGTCATTAAACAATAGTACATAATAGTATGTATTCAATATATAAAAGAATTTATAGTTGTTCTAATTTTTCAAATTTTCAAATTACAATTAAGGCGAAATTTTTATTTTAAATACAAAATTCAGAGTATTAAAACTAAAACATCAATTGTATTTATTTGGTCTTGGAAACCACATTGCATACATAACTAAAACCTATTTTAAAATATTGAAACTAAAACATCAATGGTATTTATGTGTACGCTAAATCCAGTATTCGTGAGATTTTACGGTGTATTTGTAATCAGGTTTGAAAACCTATAATCGTGCAAACCTATAATCTAGAAGTATCTCCGACTTTCATCAACCTCATACGTTTGCACGATTCCACAAACATCCTGCACAGTAAATCATCAATACCAAAAAAAAAGTTACTCTCCTTTACAAAAAGTAACGCAATGATAGATTTGTTTTTTTTTCCTCTGGTTGATAAAATTTGTTAAATTTAGTTTCTGAGTAAAAAGAGCCACTTATTAGCACCAACTACACAAACGTAAATTCGAGAACTCACATCCACGGCACATCTCCGACTAACATCCAGTCACCGTCATTATCCTCGTACGTAGCCACAAACTCTCCCTTCCTCTCCAACTCCATCACTTCACCTACCACCGTCCATAAACCACTCTTTACTCAATTTACCACTTCGTCGGTCCATCCAAACAAATCAAAATATGTATATATATATATATAATCCCTCTCTCTCGATCACTTACAAATTGTTATTATCCCCTGAAACATGTTTTCTAGAGCGGTGAAAAGTTGTCCGTAGCAATCGTACATCTCAAGATCCACTTTTCTGAGATACGCCGCACCATCCACTGCCACTTTCACGTATTTCCGCCTCACCGTCTTCGTCACTGTTTTCCTCGCCGCCGCTACCGGCGGCCACCCTACAAACTGGTCACTAAAACCAAAACAAAGAAGATCAACGAAACATGCATATCTATATCTGTACGTTACGTACATATATACATGCAACGATAAAAAAAATATGTATATTAATATGCCATACTTAGTGATCATGCTTGAGATATAATTATTCTCCTGTCCTTCCCTGAGTTTTAAATCAACGGTCTCAAGGAATCTACGTTTGTTTCCAGGCTTTTTTGGACCGTCCGATGTATTTGTCGGAGTGCCGGGCAATGCCAGGGTCAGCTCAGTTCCTCCAAGATCACCGGAATCCGGCCAAACCCTGACGTATTCCTCCGGTGACATTAATTGTCTCTCTATCTTAACCTAAATATATATACTAAAAAGTTAACAACAGAAGTGCGGAAAGTGATGAGACAATATGGCACTAACTTTTAGCTTGATAAGCCAACTTTGTATTTATAGTGGCTCTGTAATTGTCAGCTAAAAACCTAGAACCCTACCTATCATGACACGTTTCCTATAACTGGCGGTTTGTATATCTCCACGATTGCAAGTTAATAGTTTGTGATTAGCTTCTACTTCGTGTGGTGTGGGCTCATTTATAGTTATAGCCACTTAGCACCTCCTAAACTATCATCAGTGGATTTAATCACATATATATGAACGGATATCTCTCACTTTTTAATATCCGATAATATACAGCTAATTGCTTTTTAACAAAAAAAAAAAAAAAAAAAAAAACCAGCCTGATCCATTAGCTCATATTTGGTCCAGCTCCCACGTCATGGGTTCGATTAAGGCTGAGAAGAAGAATCATCGAAGATAATTATCACTTTTTAGTATAGCTTTATTAGTTAACAGTTTTTCATATACGATATTAGTGATCGACCAAAACAGTGGAGGAAACACGAATCATAGAAAAAGGAGAAAAACGTTTTAGACAAAAAAGAAGAAGAAAAGAAACATTAATTACAGTAGCAGGGGTCACGCGTAAGTCACGTGACTCTGTTTCTTCAGAGGGAAACATAAATTCATAAATGGTTGGTGACAACTTATAAGAGTTCAAACAGCCAAATGGGTCCTATTGGCGACACGTGACGAATCCACCGGTTTCGATTGCATATCCGTGACCGGTAATTCCGGTCAGCCATTCTTTTCTAAATTTGTTTTCTTTCGTTATATGTTGCGCATGGAATGAAACAGTTCTAACTCTTATTTTACTCGAACTCCTATAAAAATTTAAAACCCATGTGAGATAACAGGAGCATCTCATCCTTCATTTGGCCACTTATCATTGGTTAAAATCTATTTAAAAGATAAAAATTTAATTAAATAATTAAATTAGTAAAACAATATTTTTATTTGATGTCTCCACGTTTGCTTCTTTTGTAATGTAATGTACCTTGTGCCCTTGTGGATAGTTAACACTTAACAGTAACATGATAGAACACTTGTATCGAGAAACTACTTAAATCCGTATGTATATATATATATATATATATATAATATGTATATGTTAACCCAATTAAGCCCAAACTAAACAAGATTTCTTGTGGTGGGTCGAGAAGACATCATATGGGCTGTGGGCTCTATATGGATTTCACTCGTTCACTTAATGTATGCATGTATAGCAATTAGCAGCTTATCTTCTTTTTTATTTTTTTGTATTGTGTCATAAAAGAAATTTTCAATATACAACAGAAACACGAGTATAATATTATATGATCCGGAATTCGATTTAAGTTGCAAAAATTCAGATAAGTAGATTCTATAAAGGGTCTACGAAGAAGAAGATTTTTATAGCTTTATTAATTTAAGACCAAATAAATCTTCGGTAAAACAAACGGATAATATATAAAGACAACTATTTGTTACGATTGATTTATGTCCAACAGACCATGATCGTAGCCTCATGTTTCATTTCACCAACAGCGAGAAACAAAAGTAGGACAGATAAAATAAGTTCCAACATATATACAACAAAAGTAGCCTCATGTTTCATTTCACCAACAGCGAGAAACAAAAGTAGGACAGATAAAATAAGTTCCAACATATATACAACAAAAGTAGCCTCATGTTTCATTTCACCAACAGCGAGAAACAAAAGTAGGACAGATAAAATAAGTTCCAACATATATACAACAAAAGTAGCCTCATGTTTCATTTCACCAATAGCCTCATGTTTCATATATGTACAGACCAAATAAAGTACTCTGATAAAACGTATATAATATTTTAAAACCATTATTAAATTATACGCAAAAAAACATTTAAATTGCTATTTTTTGCAAATTTATCGCTATCTTCACAAAATACAGGTTAATCTCGCGAAGTCATAATTAATACGTAATATAATCTCCCGTATATCAAATTGAAACTTTGGTAATTAAGAGTCCAAATCTATATTTAAAATTTTGAATATATGTTACCGTAAAAACATTTATAAAATACGTATAAGGGTTATATTATGCATTATTGAATTCGTATGATTAATTTGCAAGATAAAGTTGAAAAAATGGTAATTTGAAATTTTTCTGGAAAAACTCTAATTTAAATTCATTTTTAACTGGGAAAAATGATAAATTGTTCATCATGCAGCTATCATGTCCACGCAGCAGCACGTGTGTTGTCAATAAAGAAAAAAATAAAATTCATTATGGAAGTCAATGCCAACGCGCATGAATAGCGCGTAGCGCGCGTTACGCCAATTCCGATGGGTTATAGACTACAGAAATGGCTGGATTTTAAATAATTTGAGAAAATGAACCAAGTGAGGCGCGTCTGAAATTTTGTAACCAAATAACATGACAACGTAGAAATCTTAATGGGCCGGGCTTACTCTACCTTATTGTATTTTCCAAAAGCCTTTGTCGTTTAAATGTAGTGTCTTCTCTTCGTCGTTCCAAATTCCAGTTCTCTTCTCTTCGCGGCCTCACTGTGAAATGTGAATCGTTGCCTTCGTTGTATCAACATCTCGAAGTATATAGTTCTTTATTAGTATTTACTAGCTCAACTTTTGCAGCTTTCAGTTTCAGCTAAGCTAATAACCAGTTCCTAAGTTTTCTGCAGAAACAAACAGCTTCCATGGTAGAACCTTAGGAGCTCTTGCCTTGACAAGCAAAGAACAATACCGAACTCCTTTCGAACCCATCATGCCAGGTGTAACATTCTTGGAATACGGTAACATTCAAGCGGCCACAGACCTTATCCGCTCAGGTAAAGTAGCTGCAGTGTTTGTGGAACCTATTCAAGGAGAAGGAGGGATTTACTCTGCTACAAAAGAGTTTCTGCAATCTCTGCGCACTGCTTGTGATTCTGCTGGATCTCTTCTCGTGTTCGATGAGGTATATACTCTACATTTCCTCCAAGATCCATCCCATAATTTCTTCTTTTGTTTCTACTTTCGCAGTTTTCCAATTAGTCCTGCCTCATCTGGTTCATTTCCCAGGTTCAATGTGGTTTGGGTCGAACGGGTCTCATGTGGGCTTATGAAGCATTCAGTGTAACTCCTGACATAATGACGGTTGCAAAACCTTTAGCTGGTGGTTTACCTATTGGAGCGGTGCTCGTGAGTGAAAAAGTTGCAGAGACCATAAAATACGGAGATCATGGAAGTACATTTGCAGGCAACCCTCTTGTGTGCAATGCAGCCATTGCAGTTGTTGATAAAGTATCGAATCCATCTTTCTTGTCCAGTGTCTCGAGTAAAGGTCGATACTTTAAAGACCTGTTGGTGAAGAAACTTGGAGGAAACTCACACGTGAAGGAAGTGAGAGGCCAAGGGCTTATCATAGGAGTGGAACTCGATGTGCCGGCAAATTCACTGGTCGATGCTTGCCGAGATTCGGGTCTTCTGATTTTGACAGCAGGGAAAGGAAATGTTGTCAGGATTGTTCCTCCGTTGGTTATATCGGAGGAGGAAATCGAACGTGCGGTTGAGATCATGTTCCAAAATTTGACAGCGCTTGATTGAAGCTCTTGGAAGAGAAATGATGTGGGATTGAAGTAGAACAAATGTTTCATATTCGATCTTGTCTTAAATTAGCCTCAAGTGTACCGGTAAATGCTCTGCACAATTGAAAAGAAATAAAATTTGACAGAAACTTGATGAATTATTTGACGTTTCCTTCTATATTTTCCCTGGTTGGTTCGTTGATGTCTCTCAATCACGATTGTTATCGTAAGAGTTACAGAATGCTGGTTCTGAGCTGCGTGAGTTTCACTTGGCGATGTGGTAGTTGGCATCAGAGTTTGTAGATGCTGAATCAGAGAACATAGGTGGTAACGGTGACTGAGACATGTTGGCTGGCCTGCTGCAGCTTTTAAGTAGAGTCACAGCAGGGACCCATGCAAGCTCTGATTCATCCAATGCAACTTGTCTCGGCTTGGTTTGGGTAGCAAAGGGAATGAGAGGTCCTCACATAACTGAATCATTCTCTGTGAAAAGACGTTTGGACAGAGGCTGAATCAGTATCAAGTCCTAAAGAAGATTGAGATTCCTCTTTTGAACTTGAAGATTGGTTGAATTTAGGTTTGACAGTTTTGTCTCCGGTTGGTTTGAGGATATATTTGACGCTATCAACCGAATCAGTAAATCTCTGGTCGGATTATGGGCCAAGTCAATGAAATTTATAATTTTGTACTTTGTTGGGCTTGTATATTTATGATATCTTTCATATGAGTTGGTAATATATGGGCTAGGCCTCATTATTCTAATATAGATTATAATTTACTAAAACGATGTCGTAAGGGCTGCAAAAAAGACGAGACAAAAGGCGAACGAAGAGCGTGTATCAGGTCGGGTCCACGTAGCACGTGTATTGCCAATATGGAAAAGCTCAAATTAATTATGGAAGACAACCCCACGCGCACGAATAGCGCGTATCGCGCGTTTCACCAATTCAGCTGGGTTTTAGACTATAGAAATGGCTGGATTTTAAATAATTTGAGAAAATGAACCTATCGAGGCGCGTTGAAAAGTTTTTGTTTTTGTTTTTATTTTTCTCGCCGAAGTGAATGTGAATCAGAGGGGAGGGATGAGTTGTCTTAAAATACTTTTATTTTTTCTCTTATTTTTTTTTCTATCTAATATAAACAAAATAAATAGCTACCGAAGCCACCAAAAAAAAGAAAAAAGCGTACTGATTTAATTTTATTTATACTCTAATTTTATATAGAAAATATTTATAAAGTTTAAAATCTTCACATTCATCCTTATAACAGTTATTTACCAATCTACTGAATCTATATATCTAAATTTTTTGCCGTTTAGATTTACAAAATATAATTATCTAAATATAATTTAATTAATTATAAATTTAAAATTTAAAAAATTCAAATACATTAAGAGAAGTTTTAAAAAATTAAAAAAAAATTAAATTAATCTAAAAATTTAATTTATTTTTTAATAAGTTAAATAAATAATAAAAATAGAAAATAAATTTTCAATATACAACAGAAACACGAGTATAATATTATATGATCCGGAATTCGATTAAAGTTGCAAAAATTCAGATAAGTAGAGTCTGAGAGAGAGGAAGATAAAGGGTCTACGAAGAAGAAGATTTTTATAGCTTTATTAATTTAAGACCAAATAAATCTTCGGTAAGACATGTAGAAGATAGGGTAAAAGCCGGCGGAGATCTTGCAGACCGCCGATGATCGGCAAACGTCGGCAGGAGTTGTCAAGGATATGATCTTGGCGATGAGGTAATTGATTATGCGCGTGAAATAACATCCCCACTCGCACTTATAGCGCGTGCTAATAACTCGCTTAAATACTCTCGGATTCCATGGACTATAATCCGCCAAATCGGCTAATTTTCCAAATGTACAAAATTAGAGCGCGTGAGGAGAGGCATGATCGCAAAGTACATATATATATAAGATGAACGGCCCATACGGTTGGCTCATATTCTTCTTTTTATTTTATTTTATTTTGAGTCGACTATAGCCCAGTTTCTCTTTTTAGTGCGCGTGGTTATTTTTGTTTTCAGATTGATATCTACCACGCGAAATATCTTCTAGTTTGGACTTTTTTACTACTTTACGGCCTTTTTTGTCGGGCTTAGGCATATTTTACAAACAAAAAGGATTTATGGGCATAACAAAACTTGATCCAAATTAGTGAATTACATTGGTTTTCCTAGCGTAAGTCTTTCTAATGTTTATATGGTCTCGATTTATTTAACTTATTATGTAATTATGATTTTGTGTTGATATTATTGTTGTTGTTGTTGATGTTGATGATATAATACAATGAAAGTCGATTTATCTATATTGTTGTTGTTGTTGATGTTTTTTTTTTTGGTCAACTGTTCTAGTTGATGTTTATATTTACAAAATAACAAGAGTTTTCTTAGTGTGAATCTTTCTAATGTTATACATTTTTTCGCTATTTATTACACCTAGCCACCTTCCTCAATTATGTCCTCTAATAGATTAGATTTGTGTACAAGTTTAAGTTACAAGAAGCCAAATGTAGGATACCTTGTTGATTTCTAAGCACACCCTAACATTACATGACTTATAAGGTAACATATTTTACCAATGAAGGACATAAACTTATATGCTCGATACTAGAATAGGTTATATGCCGGTTAAATTGTAATATTTTAAATTCGTGAAAAAAATATTTTAAAACTTTAGAAAATAAAATGAATTCATCAATAAAAAAATATATCCACTACATATTTAAAAAATTAGACTTTTTGAATAAAGTGGTGTTATATACTTAATTACATGATATACTATTATAAACTTTTTTAAATACTCATATTTGCCTATATTTTATAAGAGTTTTGAATATAAAATTATAGACACAATTACAATCTACAAAATATCTTTACCAATATTTTAGGAACTTTTTAGTTTAAAATACTAATTTTTGTTTGAAAATTCTTATTTTACATTTTTTATTACTTGGTTTATTTATTTATGATTAAATTTCTCTATTTTCATTATCACAAAATAACCACTATATAAAATATTCACTAGTTTAACTTTGCGTTTTCTTTAAAAAAAAACCTTTCTAGTTGTCATTTTCACAACTTTACCATCCGAACCAAAAAATGCAAATTAATTATACGAATTCAAAAATAATATGTAACATAACCTTTATACGTATCTTATAAATGTTTTTACGGTCACATATATTAGATTTTTGAAATTTTAACGTAAAATTGGACTCTTAGTTGTAAGGGCTTCGATTTGATATATTATTTATTAATATTTTATGAATTTGATGGTAATGATGAGGGGTTATATTATGTATTAATTTTGACTTCGCAAGATTGACCTGCATTTTTTAGAGATATCGGGTAAAGTTTAAAAAATTGCAATTTGGAAGGTTTTTTTTTGCAGAAAACTCTTTAACTTTAATACCACTCAATGATATACATATTCTTATTTATACTTATATATTTTATGTATTCATAGTTTCCTAAAATATTTTATAGTTACGATTTAAATTAATATTTTAAAATATAAAGTTTATCGCTTGCATAACATTAATGCACTGTATGATTTTCTTAATTATACTAGTATTATTTCTTCCTTTTAAAATATCATTTTTTAAAAGATTTTCCAGTATAAATTCCTTAATTTATACTTTCTAATTGAATTTAATAATTTCTTTAATTATAGTCATACAATTTTTTCTTTTAAGAATAATTTTTTTCTTATATAATTATTTGTTTGTATAGTTTATTTTTAATAATCATTTTACATTTTAATGATTTTTTCAATTTTTTGTCTTTGAAATTTTCTAAAATTATGTTAATATAATTTCTAACTCTAAATAGTCGAAATTTTTAACACATGTATAAATTTGGAATCAGTAAATATGACATAAGTAAGAATTTTGTTAGTTATTAATTTTTAAAACCGTACTTTATATGATAAGATATTATATTATTATACATGTAATTGTTTAACTTATTACAGTTGATATATTCTATATTTGATTTATTACTTTGATAAAATAAGAACTAAAAATTGTTTACTTTGTTACACATCCATTTTTCGATGACGCTAAATAAAAAAGGAACAAAAAAACAAAACAAAACGTTCATCATTGTTTCACGCGCCGGACTTCTATAGAAAATGTGTTTTGGTTAAAAAACAGCGTTTTTGGTGGGTTATAGTCCAGACATTTTTAGCACACGCGCTTTACGCGCAACTGCTGCGCGTATGTATTAATATATAGAGTGTCTTGGTAAAAACGTATGGGCTCTATATTTAATTAGACTTTGATGGGCTCAGTCCCATAGACCATAATTCCATGATTGACTATTGTTATTTAATTAAAGCAAATGCCCATCCAGAAGTACTAGATTCATTTATTTTTATTTTTTGGGCCGCGACATTTAATTGGATTATAATACAAAATAGCCAAATTATATCTATAAATCGAATTGGCTCAAATTGACTATTTATTAGCTTAATGAAACTATAAAAAATAGATGGGTATACATTTTATTGCGGATTAATTCATAGAATTTGGGATTTATATAACACTTCATTATAAATTTTTCTTTTTGAACGTAAAATAAAGAATTACTAGGTGGGGTCCCCGAACTTTGAAAACAAATTAAATATTATTGATAAAAACAAATTGAAAATATGATCTTGGCGATGAGGTAATTGATTATGCGCGTGAAATAACATCCCCACTCGCACTTATAGCGCGTGCTAATAATTCGCTTAAATACTCTCGGATTCCGTGGACTAAAATCCGCCAAATCGGCTAATTTTCCAAATGTACAAAATTAGAGCGCGTGAGGAGAGGCATTATCGCAAAGTACATATATATATAAGATGAACGGCCCATACGGTTGGCTCATATTCTTCTTTTTATTTTATTTCATTTTGAGTCGACTATAGCCCAATTTCTCTTTTTAGTGCGCGTGGTTATTTTTGTTTTCAGATTGATATCTACCACGCGAAATATCTTCTAGTTTGGACTTTTTTACTACTTTACGGCCTTTTTTTGTCGGGCTTAGGCATATTTTACAAACAAAAAGGATTTATGGGCATAACAAAACTTGATCCAAATTAGTGAATTACATTGGTTTTCCTAGCGTAAGTCTTTCTAATGTTTATATGGTCTCGATTTATTTAACTTATTATGTAATTCTGATTTTGTGTTGATATTATTGTTGTTGTTGTTGATGTTGATGATATAATACAATGAAAGTCGATTTATCTATATTGTTGTTGTTGTTGATGTACAAATTCGCCAAATCGGCTAATTTTCCAAATGTACAAAATTAGAGCGCGTGAGGAGAGCCATGATCGCAAAGTAAATATATATATAAGATGAACGGCCTAAACGGTTGGTCCATATTCTTGTTTTTATTTTATTTTATTTTGGGTCGACCATAGCCAGTTTCTTAGTAAAATGTTTTATGTTCCTTTTATCAAAATTACTTTCACTAAGATGAGTAATTCTCATATGTAGGGCCTGGGAAATACAAAGGGATTACAATTTAAATTTATGAAGAATATGGGCCAATAATATATTTATAGATTTAAAGACCAAATAAAATCTCAACTAATATTACAAAGTTATTAGTTATTACGTAACATTAAATATCAGTTATTAAAAAATTTTAAATTATTAAAAAGTTTAAAATGACAAAAATTATTAAGAAAAAATGCGAAAAGACAGTTCAGTAAAGTCTCAGACTCTGAACTGTACAGTTAACCAACGGTTTTGATACAATTACGGTTACGGTTAATATAATTTTTAACCGTAACTAATTTATTTTACGGTTAACAGTTACGGTTTTTAACTGTTGTATACAGTTACGGTTTGTAAACAATTTAGTTATAGTCTGAAATACGGTTATGGTTTGATTTTGGTAATGTATATATATAGAACGAAAAATCCATAAATATATATCTATATATATATATATATATATATATATACCCAATTAAGCCCAAACTAAACCAAATCTTTTGTGGTGGGTCGAGAATACATCATACGGGCTGTGGGTTCTATATGGATAAGCCCAAGGACCAAGGACCAATGCGACCAGGTGGTAAATGATTCTGCGCGTGAAAAACGTCCCCACTCGCACATATGGTGCGTGCTAATAACTCGCTTAAATACACCCAGATTCCGTGGACTATAACCCACCAAATCAACTAATTTTTCAATATTGCAAAATTTGAGCGCGTGAGGAGAAACAAGATCGGTAGTTAAAAACTAACAAAGGACATATATAAGATGAACGGGCCATACAGTTAGCCCATATTCTTCTTTTTTTCTTTTTTTTTTTGGATCGCCCATAGCCCAATTTCTTTTTCTAGTAAAAATGTTTTATGTTCTTTTTATCAAAATTAAACATAAATATTTTTAACTAAGATGAGTAATTCTCATATGTAGGATCTGGGAAATACAAAGGGATTACGAAGATAAGGGTCTACGAAGGCTTTTTCCCAATAATATATTTATAGATTTATTAAGACCAAATAAAACTCAACTACTATTACAAAGTTATTAGTTATTACGTAACATTAAATATCAGTTATTGATAAAAAAAAACATTAAAAAATATCAGTTATTAAAAAATTTAAAACTATTAAAAAGTTTAAAATGACAAAATTTATTAAGAAAAAATACGAAAAGACAGTTGAGTAAAGTCTTGACTCTGAGATTATTTTTTTTGTCTGGGAGGAATTTGCTAAATTAGGTAATTAACAGGATAACGTTCCTCCTAAACAAGGAGTAAGAGATGGACCGTCGGATCAGATATTTCATAGAACCCTCCAAACGATCTAACGGTATAGAATATCAGACATAACGAAATCTGTAATCATCAGTTTTAGTAAAAAAAAAAAAATGACACACAGTCTTGTCCAGAATTACTGCGAAAGCAAAACACGAAAGCTGAAAAAATGTTGAGCCGAAACCTCTTCTTTCTTCTCTGCGAGGCTGAAGAATGAAAAGAAAGAAGAAGAGCAGTACAACTAAGAAGAATTCAACAACAGCTTTTTCAGTTCTGGTAAAGGCCGCTTCACCATTGTATCATCTACTCTTCTTCTTCGATCTTGTGTATTTTGATTCTTTGGCTCTTTTTTTGCTAAGTCTGGATTTGTGTTTCAAGACCCTCTATAATCTTCTTATGCAACGATTGGTTTTTTGTTTTGTTTTTGGGGTTCTTCAACAAGATCAGAATTTGATGGATTTGAAAGAGTCAAAATTGTTTTGTGGGTCTTACTTGAAGTGGGTTTTTTGTTTTTTTGTCCTTTGAGTTAGGGGTTTCTCAGAAATTTGGCCAATTCTGTGATTCCTACTCCTAACGGTGGATTTGTAAACTGTAAAGTGCTTAATTTACAATTGTTCCTCTGATCCTCTCAAGCTATTTACTTTTCTCATGGCTTCCCTGTACTGCAACAGGTGAACTTTTAGCATTTGAGATTTGCGTTTTTGTGTTAAAATTGGCTTTGGTGAAAGAACACTGATGGTTAGAGACGGATGTCAAGAAATTTGCTGCGAATTGGTAACGTCTAGTAGCTGACTTGGATATTTAGATGGATGTTTCTTCCATTGGACCAAATACAAGCCAAACTGATCAAGATCCTTTTTTAATGGACCACGACACCCACAACAACCGTGATCACACCATTGATATCACAAACTACGACAACGACTCTTCATCAAGATCTTCCATCGATGATCAGGTTAACTCACACCTAAGTGAAGAGAGACTATCACCATCAAATGGCCCGACCCATCCAACTCCCTCGACTCCTCCTCAGCAAAGACCAACTTCTTCTAGGACTAGGAGAGGAGATGATGGCAATGCTCGCCGGAGTCCATTGAATTCTGGCCTTTGGATTTCTGTTGAGTTAGTTGTCACTGTGGCTCAGATTGTTGCAGCCATAGTAGTTATGGTTCTGGCTAAAGATGAACATCCAGAAGCGCCATTGTTTACATGGGTTCTTGGATATACTTCTGGCTGTATTGCCACTCTCCCTATTCTCTATTGGCGTTTTCGCACTTATAACCGAGGTTCAGGGCAAGATTCTTCACTACGTGGTAGCTCTTCTCAAGGCAACAATAACCCTTCAGAGTCCACACCATATACAGCCGTCTCAGTTGCTCAAGCAGCAGATGAAGAAAATAGCACCGACATGAGTGCAGCACCTAGAAACAATCAAGTTGGGGAAAGCTTACGAACAAGGTACGCGTAACTGCTTTTTATTGGCCTTTTAGTTAGCTAAGAAATCGAAATTGATAATTGTTTATGACTTATTAGCAGACTCAACGGCCTGGTGGACCACTTCAAGATGGCGATCGACTGTTTCTTTGCGGTGTGGTTTGTTGTGGGGAATGTATGGATATTTGGAGGTCACTCATCTCCTTCTGATTCTCCTAAACTGTACAGGTACACGCCATCGACTTCATCCGCTCTTATGTCCCAACGAGGAGAATTGAAACTCTTAACACACATTTTTTTTGTTTGGTTGGCCCCTGCAGGTTATGTATAGCGTTCCTTACTTTTAGTTGCATTGGATATGCAATGCCATTCATACTCTGTGCAACCATATGCTGTTGTTTGCCTTGCTTAATCTCTGTTCTCGGATTTCGAGAAAACTTCTCACAAACTAGAGGAGCCACTGCAGAGGCCATCAACGCACTGCCTGTCTACAGGTTCAAATCAAAAGGTAGAAATGATTTGGAATTTTCAGAGGAAGGTGAAGGTGGTATTCTTCTATTGGGATCCCAAAAGAAACGTCTTATATCAGGCGAGGATGCTGTAAGTAAATACCACTCAGATCTCTTTATTGTCGCCGTGGAATTAGTTGTAGGTTAAGGCAATTGTATATAGGAGGACAATGTGCCTAGTTAGCCTATGTTCAACTGTTAATTATTGTCTGCATTGGTTTTGCAGAGCTGTTGCATCTGCTTGACTAGATATGGAGACGACGAAGAAGTTAGAGAGCTGCCATGCTCACATGTCTTCCATGTCGGCTGTGTAGACAAATGGCTTAAAATCAATGCGACTTGCCCTCTCTGTAAAAGTGAGGTAGGAGAAAGCAGCAATGCTTCCTCATAGACAAAAGCTGAGGGAGAGAGAGAGTTGACCCCAGCTGTTTGGAATTTGCATCCATAGTCTGTGAAGTGTATAGACTTGAGACTTGTATAGTTGAGCTGCTGTTTATTCATTTTGTTTGTTGATGAGATGTAGCTTTCCAAATTTTTTTTTTTAAATCCAAATAATGGTGTTAGTGCAAGCATATGAGAGAACGTAGATAAAAAAAAATGTAACACCAGGCTCATCAAATCAAAATTTTTCAGAGATGTCAAGATGCTCAAACAGATATTGTAATGGGGAAAATAAATAATGTGGAGAAACCAAAAAAAAAAAGAAGTCAAAAGGGTACAACATCAAAAATCTAGAAACATCCTCTTAAAAGTGTCGAGAGGGAAACAAAACGAAAAAAAAAGGACAAGACCCTCTTTTTGTGGTATTTGTTCTTCAAACTTGAAACCGAGCCTTATATAGAAAAACAATTATACACATTTGGCATGTTACAACTCCACACCTCTGCGAAAGATTCATTAAATCTCAAGTTTGATCCGGGTCTGCAAGAATGGATCTTCCATCTTTTGTAAATTATCTCCTGGGTTGATTTGGTTCTTATTGATAACTAAGAGGTTCTTCAGGTTGAGATTGAGAGACTCTTCAATGCTCCGAGTTGTCCGTCGCTCAATTCAGTCTGACCCATTGGATGGTTTGCCGTGTCACCATTCTCATTGCTCTTGCGAGATGAGTTGTACACTGAATCAGGCATCACTGAGCTGCGTTTGCCTTCAAAGTGAGTTGAACAGGGAAAATACTCGGCGCAGCGTGACTTCCATCCTGCAATTGTACCCAACACCCGGCTTATCACTTTCCAGCAACTTAATACTTCTTAACCTAATGACCTTACTATCATGGAAGTGTGCTGGTGGGTTCAAAAGACTAACCAGACGCAATAACTCAAAATGTACTTGCACAGAAGTAATATTGGTGCACAGAGCACAGTAAAGATGTTTAATACTTACTGGACGCAGCTTCCGAGTCGAGGAAAACTGTGTCTAGGAGCTTATGAACTGCTATACAGTCTTTGAGTTTCCATTCACTTGCTGGTCCTGGAGCTCCATTTCTGCACATGGACAACCAATGTTAAACATATTAAAAAAAACAGAGAGCGGAGAGAAAACTTTTCACAAACTAGCGTATATCTGTTTGAAGGAGCATTACGTTTGAACCACTTTATTGGTTGAGTCTTCAATTATTTTGATAGCCTCAGTTTTCTTGCTTGGATCTAAAATGTACAGCATTTCTGCATATGCAGCTCTGTGCACCAAAGAATCTGCGGAGTTGGATACAAATGTTATCATCTTTATATCAGACAGTGTAATCTCTAAGTGAGAGTAAATGTAATCAATTTCATTCGCACCTTCGTGTCTACCAAGAAACACTTTGTTTGCCTCCAGTAGTGATTTATTCTGCAATTGACTAGAATGCAAACGGATGGACAATTTATCTCACATGTGATGTACAAAAGTAACAGTCAGATTGGATAATATTTCGAGTAGTCACCTGATTGATGGTCGCTCCGCCTCTAGGACACTCCAACGAAGTTTCTCAGCTGCAGTCGTTGGAGCACTTCTCGATCCTGTCTTGAGAAAGAATTTAACCTGTCATCCAAATTCAAAAGTATAAGCCACAAAATAGAGAACATGTCTGGCCATATAACCCTTGAAGGGAAAACGTTACTATCCCTTCTCTTCTTTAAAATTATTAACTTTTCCTTGAAACATCACAAGTTGCACAGATTTCATACCAAGGAACGATGTGAATCAGGGTTCTCCGCATCCAATTTAAGCAATTGCTTGACTGCCTGAAGAATGAAAAAAATGAGATGGAAAAGCCCATAAAATACTTGAAAGAGATATATTATAGGAAAATGACAGATCCTTTGCACACAAAAAAAAAAAAAGAAAAAGAAGGAAACATGATAGATCCAATCTAAGCTTGAATAGGATCTAAATCAGTTACCTGGAATGCAAGTAGAAACTTATGTTTTCTCATATTGACCTCAAAGGAAAGTAGATGAGTCTCCAAAGAATTAGGTGAATGCTTCTGGAGTAGACTCAAGTACTTTGAAGCCTCTGCCATTGGCTCTTCAACCTGTACAGATTAAGATTTTTAGTTAGCCTTTATTAAAGTAAAGATTCATGATACAGTTGTGGTGACGACCATGATACATCGTACAAATGAAGCAAACAACAACCTGAATTAACTTTTGCCCATGAGGATCTGGATCTACAGGTTTCACATTTCGTTTGCCAGACTTTGAGGCACCACCAGCAGTTGATTCTTCATTCTTACTCTCAGCTTCCTGAAACAAAGAAGAACACTCTTAAGCCACCTTAGTGTCAATTCAATCGTCAAATTGTAAACACCTACTTTCTTAGCTCGGGCTTCTGCCTTTTTCTGCTTCTTGATTTTCTTCTTTTGAGCAGGAGCCATCTTTGACATTTCATCTTCTTCAGCAGTTGACTTGGGAAAGTCATGCAATTTCAGGTAGCACCTGATCATCAGGCCGAGAGGTAAATGAGACATGAGACTACAGTTAAATGGAATCTATCATGCATCCAGACAGTAGATACTGTCGCTAGATTACATATATGCAACAAAGAGTTCACCTGATAGCTCTGATTGCTGCTTTGTGGAAATATGGGAATGAGTGTAATCGGTCTTGGAACTTAAGCATGTCAACATACGAACGCAACGTCATTTTTCTTAAGCAATACGAGTGGAAATCAAATTGATCTTCAGAAATGTCAGCATAGTGCTTCTCCACAGCCAAAAACTTCTTCAGAGCACGACCAAGATCACCCTGACGGAAGTAACTATCTCCAGATGCAAGATCATACCTTTAACAAATAAGATCAAAAGACAGCCATTAGAAAGATATCTGAATGGTCAATTTTACATAAGCAAAACTGCCCGGGGTTCTATAGTGCCGTACCACATGCACTGCATGTCATGAAGATTGTTGAGCTGATCCCCCTCTTTTGTAAATAAAACAGCAGTTTTCTCCGCCAAAGGCACCTTCACCAGAAAAAACCACAGAATGGAGAACTAGCATTGAGGCTTAACGTCAAAAGACATGACCAAAACAATATAATACAAAACCGAGATGTAAAACCTGATCAGCTTGCAACATACGCTTAACGCATTCACTGTTTATATAACGATCTGCTAAGTCCATGCCTCTAGCTTCATCGGCAAGTGCAGCAGCGGCAGTCAAGTCTCCTGCATGCTTCATTATTCGGCTCTGTTGAGAGAAACAAGTACAAGCGTTAAGAAGAAACAAGAACATCCTCATACAAAAAAGATAACCTGAGACACGGTGTGCACACATCAGACAAAATCTGTTAACCCAGTCGCAATAACTAAAGAAATTGAAACCCAACCACCCAGTCAAAAAAGTTTTCAAAATGTGCCTCCATACATAGTGCAAGCAGCAATAGTGACATACTACGAATTGATAAATCAAAAACTTATCAAAAGATTTTTGGCCATGATAAACAAGGATACCTTAACGGAGTACAGATCAATAACTGTCGGCGTATGAGCCATGGCTTCGTCAATTTTACAGAGCGCAACATCATATTGACCACGCCTGTCGTAATGCTGCATTTTGAAAATAAACGTATTAAAATAAAATACACAAAACATCAAACGTAAATTGTTAATTATTGAGAGAATTTAAGACAGTAATGGCAAAAGTGAACCTGAGCCAAGAAAAACAATGTCCACAATAGTGTGGAAGGAGGCTCTTTCACATCACTGCATCAATTAAGTAGTAAACAAAAGAATAGACTGATCATTACTAATTTTAAAAACATCAGTGCTGCTTTTGTATAAAATAAGACCTAATATAATAGATAATGATAATTCAGTGACTACTTCAGTTATGAATTCAGTTGTATACCTTCCTGGGTAACTTCCGGTAGTCCTAATCGAATGTTCCATCTCAACAACTAGTTGCTCCAATATATCAGGCTGGATAACAAAATAAGTATAAAAACATATATAGAAAAGTAAGGTGAAGCCAGATCGATGAAATTGGAGACAGCATGCTCAAGGACAAAGCAGGGAAACTAACCTTGCGAGGGTGATCATACAGAGAAGAGAGATCAGAAAATAATGAAGGAACACCCTGAGACAAGTATCAAGACATATAAGAACATATTATATTAGAGCAATGTCTAAACAAAAAGACTCAAGGGCAAGAAAAGATACCTTTGTCAATAGAGGTTTAATGTAGTTTGCTACAGCCTCCTTAAAGTTTTCATCTTGCAGAAAATCCAATGGTATCCTCTGAAACGAGGAAGTAGAAAATAACTTAATCCCAGTCTTAGAATTTCACGTTTCAGCAGCCAAAAAATATCAGACGAGAGTGAAATTGGTAGCCAATAGTTCCCTATGAGGTAGAAGAATATTAGAAAATGTATGACACTACAAGCACTCATCTGCCTTATCTCACCTTAACAGCGGATGACCAAGTGTACTGCTCACTTAGAGACTGGTACAAGGCATTTAACTTCTCAATCTGGTCGGAAGAATATTGACCACTTTCTGAATATAATCCAAGACATTTTTGGAGGCCTTCATAATATCTGAAAAAGTGAGGAATGCACATATTTAATTGTTTTACAAATATTGACAGTGCCCAAAAATATATAGAAGCCTTTGAGAGTGTCAATTTTATGCTAAAGTTAATGAAGCAGGGCAAACAGATGTGACAATAGAGGTAAACGGAAAATATACAGCTAATTGTTCTAGAATGAATTTGAAGTGCAACCGGAAAGAAACCTGTAATTGTCTGGGTTCATGGAAAGCAAAACCCTGTAGAGTTTATTGGCTTCTTCTAGACGACCAAGCTTTGACAAAAGAGATACCTCTTGTTCTTTGTAAGACAACTTATCAACCTACAAACAACCAAACAAGAAATGTTAAATCTACTATGTGTGTATCCTATGATCCAAATATATTCCACTATCAGTTTTATGAACTTACTATTTTCGGCTCTTTTTTGTGCAACTCCTCAAGAGCTTTGTCAAAAGAACCACTCTCCTCAAGCAAGGAAACCTGGAAGGGAAAAAAAAAATCCAGCTGAGATTTCCTACAGATATCAAAACTGTGCTAATGCCAAATGTAGGTTGCTCAAACAGAGAAGTTTCAGTGGGAAAGAGTGAATAGAGCACCACCATTCCAGGTGGCTTGGAGAGACTTTGCAGGGTTCATATCCAACTCTTCTTGTGAGAGGTATGCTTTTGTAACAAAGGAATACAGGTGTGTTTCAAACATGTATGATACAAGTAGTAAGCCATACTTTGTACCAACCAACTTGAACTTTTGGTATTTTCGTCAATAAGAGATAGATGTATGATACCAGTTTACGGCAAGCATGCTCTTTCAGGGGGAAAAAAAAACTAGAAAGACAACAATCACGGTACGATACTTGTAAAATTTCTGCTTGATACCTTGTAAAGAATCATTTCAGTGTGTTCACATAGCTCGTTCTCAGGAGGATAATCATCCTCTAAGGTG
Source organism: Crucihimalaya himalaica (assembly GCA_004349715.1). Taxonomy (NCBI): domain Eukaryota; kingdom Viridiplantae; phylum Streptophyta; class Magnoliopsida; order Brassicales; family Brassicaceae; genus Crucihimalaya; species Crucihimalaya himalaica. The sequence goes on from SMJT01000002.1 coordinate 316,916, forward strand.
CCTTCATAAGCTTCCAAAATTTCAACAGCTTTAGAAGCACTTGTTTCAGAGAAAATAAAACAAGTTAAGAGATTAAGGTGCCTTCATAAAATTCCAAAATTTCAACAGCTTTAGAAGCACTTGTTTCAGATAAAATAAAACAAGTTAAGAGATGAAGGATGATATACATGGGTAGCTTTTACCAGTCAAAAGAAAAAAGCTCACAGAATTCTACTGAATGTTCGTTGGTATATTATTTCCTAAAATTCTGATGTAAGATTCGTCCCGACAAAGGCATACACCATTTACTCCTTAAGTGTACAATGGACTACAATTGCAAATCATATGGATAAACCAGCACATTAAACAGCTAGCCAATAGTCCACAGAAGAAATCTAGCATCCCATTTGAATGAGTAAAGTCAAGTAACATATTTAGTTTTAAGGGGTAAAGGACCATACTTTGCGTTTAAATGCTGGGAGACTGCAAAGCCAATCCAGTTCATACGGTGATTAGGCTTTAAAGTCAAAAGCTGCTGCCTGGTCTCCACAAAACCGGATAAGTCCCGCATTTGTGCCTAGGAATAGGAAAGTAAACAATATGATAAATTGTAAAAGCATCAACAGAGATTAATACTGGAACAAGCTTACACAAAGTAACAGTGATAAAAGTATGAAATGCCATCAGCTTTGAGAATAATTTGCACACCTAATAAATTCACCTCAATCAAAATTTTCCCATAATTACCTGCAACAGTGAGAGGTCTCTGAGTATTTCAAGGTTATCAGGATCTATTCTAAGAGCATTTCGGTAGCATTTGATGGCCTCTCTATACTCTCTGTCTGACCGGTACAGAAGACCAAGCACGTGCCAGCAAACATGGCTTTTGATATCATTCTGCGTGAAAAATAAAGTATAAATCTTATGTTACCCTTAAAAAGCATACGGTGTTTGGAAACTAAGGAATGATGTTGTGATTATTGTAGAGCATATTTGAACCTTCACTCCAAGCCGAACAAGCTCATATGCTTCAGTTTTGCGGTCCATACAGTTTAGAGTCAGTCCTTTCATTGATAAAGTCTCTGAAAATCATAGAGAATAACAAGTCTTAAAAGAATGAAAAGAACAGCTAAAGGGTTGACAAGTAATGCAGTAATAAAAAATAACAATTCAGCAGAAGTAAGAACTGCGTTTTAATACAAAGCAGAACAGATCTCAACTAACGAAATAAACAATACCGGCATTTCCATTTCAACAGTACATGATCATATACTACCGCCTTATACTAAGAAATTAATTTATTTGCTTCATTAGGAACAAATTCATAAACTATAGACAAGACTTCCAAGCGCCTACTAATCCAACAAGTCATTTCATTTTAGTTGATGTCGAAAACTCCATATAGAGTTGCAAATTCAAATAGCAATGAGATATTGTTAACATTAAATCACAATAGAATAGAAGGAGAGTGTAAGAATTTTGATAAAAGACAACTCACCCCCATGATCAGGAAACTTTTTTAATATGGCATCAGCTGCCTTCAGTCCCTTCTTGTACTGCTTAGTCTCATATGATTTCTGCATTATAAGATCACTCAGAATAACTATATATGATATATTTACTAAAACATTTCTGAAAAATACATTAAAATCGTGAGCTATTCAAAGTAGGTTGAACAATATACTGGTAAAAAACAAAATCCTATACAAAAGTAAACTTTCAGAAAGATATCCGAGACTGAGTTATATCATTAAATAGTTTTCTGAGCAAGTGTGAGAAGAACCGGAGCGCTTAGTTAGTGCCATAATATGTTTGTAGTAACAGCGAATTGCTAAAGGCATAATAGTATAAGTACTGAAAGATGCATATAGCCTACAAACCCATGTTGAGTAGATAAAGAATAGACACAATACATTCTTAAAACTTGGTTTTCATGTTCCTCAAAGTAAATTAAGAATATCTGAGCTTAAAACTCGACCAGGTCTCCATCTAAGCCTGTGTCGAAGATCCTAGACGAGTAAAGAAGCCCAGAAGCAATCAAGGTCATTAGGGTCTAACAATAGCCGATAGCAGTCAAAGTAATCGAAGTAAAGAACTTGGTGCATCAAATTAACGGGAAACAAAAACACATTAGATGTCTTAAGTCACCAAAGCGCCACACAGTTTACTTCACATGTCAACTATTGACCGAGCACATTGACGGTTAACTTAATTTAGGGTTTAACAGAGCAGATTAAACTCATCTTATTCCAATTTACGTTGAATAAAAAAATCACATCGCAGGTTTAAGACAAGGTAACAAACTGAGAGATAAACAGAGAGAATCGGAACATACGACGATGAGCTTGAATAGGTTGGCCTCTTTAGGAGGAAGCGAAGCCCCCATTTTGTTGCGCTACTGGGAGAGCTCGGGAAGAAGAAGAAGTAGATGTTCTTCGCGACTTTGATAGGCAGAGAGAGAGAGAGGTGGCGTACTATCCGCTTCAACCCTACTGCGAACAAAGAAGGCACAACTCTCACAAGACAAAACCAAAAAGGTATAAATTAGGGTCTTGTCTTCAACCTTTCATCTATCCTAACCAAATCGGTACATGTATGTTTCCGGTTAATATATGTTACTCCAATTTTAGACCAGTTTTGAAATTGGATAGAACCAAACCGGTTAAAAATTGTAGACATCTCAACCTAATTGACCAAATAAATCATATACTTGTATTAACCAATCAATTCATATATCATCTAAACACTAAAAAAGGTAAAAATCAAATCTAAACCCACTTAGTTGCAACCGATTTAACCAAATCCAAACCAGCATAAACCAATCAGACCGGATAAGTGTTAATTTTTAATCAGTCATATTCAACTCGAACCGAATACACCATACGTCTCGTGCTTTTATATGCAAAATGAAATAAGTTTTAACTAAAGAGACTCTTAAGAAACGTTCCTATAAGCAAGTTCGATCTCTTCTTCAGTCATTTCAACGGTCTCGTCACTGTCATAGCCAGCAGCAACCCGAGAGGTCTCTCTGCTTTTTATTCCCGATGATTCACCTTCGCCCGGTTTTGCTAGCTCAGCCTCGTAAATCTTTTTCCAGGACTTTGCTTTTTCGCAAAGATCTTCCTTTGTAGATGTGGAGTTCTCTTTTATAGAAGACGATTCGATCTTTCCAAGCTCCTTCACTACACGAGGGACAAAGCTCCATAGCTCTGTAACTAATCCAATGTCCTAAAATTAAGAACATTCGATAATAAATTTAGACACTTTGATTCTAACAACCATCTATAGTTTGACAAATGCAGAGAAGAAGAACATTTTTAAAGCTATTATTGTTCAGAGATATTAACCTGCTTCTGTTCAAGAGCATCTATGGCGTCTTGTAAACAGGTTAAAACTCCTTCAGCAGCTATTCGCTTGATTTCGCCTGGTTCCGGCTGTTACAAAGGTTTTAGACTAACATAAACAAAACAAAAAATAGACATGTGCTTTGGAAGATCATGATAATGCCCCTTACTTTCTCCTCCTGACTTTCTAGCCATGAGATGGTTTGAGTTAGGTCATCCCTGGCCCATTTCTTCACCTCCGTAACAGAAAATGGCTCTTCAAAATGATTGCAAGCTGATCTATTCTGAAAAGATACGGAAATAAATAGTCAAAACACATCATATGCTTGGAACAAATTACAGTTTCTTTTGGCTAACTAAAATCCTGTTAGAGTCTAACGGGGGAAGAGTAAACATACCTTGGATGAGGTAGATGGTGTTCCCCTTGTTTCTGTTTTTTTCTCTACTTGCTTCTCTGGTTTTTTAGACAGTTGTTTGCTCTTTTCTGGAATACAATCAATTAAGCTTCATAAGGTCAACTGAAGATCCAAGTGAACCAGGGCAATTAAGAAAAGCTATTTTCTTGTTCATCATTTAGTCAAACATAAACTTTAAAACAAGGTGATATTTATGAACCTCTAGAGACGGTAAATAGTTATCAAAGATTCCATCTAAAGCCTTTCCAATATATTTCTGTTTACCTCGGATAGCATCTTGAGGAACACCGGTGTTCCTCCATGGTTTTCCAGCATGCATAAGGTATTGCTCAATACCCACCAGCTTCTTCTGCATATAACTCTCGGTTATCCATTCCTGAAGACGGTTAAAACATCAGAAAAGAAAAAAAAGAGGAGAAATTCAACTACGCACAAATAATGAAAGTCAAAGAGGTAACCTTTGAGACAATTGTTCCACAGTTAGTTTCAACTTGACGGAACTTTGGAGTGTTAGGAAAAGCACAAATCAACAATGTAGAGTCAGAGTTCCAGTCAGGTTGATATGTGGCTCCCATTGCCAAGGCCTGTGATCTAAGTGTGCTCCTCTCAGGGTTAACAAAGCCCGAGAGCACAAAATAGACTCCATCCTGCACAGTGAAAGCTTTAACTCTAGGCATAAAAGCATATAAACTAACATGACTGCTAAAAACAACACCAAGTAGGCACACAGACCATAAGTTTAGAGAACTCGGTGGTATGTGAACTTGGCTCAGGTAACATTTTGACGTGTTCCGAATGGTTGGAAGAGGCATTTCTACTGGTCTGCTCTTTAATCTGCTTATCATCTTCATCATTGGGTTTCTTACTATGAGACGTACCTGGACTAATCTCAGGATCCCGTGAACTCATCCAAGAAGGAAGATTTCGCTTCTGGGACATAACGGTGCGATATTGCTATTGCACAACAACAACAACAACAAAAAAACCAGAGACAACACGGTGCAAATCTGCAAAAGCATGACAAAAATGTAAATCAGTCCCTAGAAAAACAAACCTTAATGCAAAGAAAGGTACAACCTTTTCAAGGAAATAAGATATCCTGAATGTAGTTTTGTGCGGGAACAAAGCCAGCCAACAAAAGTTGTTCTCCAATTTCAAAGACTGGAACAAGGGTTTTTGCTTTACATGATAAAAAAAAAAAAAAAAAAGGGAAGAACCACAGAACTGATATTAGAATTCGAGTTCGGATCCAATCGAGAAGAGAAACACGGGGAATATTGGAATGTATACAAAAAAGAACAGGAGAAGCTAAAATCTACACAACTCCATGGAAGCAGGAGAAGACTATTAACCTTAACGCGGCGTGCTTGTTCTTCTCTCTTCTTCCTGATTCAGACTATCATCAAATCCCAGAGTGTCAACGTTGTTTGAAAGCCGCAACTCATATCAGAAACAGAGAGTATTGAATTTTCCAAATCACTCCGTTTTGTCAAAAGTGGACGTGCCGGAGTGGTTATCGGGCATGACTAGAAATCATGTGGGCTTTGCCCGCGCAGGTTCGAATCCTGCCGTTCACGTTTTTTGCCTATTCTTTCGCTTTTGACTCTGACGTTAACGTTTTTACTGTTTTGCCCTTTTAAGTTTTTACATGTTTATTTGCTTAAACCAGAGCAAAAGAGTGGAGAGATGAGGCTGATTATTCTGATATTCTTTATGGCATTGAGGTGGGAAATGTACGTAACAGGTATAGAGAAACAACCATATTAGAGGTGAACGTAAGACATGTATAAGGGAATCTGCATAATATATACTTGCAAAAATAAGATCACTCATGGACCTCAAGACGAAAATGCTGAGGTTTGCTCTATATTCATTATGTAAAGTTATGTCTTCCGTTGGTCGCTTAAATAAGGAGTTTCTAGCTTGTATTTTATATTCTGCTGGATCTTTTCTTGTCAATATCATGTGAACACTAAGTGAAGTGATGGATTTTGTGGCTTTCAGGAGTTTTCTCATGTAGTGTTGTATGATTCTACGTGAGAGCCCGATAGGCTTAAGTTTGTTGTTCCAGTACGGCAGTACCAGTTAACGTTTCATTTTTTCTTAGCTTACTAGGCGAGGGACACATCCTCTTTTCAGACGATAGAAACGCCTCATATGCTCTTCTAATCTTTCTCTCGTTGTGCTGCTTAAGAAGTATAGAACACAATTCCAAGAACAAGCTTGTGAATATTCCCGAGTCAAAACATGTCCATGTCTATCTTTACTTTTCGACATTACCTTCTTTAACCGCAGACTGTGTTTGGACTTTTGAAGCCGATCCCGAAATTTCAGGGCAACTTTTCTTAAAAGTTACGTACTAATAAGCCATCGTCACGACTCACGTGGTTTAGTAAGTAAGTTATGCTTATAAAAGGATTCAATGGCTTTGGCACGTTCTGTCCTCGCTTTTCTCGCTTGACTTTGACCGTTGTGTTGTCGTTCGTCTCTTCGACGCTAATAATATAATTTGTGTGTTTATTAGCTAAATTCAGTTGATTTACCTCTTAATCTTTGCTTTCCCTCTCTCACTTCCACTTCGAGTCACTTTAGATCCTGTAGCTGTAAGGGAAAACGAAGTATATTGGGGTATTTAGTCATCCTGATTTTCTTATTTTATTACCATCATCTTAAATCATGTTGTCGATATATTTTTCCCAACTTAGCCTCTCTTTTTTTTTTTAAACCATCGTAAAAAATACTTAAGCCATCTTTAGTCAATAAATAACCGTATGAATATCTTACCTATTATATTTTAAACAATTTTATTTAGTTTAACTATTTATATATTTTTTTGTTGTAAATTAAGAAATCTTTTAATCATATAGTAAGTTTGTAAACTTTGTGCAAAAGGTTCTCATTTAAAAACCTTTATTCTTTTCTTTTTTTTTCCTTTTTTTTTTTTGTTTATTTCTTTATGTATGTGTGATGATGGTTGATGAGGATGAAAATAAATAAATGTTGGAGGCACTTAGGAAAAAGAAAAGAAAGAAATACAATTACTGGCAGTAGAAGATACAAAGTCCGCGTCAGCTACCGGATAACTATCCATCATAATGGATAAAAAAGGACGTAAAATAAATACCTAAAAGATGAGCTTATCCTCTTTTTTTATTTGATGTCGACCGCATAAATATCCACTTCTATTTCATTTTCGTGCAGTAAATATCATGTCTTCTTCGTAACAATTTGATCTCTAGCTAGTAGTATACAGTTGGAAGATAATAATGCATCAAGTGCCAAGATGCGTCGAGTCAACTATCTTTTATTCTCTTTGATTGTGAGTTTGCTCACATAGATGTTATCATTTTTAAAAAGGTTCTACGTTGCCGGTTGCAGTTCGATGTTTTGTGCTTCTAATTTAATCAAATGTCGACATATAAAAAAAAAATGAGTCAAATAAATCCATCACCTATCATTCTCAATCTAAACTATTTGGCTAATTATTTCGTGTGTTTTTTTTCCAATGGCTTGGCGAATTTTCTTGCGACGAAAAAACCTTTAATAAAATTATGATTTTTTTAATGCGACAAAAAGAAGAGTATGAGTTTTGAAATATCGACATGAAACATTGATGAAATGGGTCCAACACGCCCATGAACGAAGTACTAGCTGTTTAATGTTTCCATCGTTTTAATGTTTTGATTTATCAAAGAGCCACCCGACGAATCACGACTCTTCACTTTGGTGGATGTTGACGCCGTGTCGTTTTCTTTTCGTCCACCTTGTAGTCATTCCGACGCCGTGCCGTTTTGTTTTCTTCAAGTTTATTCAACTATTTGTCGTCAGTCCGTTTTATCCCACGTCTCATTTTCAATTATTTTAGTTGTTGTTATACTAGTTCGGAGCTTTTCGTTGTCCCTAGCTATGTGGCAATCCATAATAATATATCTTTTGTCTAATTAACCAAAACTTAAGTTACATTCATATGTAAATACATTAACGGATGCATAGTAATCATAAAACTATTCTTTTATAAATAACCAAATATATACGTTAAAGATGTTTACATCTGTACATGTGCTGGACACTAGAACTAGTCCAAGCTGCATGTTCCATGCTTCTTCCCCGAATATTGTATTATTCAATTTTGTACAGCTACAAAATATCGTGTATATGTAAATAAATGTCTATACGTTACAGATTAAATTACTAAGCATTATTGATTTGATTAAGGGATTGTACTAGTATAACGCTTTTGAGTAAGGAGACAAACTTTCGATTCTTTATGTCACACGCGTTACGGAGCTTAATTAAGATCCAATATAATCACGATTAAGATCTATATCCTTGTTATATATTATAAGTTGTGACTACATTTATACAAGTATAAATCCTTGTTCAGATTGGTAGTATGAAGATGTCGAGTATTGTAGCAGTATTTAATAATAATTCAACAAGCAATTGTTTATGGCCGACCGATGATAGACTCACACATAGAGACAACAATCGAAATAGAAAACCAAGTAACTTTTACTAAAAGTAAACAACAAAAAAATCTACAAGGGTTAGAGAAAAGATATTCTAGAAGGGAACTTAGGAGGAAAGACTCCAAAACATTAGTATTTGATCTGAATTTGCTTTTTTTTTTTTTTTTTAGTTTAAAAATTTATAAAGGTTTTTATAAATAAATAAATAACTTTACAAAATGCCAATTTTTGCAATTTTACTATTTATCTCAAAAAAATGCAGATCAATCATATGAATTCAAAATTTATACGTAAGCGTGTATTCTAAACATTTTCATGATCATATACATAAGTATGGCACTTCTTGCTATACTCTTTCTTTCACCCCTCTCCCCTCACTGTGTTTTTAAACCATTGTCTACATCTTAGATTTATCAACTATGTATCATGTATTCGTGTACGAATATCCTTTTCACGAGTTAGTGTACGATGTTTTTTTTTTCTTTTTTTTGGCATAAAGACTAAAGTTGTATTGTTTAAAATTAGGAAATCGATATTTTACAAAGCAAAAGGGTGTGGTCCGATTAATATATGAAAAAAAAGAAAGGGTGTGATCTAAAATATAGATTCAGAAGGTACATTCAGAAAGTACAATCTTTTAATGTGTAAGTGTATTTTTTATTTTATTTTTTGTCATAAGTGTAAAGTTTTATTTATCCTTGCCGATAAATCAATTTATTCTTGTTTGTTGCACACTAGCAGGTGTATACGTAACAGCTGTGTATAAGAGTGAAATGTGAAAACAACATCTAAAATATTTATTATTCGCTATATTTGTTACCATCCATGATCCATGTATCCTTGTAATGTTTGGATATATTTTGTTGTTGACTGGAATTGAACGATAAATTACTAAATTTGACATTTAGAAGATCACAAACAAGTATATTATCCACAAGTAAACAAAATATCCGACGGAAAAAAAGAAAAAATATCACATCCTTGAAGTTGTCCCAATTGATTCGAAGAGTCTCCATCTTTAAGCTCACAATCATTAACCGTTTTTGCCCATACGCTCTCAAATTCCGTTATCTTTCATTTAAAAAAAAATAATAATAATAAGTCTAACAAAAATTATATATTTTACAAAGAAGAAAAAATCGGAATTATTATGAGACGAAACACGATGAATGAATCAAAGAGTTTCTAGAAACACTTATCCTCAAATATCTATAAAGCGGCACACTCTCCTCTTTCCCATTCATCATCATCATCTTCAACCTTCTCTCAATCCAAGTTAAACTGTTACATCTCTCACTCTTCTAAGGCTTCAATCTTTGACACTTTTCCATACACAAAAAAATAAATAAATAAAAAGCTTCAATCTTTGACACTCTCGTGATGGAACTCATCCCCAATCTTCCCGACGACGTTGCCCGCGAGTGTCTCCTACGGGCCTCCTACAAACAGTTCCCTATCATCTCTTCCGTTTGCAAAGGCTGGAACCGTGAAGTCTCTGTCTCTGAGTTCTTACAGCAGCGAAAAGCTTCACGCCATAGCCAAGAGCTTCTTATTCTGTCACAGGCTCGTGTCGACTTGGACAAAGACTCCGCTGGATCCATCAAGAATTACGCTACGCCTGAATACCGGATCGCTGTTCTTGAATCCGGGTCGGGTTTTTGGACGGAGCTTCCTCCGATCCCGGGTCAATCCAACGGACTTCCTCTGTTCTGCAGATTAGTTTCTCTCGGGTCGGATCTTTTTGTCTTGGGTGGACTTGACCCAGTTACGTGGCAGGCCTCTGACTCGGTCTTTGTCTTCAGTTTTCTCACCTCCAAATGGCGCGTGGGGGCAACCATGCCAGGTGTACGAAGATCCTTCTTCGGATGCGCTTCGGACTCTGATCGGACGGTGTTGGTTGCGGGTGGCCACGACGATGAGAAATGTGCGCTGACGTCAGCAATACTCTATGACGTGGTAGAAGACAAGTGGACGTTCTTGCCGGATATGGCGCGGGAACGAGACGAGTGTAATGCAATATTCCACGCTGGCAGATTCCACGTCATCGGTGGATATGCCACTGAGGAACAAGGACAGTTTAGTAAAACCGCCGAATCGTTCGATGTGTGTACGTGGCAGTGGGGTCCACTTACGGATGGCTTCTTCGACGACACCGGCGATACCGTCAGCCCTCCGATCTGCGCCGCCAGTGAAGACGGAGATTTGTACGCGTGCTGGCGTGGCGACGTAACGGTGTGGATAAATGACACGTGGCAGAAGGTGGGTCAGATCCCTGCTGATGTGGACAATGTGACTTACGTGGCAGTGAGGCAGGGGAGGCTGATTGTGATCGGCAACGGCAAGGCTTTGGCTGGATACGGTGAAGCCACCGTAGGGTATATCTGTGAGTTAAGTAGCTCTCGCTGGGTCAAATTGGAAACACATGTTGGTCACGTTCAAGCTGGCTGCTTCTTAGAAGTCTAATGAAAAAAGCTCCAATCTTTGGGACCTAAATCCCAACAAACCAATCGTGTGCTAATGTATTATTCTTTTCGTGATAACGAAAAAGAAGTTTAGTTGTGTAATTAAATATGGTACTTATTAATCCAGAGTGTGATGTTTACTAATTATATATTTGTGTTATATACAAAGCTACTACAAATGGAACATTCGAACTTATAAGTTAAAGTGGTTGACCGATCTAATGATATAAACAAATGGAAACTTTCGAAAGGGAACTTTAACGGGTTTCCGTAGACTAGCCCTGTTAAATAATTTACTTGAGGCCCAAATAGAACAAAAATTTGATGACCCAAGAACTTTTGATCTTTAAATGGGCTTCTGAAGGAACTTGAGTTATATATGTAGGACAAATGGACGGCTACGATGTGAGCAGAGGTTTGAAATATGGATTACACCTGAGGGGCAGAGTTCGAAGATAGACTGACAACAGACTTTAAAGAGAGATGCAGAGACACCCTCTGTTACAAGTAACATCTATTTAATTTTATCATCTATACATAGCACAAAAATAAAATAAAAGAAAAAAGGTGCATTATATTTTAGCAGGAGAATTGAATCGTAGCCGTTGAAACTGCAGAGGAAATAGGCGCCGCTTCATTCTGCGTCACAGCTTTGTCATTAAATCCAACGGCTGGCAGCTTTATGACACACTCAAACAATGAAAAAAATAATATATATATATATTATAGTTAGAGCACTGTTACACTGTACCCTATCTATTACCACAGAGAATTTAGCTTCTTTCTTAACCAAAAAGTCAACATATTTTTTTTGTATCTATTATATGAGTCGGCCTACGTATAGCCTATCTATCATACATCATCAACTTGATTGTAAGGAAAATTTAAGATACGCAAGATTACGTTTGTTAGTAGACTTGTCAAAGAATGTAAATAAATTTGTGACTTGTGAATCTAATTATCATTTTTTAAAAAATTTCGAAACTATACTACATAACGTCTGTTTTTGGATCTCACGTATTTATCGTTGTGGCTTAGATTAAAAAAAATATATATATATATGCTTGTGAAATGATGTCTTTCCTTGCCGCGTATAGAATAAGATTTTATAATCTAAAGAAAGGAGGTGGACTACACGCGCCGAAATAGTTGACCTTCAATAAAAGATTAACGAAGGATATAATAATAATAATAGAAAAAAGCCTAGACTAGGTTAAATGAAAATGGATATTAGCCCTAACAAAAATAGTAAAAAGCAACAGCAAAATCACGAGTGTCACCAAAGCCTAATAAAACTCAAATTACGATTAGAGGGAGAGCTCTAATAGTTAAGAGTCGCGATAGTTATCTTCAGTCCGGTGATTAGTGCCGTTAGGAGAACGAAGTGGAAACAGCGGCAAAAGCTCCGGTGCTGGCTCGGCGCCGCTTCTCGGACTTGGAAGGAAGTAGAATCCTTTCTCGGCTATGGCTTTTTGCTCTTCCTTGTCCGGTGGCGCGTGGTATTCCTCACGCGCTGAATGTGGACTCACGCGCGTCCAAAATGGGTCGAGGTGAGACACCGGAGAGACGAGGTATCCTCGGTGGAAATGGCTGAAAGGGTCGTTGGGGTTTGTGATGTTGTTCACCTTCAGCTCCATTTTCTTTGATGATTGACGTCGTTCGTGAAGCTTGAACGCTGGCCTTTTGGGAGTTAAGGGAAGCTTCTGTTGTGCAGCGGATGAGGATGAGGAGAGATCGGGTGGTGCTCCCGTGAGTTTCTGGACGATGTTGCGGAAATTGGAGGGATCTGCTTGAACGAACATGGTGTTTGGGTCGGTTGCATAGCTCGGTGGCTGGTGCTGGCTGCTCATGGTGGTTGAGATGACTAAATCAAAGAGATGTGTGTAGTTGAAACCTTTAGGAGAATAGAAGAGAAGCTTGCTTTGTTTTTGTTTTTGTCTAAAAGACATTCGTCTGCCCACCACGCAATTATTTAAAGAAGACCCTCTTGTGTGTTTGTGTTTTCTTTTCTTTTTTTTATTGACATTTTTGCCAACATATTAAAATTTGGTAATTAACAAAAGTGGCTAATATGTTTGACTATGCACGTCTACAATTTTTAGTTGATAAGTTGACTAAAACTAAATAGTTGTTTAGTTGCTAATAAGTAATTATTCTATGATTCGAATACGGATTTAAACTGTTTTTAGATGATTATAATGTCAAAGTCAACGCCTAAGCTAACCATACATTATTTGCCAATTCAAAACGTGGAAACATCATAGATAAATATGTGATAATGAAACATTTAGTCGGTTTGTTGTTGACTCGGCAAGCAGCTAAATTGATATTCAAAGCATTCCACTAGTATATAATTTCCCTATACACAAACGTTATATATATTTTCTTTTTTGTAAAGTTTCATTTAGACGTGGTTGATATTAATAGAAAAATACACAAGGACAAATATAGAAAGTTGATGTTTTTTATAACCTTTTTATGTACTTGCGTAATAATTGATCCTGTCCGTGCTATGTAATAAGCATAATTACCACGTCCATGAGCTATGATTTTTCGAATTTTGAATTCCCCTAAAGAAATAAATGCAGTGACGAGAAGTGTATCAGAACTTCCCCTACAAAATTTATGGAGGTTCAAATTTTGAAATGTAAAAAAATAAAAAGAAAATGAATTTAAAACCCGTACATCGTTGAGTAATACAAGCGATAAAGTTGTTGTTGTTTAGTTAGAGATTGTGATTAAGTTTACTTCTTTTTAGTTCCTACCTTATGTTTTAGGGTTGAAACATAAAATATGAGAGACCTTATTAGTTAGTGGAGGACAAAGAAATAGGTATGTTCAACAATCAACATATAAAACAATTTGAAAAGAAAATAAACAATGGCCTTTTAGGTTGCGTGAAGGAAGTAGGCAAAAAACCGAAGATTTTTTCTCTCCTTTATACTTGACACTTCACGTTTTTTCTTCGTTCCTTAGCTTTGCTTCCATTTGACTCTTTGAACTTTTTGTTGTGTTTCCATTGAAAAACCTTCTTTATTTTTTTGGCTTGAATAATAAATGTACAACAATCTTTCTTTTCCATTTGTCCACTTTTTTCTTAGATTCTCGCTGTTCGAGTGGGAACTGATAGAAAAAAACTCAATCTAGTAGATCCCGTTGACTCCAAGAAAAAGGAAAAACAACAGCGTAGAGTCCACTTTTATGGTGAAGGGATGCTCATTAGAGCCCATCTGCTTAGAGGCCCAGACTTCCAGTTTGGAAATGGCCTTCTACTGGACCCTTGACATATGTCACGGTTCTAGTTGGAATCTATGTGTTTATATGCTTTGATGGTTCCGCCTTGTTGAGACAACGCACGCAGGTTGACTACAAAACCTCCCATGTCTTATTCTGATGCAGTCTTACCAACAGAAAATTAAACATTGATATAGAAATCATTCAAAGGCGGTTTACTCAACATATTTTAGACGTTAAACACAATGTGACTTGGAAGACAGAGCACAACTGTGGTAATCTATGAGATAAAATGATTCAAGTTTAGATAGAGAGATCAGCGAGATCGAATGTTCTTTCCACCGCTTTGCACCAAGACTCCACTTTCTTCTTCCTGGTTTCTTCTTCCATAGCCGGTCTGAAAACTTTGGAGTTCTTCGCCTTCTCTCCTGACTCGAATATGTCTTCTTCCTTCCAGAATCCCACAGCCAACCCAGCTGCATAGGCTGCTCCTAGTGCTGTTGTCTCTATGTCCACAGGCCTCACCACCGGACTTCCCATCAAATCAGCCTACAACATTTTGAAGGAGACAAGAGAATGAGTTTGATGCTCTTGCAGAACTACACAGAATCAGACTCATACGAGAAAAGAGGGGAGATAGATCATCGTACCTGAATCTGCATCAGAAGGTTGTTAACTGTGGCACCACCATCAACTCTGAGCAAGAACTCCCCTTTCTCGTTATCTAGTGAACCCTTTTCACCTGCATCTTTTTTCATGGAGTCGAGAACGTCTTTCACTTGGAAACACATGCTCTCCAGAACAGCACGGGCAATGTGAGACTTGTTGGTGAACCTCGTGATTCCAATGCATACACCACGAGCGTCTTCTCTCCACCAAGGAGCAAACAAGCCGTTGAACGCTGGCACAAAGTACACTCCTCCTGTAGAATCTACCATTGCTGCTAAATCTTCTATTTCAGAGGCGCTTTTTATTATACCAAGGCTGTCTCTTAGCCACTGAACAGCAGCTCCTGCTATGGCAATCGATCCCTCCAGTGCATAGTTTGTCTGTGCTTGAGGCCCGAGCTTGTAGGCCAGCGTGGTCAGAAGTCCATGACCTGATTTGATAGCCACTTCTCCTGTGTTGAGAAGAATGAAAGCGCCGGTGCCATAGGTACTCTTCGCCTCGCCTTTTTTGCAAGCTTGTCCCAGCATTGCAGCATGCTGATCACCAAGACATCCAGCAATCTTGATACCGGGAATAGGCCAGCCTTTGCAGATTTCTCCAATGACTTCCGAATTGCTGACAATCTTAGGCAAGATTTCAGCTGGTATGCCAAGAGTCTTCAAAGTGTCCTGGTCCCAGTTTAAGGTTTTGAGGTTCATGAGCATCGTGCGAGAAGCATTGGTGACATCAGTGACATGTAGACCGGCATTGACACCGCCAGTCATGTTCCAGATCAACCAAGTGTCGATTGTGCCAAAGATAGCATCCCCTTTCTTGATAGCGTCTTTGACATCATCCACATTCTCCATGAGCCAAAGCAGCTTCATCGCAGAGAAGTAAGTGCTTATTGGCAACCCACATGACTCCACAAAATGGGATCTTCCTCCTGAGAGTTCTTTCTCTAGTCTCCTGTGAAGATCATTAGAAAAAAAAAAAAAAAAAAAAAGCTTTGATCAGAAACCATAAAAAAGGAACACAGAAGAAGGAGCAAAGAATTAGGATAATACCTGCAGATGGAACTGGTGCGAGCATCCATCCACACAATAGCTTTGTGGAGAGGAAGTCCAGTGGATTTGCTCCAGACAACAGTAGTCTCTCTCTGATCTGTGAGGCCAATGGCCTTCAAGCCACCGTCGACGTTGTGTCCATCGGCGGTGGCTTTGTCTAGAGCCTTTGCAATGCACACTTTCACACTTTCAAGTATCTCCATTGGATCGTGTTCCACCCATCTTCATTCCCAAAAATCACAAGAATTGCAAAACAACAAGATACCATCACTAAACAAGAGCAGGGATTCGAAATCGATTTGACTAGACTACTACTAATACCCATGAATATTGGAGATGAGGAAATATAAGACAAAACCCAACTGAAATACGGACAAGAAACAGACAAGATCGAAATCACCCACCATAAATAAGTCTCATCTACTTGTCATGACAACCAATGAAGACAGAATCATTCAAACAAGAAGGTAGAGAGAAATATTACCCAGCTTCGGGATAGAACTGAGTGAACTCGACTTGATGAGATGCAACGGCACGGGCATCGTGATCGTAAATGATGAATCTGGTGCTGGTGGTTCCTTGATCGATTGATCCAATATAACCACTTTCTTTTGCCATTTTTCTTTATTGGTTACAAAGGTGAATGAAGAAGATCGTTGAGGATAATGGGAACGATCTGATTGATTATGGAGAAAACTGAATCGAGTCAGAGTTTTTGTTGGAAACTTCACCGTTTCTATCCATCTAGCAGCGCATTTACTCCACCGGATTGATTAGATTAGATTAGATGGTGATGTATTAATCAAGCTTTCTATTGGTGGATGGTCAATGCTCTGAGATCATCCCCAACTTAAATTCAGCTACCACTGCCACGTGTCCCTCTATCGTTTGTTGATTTTGTAACCGTTTCTATCGTTGACTTTGACAAACTCATATGTCTTTTGTCTCCCTGTTCACAGATCTTGTTCAACTTGATGCTCTATTTGTTTTTTTATGAACTTCTTTATTTATTAACATATGAAAATAAAATAAATATTTCAGTTTTATAATATAGTACTTTATTTAAATGCCAATAATTGTCTGACGCTATTTTATAGTATTCGTTTAATAAATGGGATTTAATTAAATTTTTTATTGTATATTATATCTTCTTAAAATTATTTGACTTGTAAGAGGTGTGAATATGATTTACTTATAACCAATACTATTATTGTACATGTTATGTTATTTTCTAATTTAATTTGAAGATATTAAAGGACTCTATTGTATGTTTTTGCTTTGATGTACAGTCAAACTTCTATATATTAATAAAATTGGAACTAATATGTTTTCTCAATTTATCGATAATTAATATGATTAGGTTGCACGTCAGTCGATGCATACAAAGAAATAACTTTACATGACTCTTTACCATCGTATGAATGTAAACGTCGAGCTAACGTAAGTTGGATAAAAAGATGAGAGTGATGACTAGACTTACACTGTTTTAATCTATAAGATTTCAAACCTTCCCCAACCGATACCGTAATGAAGCGAAACTATGCAATTCACATTCACTATTATTATAAAGGTCCCATGATTTAATTGGGAATAATTGATTGGTTTCCTTTTTCCAATGTTCCCGATTATCTGACTAATACTGAAATGAACATATTTTCTTATTTTGGATTAAAAAAATAATCAGCAAATTCATCCTCAAATAGATCAATGGATTGAAACCAAATAGACCAAATGTATATATTGCTTTGGTCTACAGTCAACACTAAGCCACGTGTATGTGACGTGGCAATTAATCCTATCCACCGCGATAATTCTTCAAGACTATTAACACGTTACAAGTCGTTGGATTAAAATTTGAACGGTTAATATAAGTCGGTGTATAGTAGTAAGAAACGTGGATATAAGCGTAGGTAATCGCAAACGCTTTTTAATGGAGCAACCGAGACTCATGTTAAAAAACGACACGATGCCACCGAGTTGCTTCACTTCCTCTCCAACTTCAGTTTCTTCAATCTCTTTTTATCTCTCTCTCTCTGTTTATATTCTCGTTTGATTTGCGTTCGGATTTAGGAGAGCGATGTTGGCGAAGGCGTTGCTACCGGAGCTTTGGACAGAGATTTTGGTCCCGGTGTGCGCCGTGGTGGGTATTGTGTTCTCGCTTTTCCAGTGGTATGTTGTCTCTTGCGTGAAACTCACCTCCGATCGTAGCGATTCGTCACCTTCTGAAGACGGGACGAATGGACACGGGGATTACTTGATCGAGGAAGAGGAAGGTGTTCATGATCAGAGCGTCGTGGCTAAGTGCGCTGAGATTCAGACCGCTATTTCCGAAGGTCAGAACCTCGTGTTAGATAGCTCTCAGAGTTCTCTGTTTTTTTTTTTTTTTAAATTAAAAGAGACTAATTGTCTTCGTTGGTTGGAGAAAAGTATAAAATTTTGGTAAATTTTTCAAAATCTGGAAATGTCACTTTCGGAAAGGAAAAAAATCCAAACTTTTTGTTCTTAACTCTTGAAGTTCGGATCTGCCAGAGATGTAAGAAACCATCTCTAGTTTTGGATTTTACACGTGCCTCTCACGTGTTGTTTTGTTAATCAACGGAGATTTGGAATTTTTGTTGTGTTTAATATTTAATCAAACAACTCATTTATTATATGGCTTTCCTCTATAATCTGTAATCTTGTGGTTTCTGTGCAGGTGCAACCTCGTTTCTGTTCACCGAGTACAAATATGTTGGTGTCTTCATGGTTTTCTTTGCTGCCATTATCTTTCTCTTCCTTGGTTCTGTCGAGGGATTCAGCACCAAGAGCCAGCCTTGTACTTACGACAAGACAAGAACTTGCAAGCCTGCTCTTGCAACTGCTGTCTTCAGCACCATCTCCTTCGTGCTCGGCGCAGTGACATCAGTCCTCTCTGGTTTTCTCGGCATGAAGATTGCCACTTATGCCAATGCTAGAACCACATTGGAGGCAAGGAGAGGAGTAGGTAAGGCCTTCATCATTGCATTCAGGTCTGGTGCTGTCATGGGTTTCCTTCTTGCTGCAAACGGTCTCTTGGTGCTTTACATTACCATCAATCTCTTCAAGATTTACTACGGTGATGACTGGGAAGGCCTTTTTGAGTCTATCACTGGCTATGGCCTTGGTGGATCTTCCATGGCACTCTTTGGTAGAGTTGGTGGTGGAATCTACACTAAGGCCGCTGATGTAGGTGCTGACCTTGTGGGCAAAGTAGAAAGGAATATTCCAGAAGACGATCCAAGAAACCCAGCTGTAAGCCATTTGCCCATTATCATTATCGAACTTCATGCGCTGACACTCTTTCTAGGAGGTTAACTAATTAATTTTGTTGCTATGTTCCAGGTTATTGCTGATAATGTGGGCGACAATGTTGGTGACATTGCTGGGATGGGCTCTGATCTCTTTGGATCGTACGCTGAATCATCGTGTGCTGCACTTGTTGTTGCTTCTATTTCGTCTTTTGGACTCAACCATGATTTCACTGCCATGTTGTTCCCATTGCTCATCAGCTCAATGGGAATCTTGGTTTGTTTGATCACTACTCTCTTTGCCACCGATATCTCTGAGATTAAGGCAGTAAAGGAGATTGAACCGGCGTTGAAAAACCAGCTTATCATTTCTACGGTTATCATGACTGTTGGGATCGCTATAGTGTCGTGGATGGGGTTACCATCTTCTTTCACCATCTTTAACTTTGGGACACAGAAAGTTGTGAAAAACTGGTAAGATTCTCGATTAGTTGCATTAGCTTGTATGTAAACGCTTTTCAAAGTTTTAAGTACTTTGATTTTGGATTTGCAGGGAGCTATTTCTGTGTGTTGCTGTTGGTCTCTGGGCTGGACTCATAATCGGCTTTGTTACTGAATACTACACGAGCAATGCATACAGGTGAAGAGATGACTTTGACTCTATTCGATTGCCAGTTTCTCTCTCTGTCTCTCTGTGGCTTTTTTGATGACATGTTAATGTCTCTGTGTGCTTTGCAGCCCTGTGCAAGACGTGGCAGATTCATGCAGAACCGGAGCAGCCACCAACGTGATATTTGGACTTGCTCTTGGATACAAATCCGTCATAATTCCAATCTTTGCGATTGCTGTCAGTATATTTGTTAGCTTCAGCTTTGCTGCAATGTACGGTGTGGCTGTTGCAGCTCTAGGGATGCTCAGTACCATTGCGACTGGTTTAGCAATTGATGCTTATGGTCCAATCAGTGACAATGCTGGTGGTATTGCCGAGATGGCTGGCATGAGCCACCGCATCCGAGAGAGAACTGACGCTCTTGATGCAGCTGGAAACACCACTGCTGCTATCGGAAAGGTATCATAACAGACCTCCTTCTTCTTCAGAGTTATACAATATAGCCACAGAGCTGAATCTTGTGATTTGTTATAACAGGGATTTGCGATCGGTTCAGCTGCTTTAGTGTCATTGGCTCTGTTTGGTGCATTTGTGAGCCGAGCAGGAATACACGTAGTGGATGTGTTGACTCCAAAGGTCGTGATCGGGCTTCTTGTTGGAGCAATGCTTCCTTATTGGTTCTCCGCAATGACGATGAAGAGCGTTGGAAGTGCAGCTCTTAAGATGGTTGAAGAAGTTAGAAGACAGTTCAACACCATCCCTGGACTCATGGAAGGTACTGCAAAACCTGACTATGCCACCTGCGTTAAGATCTCAACCGATGCTTCCATCAAGGAAATGATTCCTCCTGGTTGCCTTGTCATGCTAACGCCTCTGATTGTCGGTTTCTTTTTCGGCGTTGAGACCCTCTCTGGTGTCCTTGCTGGCTCCCTTATCTCCGGAGTTCAGGTTCCGGTTTTCTTATCCTTGTTTCCATATCAGTATCGTGGGATATAAAATTTGAGATTTTATTGAGATTGTTGGGACTATTTGAACAGATCGCGATATCTGCATCAAACACTGGTGGAGCCTGGGACAATGCCAAGAAGTACATTGAGGTAAGTAAAGCCTTTTGAGAGTTGTGTGAAAACCAAACAAATGAAAGAAATTTAACGATTGCGAAACTACAAGCAGGCGGGCGCATCAGAGCACGCGAGGAGCTTAGGACCAAAAGGGTCAGAGCCACACAAGGCAGCGGTGATAGGCGACACAATAGGAGACCCGTTGAAGGATACATCAGGACCGTCGCTGAACATATTGATCAAGCTAATGGCTGTTGAGTCTCTCGTCTTTGCTCCCTTCTTCGCCACACATGGCGGTCTCCTCTTCAGGATCTTCTCCTGAAGAGTCATGTTGATTCGAGGAGGTGCTTTGAATTTTGTTTAATGGGGTCATTACCAAACGTGAAAAATGATGTTCTACTTCTATTTTCTGCTGTCTAGATGTTTAGCAAGCTCACCAACAAAACAAGATTTCGGATCACTTGTTTTGTTCAACAGATGGATTTTTAAACTTGAATCCGTCTTGTCTTCTTATTTAAAACGAGGATCAAGAAAAAATAAAACAAAAGTTTCATCCTTTGTTTCACGCGCCGTGTTCTTTTAGAAAACGTATTTTGGCTAAAAACCTGTAAAAAGTCTATACTATAGACTTGGGATTTTCGATACACGCGCTCTACGCGCTAATGGTGCGCGTGTATTTTTGTAACAGTTTAGTGTCCGGACAATAACGGGTTTCGTTGTGGGCTCTATATTTTAATGTAGACTTTGGCGGAGCCCATTATTTCATGATCCTACTATTATTATTTACTTAGGCCCATATTTAATTGAACCACATTATACTTTCAAATATAATTGGCTAATTAAATACTAATTCAATGTTATTAAGTTATAACAGGTTAAGTTACACCGTTTATATATAATTTTTATATAAATGTGTTTTAGGAATTGCGTAATTTTCCAAACACAATTTTATTTTTATTATGTACACAGAGTCATAGACAAGACGTTGCTTAAACTAAAACACGTAATTATGGAAAAATAAATACTAAAATTCAACCATTTTCATTCACACTATTACGCATGTGTGTTTGTATTTTCTAACACAAAAATCTACCAATTTGAGTATGGGAGAGGATGAACATAAAATAAATCATTTTATTATTAAATGGTCGTATAAAAATATTGAAATGTTTGGACGAATTGGCATCCATATAATAAAAACAATGTGGTATTAATTAGTGATGTATCTGTTCGTCCGACTTCGTGACATGGTTCCTGGCTCTCATTGCAATCGGTGGAGATTGGTAGCATTTTGTACGACAAGCCGCACATTCTGGTACTGGCGATGATCGTTTACAATGGTCTCGACAAATCTTACTACATTCTATCTCCGTTTTTGCTTCGCCTTTTGTCACAATAACCGCTACTATCATCATTTTCAACGCCATGCTAATTATCTTCCCCATATTTCTACTTTAGTTTTTCTTCTTGTTTATGTTTGTGAATGAGTTTAGATGAAAACGTCTCTATTTATAACTTTGAGACCGTGATGACTACATTGTTTTTCAATCAATATTGGTCAAAGTTTTATTTGTCATGTTTGATCTCAATTTCTAACGTGAAATTTATTTTGTTCTAATATATGTCAAAATTAATGTTACAATTTTTTTTTTTACCAATTTGAGAAATGAAAAATTATAATTTAATCAGTTGGCTGCATTGACATGATCTAACAGCCACAATAGTGGTGCACAGGGGACTAAGAAAAATGTCGTTTGCTTGGCACTTAAATCGAATTACAACAACTCCACTCCAGTGACTATTTTCCTCGGTATACATACATACACCTAGTGTATTAAAGATAAAGATTCCAAAAATCAAACCAAGCAAGCTTTAAAACCCTTCTCCAACTCCTCCCTGTTCAAATTCTTGCCAATGAAGACGATCTTGTTCACTCTCGCCTCGTCCCTTCCCCATAACCGGTCTGGTGATCCTTGAAATATGTCATGGACTCCTTGAAACACGAATCTCTCCTCCATTGTGTGGACCGAGAGGAGACCTTTCATTCTGTAGATGTCCTCACTGCGTTCCATCAGTAACGTCCCCAGCCACATGTTTGCCTGACGGATTGTGACAAAATTTGAAGATTAACGCACGGTTTCATCTGATCAAACAGTTGTTTATATTGGACTTTTGTGTGCCTCTCAAGCTGCGTATTATCTACATTACCTTCTCAAGGTCTAAGCTTCCTTGGCAAACTATACTGACTGAAGAAACACCAGGATCATGGGTGTGATCATGAGAATGATGATGATGCCCTGCCGTTCAAGAATCAAAGTCTGATTAGGTTGTGATGAGAGTGACCAGAATCAAAAATCTATGTTTGTAAAGCTGGAGCACGCAATCCATATAACTAATCAAGGCTTTCCTAATAACCTTACCATGTTCATCGTGATGATGGTGGTCGTGATCATGGTCATGATCATGGTCGTGATCATGGTGATCTCCCTTATCATCTTCAGTCACAGAGCTTTCGATTCTGATAAAGCAATAAACACCTTAATAGTTGCGTAAAGCTACAAGACACCAAACTGGATATTATCATAAGTTGAACAAGAAGCAGACCTCTCTAGATCAAAACCTCCAATTCCAAGAACATAATCCAAGTCAACTTTTCCGTACTTTGTCCGCATCATCTGAGCCATGCTGTTTATTGTCTGTAGATAACCATAGCAAATACGTTAACATGGAACTAGATAACCAAGAATGGTCTGTTAGAAAGCTGGGAACAAGTAACATATAATCATCTAGTGAAATACATGAGAAAGAAGAAGATGCGGGATTGACCTTTATGCGTTGCACCACCGAACCTAATTCTGCCTCACCAACAAGATCAGTCTGCAACAAAGTACAACACTTTTCAGAAAGTGGATATGCCAACGGAAGACAATACATTGTGAACAACCGATAACTGCCCTATACATTGGGGTAAAACATGGATCCATCACTTACGCCATGTCAATGCCATTTGTAAAGTATAAACTATTTTAGAGAGGAAAGGCCTGAATCTTATGACAGAAAGATTCAACCTCTCAAGATTATGAAAACTATCACATTCTCTTTGAAACAGTTGTGTACAAATTTTACCTTATTAACTATGATACGATCTGCATACGCAATTTGTTCAACAGCCTCATTGACAACACCTTTGGGCTTGACCTCATCTAGATGCAAACGAGCATGCTTAGCATCAACTAGAGTAACAACGCCGTCCAGTTTGACATCATTGAAAATTTCTTCTTCAGCATAAAAGGTTTGGATAATTGGTGCAGGGTTTGCCAATCCTATAAAAAAAAAGAAAAGGAAATATACATAACATACTCATTACTCGTTCCCCGATTCTCTATGCATATATAATAATTTTTTGAAAAGGATGAGTAGCTCGATAGAGCTTAGTGTAGTAAATCAAAATGTTCCCTACCTGTTGTCTCTATCACAATATGGTCAAACTTTCCTTTCTTCTTATTGACTAATTCTCCAATCATCCTCACAAGATCACCCCTAACTGTGCAACACAAGCAGCCATTGTTGAGCATTACAATATCCTCTGCTCCCACAGATTTAGCAGCAACAAGTGAACCATCAATGTCAACTTCACCATACTGAGAATTCACATCAAACATGAGTTAGTAACCTCAACTCAAAATCAACAACATTTTACTAATTTTAGGGGAGGATTAACAACTTACCTCATTCTCGATAACGGCAATGCGCTTCCCATGATCTCTGGTCAGTATATGATTCAGCAATGTCGTCTGTTCATCATAAACATAAGAACCAAACGAGAGTTAGGCTAAAAAATCCATGAACTCTCACTATCAATTGAACATTTCTTACACTCAGCAGAATTTAAGGAAACATGAAAATACAGGAACCCTAAAATGATATGAAATTGACAATACTCACCTTGCCAGAGCCCAGAAACCCCGTGATTATAGTAGCCGGAATCCGGTTATCTGGCGGAATCTTAGTGGTAACATCGGAATCTTCAGTCTGCGGCGGGGCGGAAGCTGAGGCCGAGACAGATGAGAAACTTCGACGGCGATTGGAATTTACCACCGGGGAATAGAAGAACGACTGCGTCGCTCTGAAGGAAACGGTCGCAGCTCTGCGCCTGGAGAAAACCGAGACGGCTGCAGAAGAGAAGCGACAGTTCAAGGTCGTCGAGCAACGAGGAGCGGTGAAAGCGAGGAAGGTCGTGGCAACCTCTAGTTTTGATAGCGTCGCCATTTTAGTTAAAAGGTATAGGAGCAAAGCTTCGCTCTATGAGAGGTTGATGGCGGTTGGCGAGTATGAACCTCGTTCCACTGTGTGTGTGTAGCTTCTAGATACAGATTATTTTTTGTAGCTTGAGAATTTCCACTCGAATTTTTTTCTTCTCAAAATTACTATTTTTTTTGAAGATTATTGTTTGGATATAGTGTGTTCATATATATATATATATATATATATATATATATATATGTCTGTGGGCCGTGGGCCGCGGGCCGCATGGCATTAGGTATTCTTCCTTATGATTATCGAAACTTAACTCCATTATCGAAGCTGCACGTGGCATTCAATCCTTAGTTCTTTCTTAGGTTCGGAGCCCGGTTACGTTGCAAGTTTGCAAAATTGCAAACTCGTCCTTCACTCGCGTTAATATTCATTCTTTGCAACACTCAGATTTCTCAAGAGCATAATAAATAAGAGTCAAAAAACTCAAAGCAAGCAACATCGATTTAACCAATTAGGAACTGTAACACCTTGCTCTAGATAATATGTTACATTAATTCACTCACCTTGTTAGATTGCTTTCTTCCAAAGAAAAAAGAATTGAGAAGATCTAAAAACCCAAAAGAAGACTGCAGTAAAAAACTGAAGCAGATCGGTTTCATATCATCTCTGAGGCTGGTCAGAGGCAGAAGCTCCAACGGAAGGTGTAGCCGTGACAGCACTGGCTGAGCCATTTTCAGGCGGTGGAGCCACTCCCCATTTGCCTTCAGACTCAAGCGGCTCGAATATATGGACTCCACCGTCTGACAGACCCACAGCAAACATATTCGATTCTTGCGGATGAGCCGCTATCACCAGTGGATGGACATTCGAGTTGCTGCACACACATCATGGAGATTCAAGATTCAATATTCAAGATTGCTCTGTTTTCATTCATTTCATTGACATTTTTCACTCACCTGAGAGAAGCTGGCAAATATGCAGCGGGATTGACTCTGCAACGCAATCGTAGGTTTGCAGAGCTGAAGACACAGATTGTAGCGTCCATGAAACTTGTGTATATCAATTGGCTATCACATGAGAATGTGGCATGTGTGATTGGAGCTGATGATTCACGCACTGGCCACTGAAACGAATAAAAGCAATCGTTAATGATTTGGGCTGCAAGGAGAGAGAGAAAGAGAGAAAGTAGGAAGTACTAAAACCTGTTTCATGCATTCAAGCTTAGTTGTTTCGTATATAGCAAGCTGCGTTTCATGGACCACGAGGAAGTGTACTTGATCTTGATGAAACTG
Organism: Crucihimalaya himalaica; assembly: GCA_004349715.1. NCBI lineage: Eukaryota > Viridiplantae > Streptophyta > Magnoliopsida > Brassicales > Brassicaceae > Crucihimalaya > Crucihimalaya himalaica. The sequence continues at coordinate 343,021 of SMJT01000002.1, forward strand.
AACACGCGTGTCTGAAAGAGCCGCCGTTGATCTTCCCTGTGGAATTTGCAGAACCTTGCTTTTCTGTTTCTCCCATCCATCCGTGTTCCATACACAAAGCTTAATAGATACAAGAACCACAAGATTCACAATAAGACTTTTAACGACTGGAATTGGAATTCTTAATTACAAAGCATGAGATGAATCAGCACCTGAGCGTCTGCTCCAGACGAAACCAGAACGTTTAGTACATTAGAGAAAGCGAGGCCGGTTATTCTCTTAGAATGTCCTTTAAGCTTGCTCTTAACCTCATCAACGCGAACATTGTAAATCTGTATTGTACTATCATCCATCCCGATCGCAATGATATTGTTATCTTGAGGGTGAAAAGCAAGAAACGTTGCAGCAGGAGGAGGCGGCATGAAAGTAGCCATTGTCTGCACTTAGCCAACAACACAATTAAAGGTAACAGACGAAACATTGTTTGCATTCATTAGATGGAGCGCTATCTCTAGCTGGGATTTTACCTTAAACGTCATCATATTAAACAAAGAGATCTTTCCTCCGGATGCTGACATCACATAGGAATCATTCTTGGATAAAGCAAAACATGGTACGGCTTCTTCTGGATTAGTTTCAGCCACGTCATTTGTCATTAAGATCCCGCTCGCAGGTTGCCACTGCTGAGGAGGTAAAGAAGCCGTTGCCTACACAAAATCACATATTGAGTTTCATCACTATTTCATCTCTTTTGACAATCTTAAAGGCAAATATTAGACCATAAGTACCTTTCCAGTAGCATTACGGTCATTTCGCTGCCACTTCCATAGCAGATGAATAGCATTTGATGCCAATGCCAAAATTGCATTTCCCGAATTTGTGAAAATCAATCTCGATATCTGCTAAAGTTTCGAGTCATTAGGATCAAAGCCACTTATGTACAGTTATTTGTCACTACAGTCTCTGTGTTGGTACCTTGGTAACTCTCATATTTTCAGGGAGTCTCAATGAACGGCATTGAGAGGGTTCGCCGACTTCAGTAAGCTTCCATACCTTAGACTTATCATTTGATTCTTCGGTGATCACTGGCTTCACATCTACCATATTCCGTGAATCTCCATTCTGCTGGGAAGGTAAGTGAACAACGACGATGATTGGACGCAGACAAATAAATAGAAACAATTGAAGGGGGAAAACAATATTTTCTTACCATTCCAGGGATAGAAACTACAGAGGCAGGTCTCTCTGACACCGGAATACTGTTAATTGCAGGCTGCAGATGCGAATGAGAAATAGAGTGTTGACAAAAGTTTCAATTTGGGTGTAAGTAATTTGCTTGTTGAAGATCCAATGAGCAAAAAAATTCAGTACCTTGGAGGATTCAGAAGATAAGTTCTCGACTGTGTGCAATAGCCTTTGACCATCTGAGTTTGCCATAACTTTAATCATATTGTCATTTGCAGAAACGGCCAAGAGAGAGCCTTCCTTGTTAAACCGGATCCGTGGACTTGCCTACAACATATAGAGAGCCATGATGGTTGCAAATGAAAACATTCGGTTTCCAGGAAGAATCGAGGTATTTATTTACATACCTGGAGACCTCCATCAGCATCAATGGCAGTCAAAAGCTGTATATTGTCCATATCCCAGAACTTAATGGAGAAGTCGTCACCCGCAGCGAGATAGCGGTTTTTAGTAGTATCAAACTGAACAACACCAAGAGAACGCTTGTGGAATCCTTGATAAGTTCTCTTAACAGCTCCTTCACTTTCATTCCACTCAACTATGAACGATTCCCCATCTTTACTTGTCCCACAAGAAAATAGCCTATCATGTAAATATAACAAAAACTAGAGCTAAGTGTTATCATCACATCATGACGAGACAGAACAGAACCAAGACATAGAGATGATGAGAATCATGCTAGAACCTAGTTCCATCAGCACTGTAGGCCATCGTTGTACACCAGCGACCAGGAGCGTCGTAGTCAACCCGAGAACCCATATTATCATATAACCATGCTTTTATTTTCCCATCGAGCGCAGTTGAAAAGATGAACTAGGGCACAAGAAGAAATAAATAAGTCAGGACCAAAACCAAATTGAAACGAATTTAAAAGTTAGCAAAAATGAAACGGTTGAAATACTACTTACTTGAATGTTTTCCTTGTAGTGAGGGCAGATAGAGTAAACAGGAGCTTCATGGCCCTCAAAAGTATGTCGTTTTACCCCCGTTGCAGCATCCCAAACCTTAATCCAAAGAATTAATTAGTCCTCTTTTGACTTCCAACAAGAAAAGGAGAGTTATGAAAAGGAAACAAAAGACTGAACCTTGATGGTTTTGTCATCACCACAAGTAGTAACACATAGTTGCTTGTTTGGAGTGGAGAATGCAATATCGTTGACACCACCAACATGAGCATCAATCTGGAATCAACAAATGCCTTTAACTACAGGAAATGAAAGACATGCTTCTAAAATGATGTTGTAAACAATATAACACCTCAAGATGTTGCCTCATATCTTCACCACCGTGATAAGAGTATAGCTGTACAATATGTCTCGAATAAGCAACTCCTGCAGATGAAAGGCGCATATGAATACCCAGATCAGTTGACAGAGCATTTTTAATCTTATATCTTACCGAATAAGGAACCATCCGGGCTCCAAATGACACGGTTGACAGAAACGACAGGTTCTTTCACCAAAGCAGCCTAAAGACCAGATTTTTCGGTTACTTAAGTTTCAAATAAATACTAGACGATAAGATTCAGATTGTTTTTCCATAAAAGAAGCACCTGCAAGGGCATCGAACATTTACTCAGGTCCCAAACTTTAAAAGTCTTCTGTACTAGACGTTCCCGAGAACCAACTTCCCAGAGCCCAATATCCCCAACATTCGTACCAACTGGAACAATCAAATTGAAGCAAGAAACTTCTGATGTTACAAAATTTCTGATGATGTTTGTTACATGAAATATATATATACATATGACTTAGCAAGAAACAGACCTAGTAGTAGAGTCTGTTTAATAGGATGGAAATCCATGCTCATGGGAGATGAGCCCTGACTCAAAGTTCGTGCTACTGTCTTGGGCAAGTCATCAGGTGCTTTGAAGGTTTGATTGTGGCCATGAGCCTGCCCCGGGAATGTCATTGGTAACATGTTTACACCTAGACTTACCTACATACGGTGGAGCAAAGAAGAATTACATTTTAAGTATAAACTTGCATTACCAATTGCATAAAATTAATATTGATAAGAAATCATATAATCTTTGCTCCAGTTTTTTGTCACCTCGTCAGAGATTCCCATAGGTCTTGTTCGTTTTGAGACATGGTCCGAATCACCTGATGGATAGTCTACGGCGGAATTAGTTGGAGGAGTTCTCGGGTGCTTCAAGGCTGCTAAGACCCAAAAAAGAGAACATGTTACATAGAACACAGGTGAAACTTAAAGGTTCTGCAAAAAGGCAAGGATAGAATATGAAAGACAATAGTTCCACAAAGCTTCTACAAAGAAACACCACATTTGATAATCAAATTACCTTGGATGGATGGAGCACCAAGAGCAATGGCTCCTCCAGACACAGCTGGATGAGGGACAGAGGACGGACTAGACATCCAACCAGCAAGAGGTGTCGGAACCGGAGAAGGTGTTGGTTGAAATGGCTGAAGACATAAAGGCAATTCAAGCACAGAATGTAAAGGTAACTATAGAGCTAGGACCAAAATCAGCAGAAATTTGCGTTTCTAGAAAATACAAAATCAGCTGGAAATTGACCTACCCCGTGTGCGCCTAGAGGAGGAAATCCCCCAGCTTTTGGTAATGATCCAAGCAGCGGATTGTTGACAGGGGATGGTGCTCGTGCATCATTTGGTAGGCGGCAGGAATGATCAACAAAGAGAGTCTTTATATCAGGATTTGGCCTTGGGTTTTTACAAAGCTGATGTTGCCAATTTAAGCTGCAAGTTATGCAGTCACATAGACACTACGAGTTAAAGCAGGCGAGGAATGAAAATTTTTGAAGTGAACAAAAAAGGAAAATCAATACCTCTGATTTATCAGAGTCCTCAGCCGTGAATTTCTAAGGGTAGGAAACTGCAATTTATCGCGGAACAACGGATTCGCTTCAATCAACTTCTTGAGTTCCACCAACATGATAGCTCTGGCGGACTTTGTATCCCCATACTTGGATAACTGCTCGTTCTCCCTGAAGTTGAACAAGTTAAACTCTTGATTCTCTTTTAAACAATGGTTAAACATCAAGCTTCTCAAAACCCTGATATGGCTAACCGGAAATTTTCTAAGGTCAAGAGCTGAGTGATTTCCTTGAAAAGCTCCTCATTAAAAGTGGAAAACACTTTCAAATCCTTCACAAGAATTTCCACAGCCTTGGGACGATCATGCCTACAAAAAGCACCCGGTGATTCGCAAATAAAAACACAATTCTACGTTTGCTGACATAAACTTACTTATCCAAGGCCTCCAGATACTTCTGCTTCCTTATCTCGAAGAAAATCTTCATGGAGTATCTATTATCATCAACTTTAGTAAAACCAGAAAGATACTTCTCCACCTCATCCCAGTTTCCATTGTGCACTTCATCCTCAAAATACTTCATATTGAAGAAAAATCCAGATTCTTGTTCAAGCCTAATTTCACAAAATGAATTTAATGCCATTACCAAAATCCGCGAAATACTAAGATTTAAACAAAAACGACAAGACAAAACCCAGAAAAGCAATTAGATCGGAAGGACTTACTTATGAACAGTCTCCTTGAATTTCTCTTCATCTAAAAACTGTAGAATCAAGAACACGAGCTCTCTGCTAAGAGAAGACATGGTGTTTTTGACTCACTCCTGAGAAGTTTTCAAACACAGATGCAGAAAACCCACCAGATCTGCAAAACAAAATAATAATAATGGCGACGATAACCCCCTTAAATGAACATCATAATCATCCAAAAAAACTGGGTTTCAAATATAATTTTAAAGAAAAATAAAATAAAATGGGAGTTAAGTTAACAACTAGATCTTTAAACAACTATCTCCGGGAAATTCTCCAAAAGTCTCTATTCCGGCGGGATTTAATTAGTGTTAAAAAAAAAAAATTGGGGCAAAAAATTAGGTCTTCCTAGTATAACTGTCCATCTTATTAAATTAGCTTAAATGGCCATCTTTTCACTACATGTAATCAAAAGCAAATATAAAACCCAGAAAAGAGCTAAGATTCCGTTATCAACAGAAGCGTGAAGCTTACTACTTACCATGAAGAAGAAGAGATCGATTTCAGAAACAAAGGCCAGAGCTTGAGTTTCTCTCTCCTGAAAATGAAAGAGGCGAAGGATTTGCTTTTTTGGACTCTTTTCCCGAAAATAGAAAATGGAAAAAATGAAAAAAACAAGTTTTCTCTCTCTTCAGAATTATTTATACGAACATTAACATCTTGCAGAAATGGAGACTTTAATTTTAAACTTTTAAGAAAAAGAAAAAAAAAGGAGAGAGAAGATTTTAATACTGGAAGGTGATGGATAACGGAGTGTAATAACAGCACTCACCTATTGCACGATAAGGAAGCTGAAGTCTGATAAGTACAACTACTTATGCATATAAGTACAGATAAAACAAGACATACGACTTAGCCGGCTATAATTCTCGAAGCTATCGGCTCGGGATCTCTAGCTGCCAGCTGTTCTCCAAGGAGTCAAGGAGACATGATCCTCTGCTTCGCGACAAGAGTACACCCTCTGTGAAAACCGTCGATCTTGTACGACGAACCTTACGAATACTAAATCTAACGGTTTGAAAGCGAAGTAGTTGCGTCCCCACAAAGATCCCTCAGAACACGACAAAGCTTTTCCTTCTGAGGTTCCCTTTTGCCCTTGAAATTGACAAATATTACCTAATTTGCCATTATTTTAAGCCATTATAGTCGAGCTTGAGATGCGGTACTCGTTGAACAACAATCACGTGATGGAGAGATAATGGAACTTTAGATTACGAAGAGGTTACCACTTAATTCTCGCGATATCAAAATTTATTAGGCCTTCTCGTGATAGGAGGAGAGGTCAATAATTCAGCGAAACAAGTTTTTTTTTTTTTTTTTTAACAGCAAACTATGATTTGAACTATATTGGGTACACACAAAATATCCAATTTATTAATAACTATATAAGAATATAAAATTAGTTTGTTGACAACGTAATTGGTGTTTCATATATATATATGTATGTATGTAGACCGTTTATAATGAACCAAGATGTTATATGGGATCATTAAAGTCTGAATTATTTAATGTCTCTATTGTATATTAATAATCCTTTCGCTAGAAACATCAAGTTTGACGTCATTACTTTAAAGGTCTTTGGCACCAAATGAAGATAACTATTATTTGTTTTAGTTGCTCAAGAATGATAATGGTTTCTTTTGCTAAAGTTATGGGTGCACAAGAAAAGTAAAACTTTTGAAAAGCATATTTTATTCTTTTAGTTTACACGGTAACACGAGTATCTACTTTTCTAGTAATGCTAATACGTAGATTTGATATCTTCATTATTTAAATATAACCTAATTTGCGGGTTTAGCTTCCCTTTTGATTCAAATACTAAGATGGCATGCAAGAAGATGGGGAAAAGACCCACTGCTCTTTTTGTCAAACATATTTAAAATATTTTAGCAACTCCTGATTAATAAAAAGAACAGATACAGAGATTTATTGCTAAATCCAACCCGATGAATATGAGTTTTACGTTAGCTCTGCAAAAAATATACTAAAGATTTAGTGAAGAAGAAATCAAATAATCATATAGAAAACATTAGGTTCACAACCTAAAAAATCCTCATTTATATAAATAAACACAGTAAATGTTTTGTTAAAATTCATATTATAAATAGGTTCATGAACTAAAATTAACCCTCTGTACTTTAATATTGATACGAGTTTAAGTAATTTTCGCCCGAAATAGATTATGGTCGTAGGTTAGAATTTCTTTTATTAAAGACACACATAATAAGTTTAGTAAAAAATATCAAATCTTGAAAGAAAAAAAAAACAATATAAACAGTTTGTTTAAAAATATTTATTTGGTTTGATATGTCAACGTCCATATTATCAATCAAAAGTAAGTAAGGAACATTAACAATGAAAAGGAAAGTTATAAATTAAGATGTCAATGTCAGACAACTACTCGTCAATCCAGTGTGATACGTTTCATTATGAGTCACTAGATACATGTGCATGATGTAATTATTACTTATTAAACTGATTATAAATTTTCTAACTTGCTTCATTGCTTTCTTTAGAAAAAGGTTACTTAAGGAGTATACCATTTACCTTTAAATATATATATATATATATATATATATATTTTGATAATAATTAGCGATTTTGTTATGAACAGTTCGATAATCGTTAAAATCAACTGAAAATTCATTTTTTTGCCAAAAAAACCTTTATAAACTAAATTTAGTTTAAATCTTTATGAAAATAAAATAAAAAAACCGAAATTATAGTGACCACAATGTCTAACTATTTAAAAATGAGTAGATATTTTCGATAGATCTTCTACTTATTAATGTTAATATAAATCTCCAGATCAGAACTCAATAATACTAGCTCAATTAAAGTAGATGAGTACATATTATAAAAAAACATATAAAAATCTGATTAACACTAGAACATCCTAAACAAATAGATATGTTTTTATATTGGGCAAATGGTCATTAAAAGATGGAGAAGTGAATGGTGGTCAGTGTTGTTCACTGCAACTTTCAATTGTTTTAAGTCTCCGGCCAAAAAAAATGCAGTGCACGTTGGTCCCATCTGGCGGGTCTGTTCAAAAGTCTATAAACGGGATAATTAATTTCTTTCAAGGTGAACTTATTAATCATTCAAGATGCTATAAAATAAATTTCCAGTAAAAAAACAACGTCATATATAAATGGAGCCACATACAAAAAAAAAAAAAAAACAAAGCCTTAATTATTATAGTAATTTAAAATTCATATTTACTTTAAATATAGAGTCCACAAAACGTTTTATATAGTATTTTCGCTCGGTGGGTCAAATCAAATGGTTTGAATTAATCTTATAACGAATGGAAGGAAAATAGTGTCAAATAATATTAGTGAGTATTGAGATTGTCATTAAAACCACTAAGTATAAAAAGCGCACTATGTTGATATTTTCCAAAGTGAAACAACTACTATTATTATTGGCTAATTCATTTTGTTGCACTTGTTTGTTTTTATCGGGGTTTGGTTCTTTTAAATTTGAAAAATGAAAATTTGAAGTTGATTTAATAAAAAAAAAAAAAAAGGAAAAGGACATAGGGTGTTCGCTATTGGTTACTTTCCACTGATGTATGTTCATTCGTTCTTCTTAAAAGTTTAATTGCTTTGCTTCTATTATTCAATTTCTCAGCTTCTAATTTATCGCGGCGGGTGATTAGGGCGATATATTGATTGCTTTATGTGAGAAGTTGTCGGTTGTCCTTGCCATTATTATGTGCCTTTTTCTGAAATTCCGAAGCCATTATTATTTATTTATTTTACCCTAAACGAATATAATAAATAAATACTCTTTTATATATATATATATATAGACAGAAAGATAGATGGACTAATTTCCACGTATCCAAGACATTGCCGCTAACTTATTTTCTTGGGAAAATAGATTTTTTTTTTTGTTTATTATGACGACGAGACGACAACACCATCCATCAATTTTGTTTTTTTTTTCGTTTCTTTCTTAAATGTTACTTTCCGACGCCGCTTCGGTTGATAATTGCCTATTGGAGTATCAAGTTTGAAGCTAGCCTAATATAGTATTACTTTATTATATATAAACTACAGATGAAACAAACTAAACTAGACTATTTTATTTTTAGGATCAACAACGTATATTTTTTTTAAATTATTTTAGCAGATTTTTGTAATTCCTTCTACGGACTATAATTTATAAACAATACAGTCCAATTTTACAAATAATTTTGTCTTCAATAAAAATTTATTTTTACTGCATCAATGAAGGAAGACCAACATTAATGGATGGATATAAATAATGTCTTAAGCGAACTAGTCCCGTCCGCTTCAGGTTGGCATTTAAGTAACGTGCTATAAAAGTTTTAACATGATGGGCTTAAAGCCCACCCAATAAGGAACAATAGAAGGCCCCGACATACTTGTTGTTGATCTTCTTCTCTAACAAGGCAGTACTAGATCTTCTGATTTCTGAAGAATTGGTGATTCATCGCGTTAGATTAGTCCGTCTTTGTTCTCAGGATCTCCATTTTTTTTATTAACTTTTCTCCTTCTTCTACATTTTAGGGTTTGTGTCTTCGTTTCAAAACCGTGTGTATTTTCGGGTTGCTGAATCACGTTGTCACCATCATCTGAAGTTCAGATTAAGGTATGATTTCGCTTACGACTGATTCCACTTCTTTTTTTCCTCATCTTTAGATGTTGTTCAATTTTTGTTCTCCTCTTTGAAATTGAGCAAGTAGTTGGAATTAATCGTGTATGTTCGACGGACGGGTGTATAATTGATGGGTTTTGGGTACTGTGTATGGATCAAAAGTTGGGAAGTGATGCTTTTGTCTCTTGTACATCGAAATTGTGTGTGGCCTTCTGATTTTGATCTCGTTCATCTTTCGACTATTGTCCTTTGATGAGTCAACAATGGAGGATTTTTTGGGAGCTTATAAACTATTATTCGACGTGGATAACTACTGTTTTTTTTCCCCGGAATATCTAAGATTCTCTGTACTCTGAGCTGGGGATCTCTATGGCTGTCCCATAGGTTCTTGTTCCTTCCCGAGTCAGAATAATCACTTTACTATTACCAGCTTTTTTTTTAGCATGATTTGGGTTGGTCTTGTTTCGTTTTAGATGATGATGAGAACTAGTCTGCTTTAAGAGGAGGTTGTTTGTCCCTTACTGGCTGGTTTTTCATTTTGTATTTCAGGAGACTATCTATTTGGCTACGCTGAATTGAAAATGGCTAACACTGCCTGTTTTATAATTGTGGGTCGGAATGATATTCCCATCTATGAAGCTGAAGTAGGATCTGCTGCCAAAGTACATTTCTTACTCCACTTTCTCTCTTCTTATATCTGTAATCGGAACAACGAATCTGAATCATTCAATGTTGTGGGACATTTTCCTGCATTTTTGCTCCATTCTCCTCAAGTATTTCCATCCAGGTTCCCAATCTTTAACATGATAGCCACAAATACTTTCCAGCTGCTTCTTTTCGACTTTGGTTTCCTGGTCATAGTTTTACTCTTTGAAACTGTAACAGAAGAGGTGCAAAGATCATTTAGCTTTCTTCGGATGGAAATATATAGGAGAGTGAATTTGATTATCACTGTGGTTTATTTAGCTGGTGACATGAATAATTGTTTTCTGGTCTATCATATGTTGATTATCGTATCTTAGCAATGGAAGTTTCTCTGTTTTGGTGTTTTTATCTTCTCATCTAGCTGGTAGATATGTGTTTCAACTATGATAGCAATTGGTATGTGGTCTAGTTGAGAAGTTGCACATCAGTCTCTTACACCATTCTCTCTATTTGGTAGAGAGAAGATGCTGCTCAGTTACACCAATTTATATTACATGCAGCGTTAGATGTTGTCCAAGACCTAGCATGGACTACAAGTGCCATGTAAGTTAAGTCCATCGTAAAATATGTGATTTATGTTTTAAGGATTCATGTCATTATCATATATCTTTTCAGGTTCTTGAAGTCAGTTGACAGGTTTAACGATCTGGTTGTGTCAGTGTATGTTACCGCAGGCCATATCCTTTTTGGTGGAACTAATAACTAAATTAGACCCTTTGAAATTCAAGTGCAAATTAATTTTTCTTGTTCTGATTAATTCACTAAATAGTGTCAGATTGGTACGTTGACTTTTGTGCTTAACAGATTCATCTCCAGTTTTTAAATGTTTGTTTCTTCCTTAATTAATCAACACATACCCGACTCATGCTCCTTCATGATTCTCGCAACGAGGACGGCATCAAGAGCTTCTTTCAAGAGGTGCATGAGCTTTATATAAAGGTAAAATTCTCCTGGTTAAAGAATTCGTAGTTGTTGGTTCTGTCCTGATTCGGTTTCACCATCATCATTAAAAATGTTGTTAATGCAGATTCTTCTGAACCCCTTGTATCTGCCCGGTTCTCGGATAACATCGGCACATTTTGACACCAAAGTACGTGCACTTGCAAGAAAGTATCTGTAGAGAAGACAGGAGATTCTGTGAGCATTTGGTGGATGAAGTCCAATACCCAATTTTCTTGTACCCATATGGGATTTCTTCTGTTATTTCTAACTTGCAAGCAACATTATAAGAATGCGATTCCTTGTTTAGTATGAGTAATGATCCATTGAATATCATCTTTGGTTGTTATTATGGGAAAACAAGCTACATGTCTCTTTACTTGGAAATTCTTAAACGAGTAAACAAGACTTTTCTAATTTTTGTGTTTCGAAAAATATCTGATGGGTTCTATTTGACACTTAAAAAAACAAAAGGGAACGCCTAATCTAAGTTGAGTTTATGCGAAACTTTAAAATGCTAATCCGCAATTAATAAGAGACTTTAAAGAAGTTAAGAAAAAAGATGATATGATCCTTGTCCAAATTAAGAAAGGCGCCACGTGTGAACCAATAGTACGATAGAGAAGTTAACTCTTTCCTTCAAAAAAAAAAAAGTCTCTCCTTCTCTTCTCTTCTCTCTACATCGCCGACGAGGCAAGAAGGACGACCAATTGAGACGTTGACCCCTCATCCGATTTTCAGTAGATTTTTTTTTGTTGAACAATCTAATCTCTCTCTTTCTCTCTTTTGCTTTCTCTCTTGGTCGAGAACAATAATAAAAGTCTCGCCTTTCGTCTTCTTCCATCTCGTAATATCCTGTAAATCAGAGGGCGTTTTATATCAGATCTAGCGAATGGATAGCAGTTACTCTGTGATTTCCAAAACTTCTTACGTTGAGTTACAGAAACCGACTAATAATGGCATCCCTGGAAAACCCAGAAACAAGTTGCTTCTTTCTGATGAAGAATGCTTCGTTAACGATTTTGACGATTCCCGCAATGCTGTTGCCGATGAAGATGCTGATGATCTCGATTTCGATGTCGCTGATTATCCACTCGTTCATGGCAAATCATCCAATCAAGGATCTGGGATCTACGGTGCCGTTTTTAACCTCACCACTTCCATTATCGGCGCCGGGATCATGGCATTGCCTGCCACCATGAAAGTTCTCGGCTTGGTTCTAGGGTTTCTTTTGATTATCCTCATGGCCGTTTTGTCTGAGATTAGTGTTGAGCTTCTTATTAGATTTTCAGTTCTTTACAAGTCCAGATCTTACGGCGAGGTTGTTCAATTCGCATTGGGCAAAACCGCTAGGGTTTTGTCTGAGATTTGTATCATTGTCAACAACGGCGGCGTTCTCGTTGTTTACCTGATTATTATGGGCGATGTCATATCTGGTTCTCTTCATCACACTGGGGTTTTGGATCAATGGTTAGGAAATGGATTCTGGGATCACCGTAAAGTTTTGATTTTGATTGTTATGGTCATCTTCTTGGCTCCTCTCTGTGCTTTGAACAAAATTGATTCCTTGAGTGTTACATCAGCTGCTTCTGTTGCACTTGCGGTTGTGTTTGTGGTTGTCTGTTTTGTTGTTGCCACGATTAAGCTTATCGAAGGGACTATCGACCCTCCTAGGATGACTCCTGATTTTGGTTCCAAAAAAGCAATTTTGGATCTTCTTGTGGTCATTCCGATTATGTCAAATGCTTACGTTTGTCATTTCAATGTTCAGCCGATCTATAACGAGCTCGAAGGTCGATCACCTCATAAGATGAACCGAGTTGGGAGAATCACAACAGCTATTTGTGTTGTTGTCTATGCGTCAACTGCTATATCGGGTTACCTCCTCTTCGGTAAGGACACCGAATCAGATATCTTGACCAACTTTGATCAAGATCTCGGAATCCGTTTCAGTTCTGCAGTGAATTACATTGTCAGAATCGGCTACATTCTACATCTAGTACTCGTCTTCCCTGTGATCCATTTCTCCTTGAGAGAAACCGTCAACACTTTATTGTTTGAAGGCTCGCCTCCTCTATCCGAAAGCAAAAAGAGATCTTTGGGACTTACTGTGATCTTGCTGGCTCTTATCTACATAGGCTCAACGATGATCCCAAATATATGGACTGCTTTCAAATTCACAGGCGCAACATCAGCGGTTTCGCTTGGTTTTACATTCCCTGCTCTTATTGCATTACGGCTAGGGAAACAGAGCAATTCGTTAAGCCTCGTCGAAAGATATGTGTCGTGGTTGATGCTAATCTTGGCCGTTGTGGTTAGCATTGTGGGAACCATTGGCAACATATACAGCATCAGGAGCAAATCAGATTGATACTATTAGCAGTTTTTTTTCAGGATCTTGTAGATTTATACAATCAAAGTCTCAGTACAATACCAAACCGGAAATCTTCAGTTTTGCGACAGCTACACGCATCTTTAGGATCTCAATCATTGGCGTTTGTTCAGGCTAAGCCTAAAGGTTTCCGGTTTGTGAATCCTATGTATACAGACCAGATTCTTATGATTTTACTATTATATATACGCATTTTTCTGTTTTTAATTAATAATCTCCTTTTTTGAGGTCGGGTGGTTGTTAGAATGATTCGGAGCATCGAGATTGATGTACTATTTAAATTAAAGCAAAGTATCGAAACTTAACTTGGACTTAAAGATCTAATACTCAACTTAAATACACCTTCGATTCGTGACCCAAAAAAGGTAATACAACTTTGATCACCGTGGAGTATTATAAAATTATATTTTTATAATTTGCTTTGGCTGTTTAAGCAAATCTTCTAATTCAATTCTTAAGTCTCGGATTACTCAATTACATGTTATATTTCCATGGGGGCACTAAATCATTAATCAGTAGACTTAAAACATAATGTGGCCAAACCGAAAATAGAAGTGGAAGCTAGTAGTGGGTGGTAAGTGCATATGAACATTACTTTAAATTCCACATGCGCCTGACCCGTGATCACAGATCGTGTTTATGCATGATTAACGAGTATTCTGATTGTGATAGACGAATTTATGCATGATTACATCCACTACTACTAAGTGTCGATGTCTTCTTTGTAACCACAGCATTCGATAATAATGGCTTCTATAGTCTCTTAAAAGCTCAATAATAATTTTATCTTTCTCCTTGATTCAAAAAGCCAAACTGTGGATAATCATAAAAAAAAAATGTGTTCATTGACTTTTAAGTAATATAAATAATAATAACAATAATGTATATATACACGAATGCTGGCAACAACAAAAAAAAATGTATATATACACGAATTATTATACTAGAAAATAATAATATTTGACTACGGGAGGTAGTTTTTTATTTTCATAGTAGTTATTTTTTGTTATCATTAGTTGACCTAACTACGAAGATATTACTAACTAATTAGTTAATTAATCCATCAAATACCGGTAACGAAGAGAAAGCATTAATTCAACTGAATAAAAAAGTAATAATAAATAATTAATTTGACAGGAAGATAATGACAGCAGACGATCTCTCTAATAGAATAATCTGAATGTCCATAAAAATTATAAATATATACGGTAATCATGATTGCATTTGTTCTAAAGTAGCATATTAGCCGCTCTAATTATATTTTCTTCTTTTAACGAAAATATAATTCAACCCAAAGCAAATTTGCTTCTAATATATATATATATTGGGTGAATGTGTTAAATTTAAAAAAGTAAATGGAAGAATAGATAATAGGAGAGATAGTGATCCCAAAAAAGCTAGAAAGAAAGCATTATATATAGGCTCCATTTCCCACAGCGTGATTAATGGACACACACACTCAATGCAAAAAGATGTGGGAACTTGTTTATTTTTTTTTGTAATTGTGACCATTTCTTTTCACTTTGGTCTACTTTAGTCCATCCGTTCACCCACCTTACCAAGCAAGCCCTCTCTTATATATATACCACTTTAAAAACAAACCACAACAACAAGACAAGACTCTCACCAAAACAATGGATTGGTTCTCATGGCTGTCGAGAACAAATCTTGAAGCTTCTCTAATCTACGAGTACGGCCTCTCTTTCTCAAAGAACGAGCTCGAGTACGAGGACATTTCTTACTTCAACCACGAATTTCTTCAGAGCATGGGGATCTCAATCGCTAAGCACCGCCTCGAGATCTTGAAGCTAGCTAGGCGTGATCGGAAACCGTCTCCGCGCACCGCTCGTTCGATATTAAGAGTTTTGATTGGGATCAAGAAGACCGGGAAATGCTTCTCCGAGTGTGTTCGAGCCTGGATCCTGGGAGAGGAATCGTCTCGGGCTCTGGTGGTTGTGTCGAGCAGTAGCGGGAACGGGAGATGGAAAGGACCGTTCTTGAAGAGATCGGTGATGCAGAGCGATGGATATGGCGCAAAGGAAGAGAGACTTCTGTTGACCAATGGGACTCCTCCTCCTCCTTGTAGCCTCCATAGAGACTATTGGGGCAACAAAGATGGACAAGATGAGATCAAGTGGGATTCAATGTTTCACAACCTCAAACCCACTTGAGTATCTATCTGAGTTTTTTGGCTCTATTAGTTAGGCTCATTATTTTTGTTATTACTCCCTCTGTTTCATTTTAAGTGTAGTTTTAGGTTTTAAAATTTGTTTCAATTTAAGTGTTGTTTTAGATTTTCAATGCAAATGTTTTTAAAAATTTCCAGTTTTATCCCTATTGTTTAAATGTTTTGACCAATAAAAAACTGTTAAACATATTAATTAAGGGTAAAACAAAAAATTTAATTGTTTTTCTTAATAAGTGTGTAGAATCCTTAAACTACACTTAAAATGAAACAGAGGGAGTATTAAAATTCAGATATTTGCCTCTTTTTTTTTCTGGTATAGTCTTTGACAAAATTTCTTATGTTGTACTTGTAAGGAAGTTTAATTTTTTCATTGCACACACAAGAGGTTGTTTTTGGCTTCATTTAGAACGACGAGGTTGTTTACTTGTTTTGTGTCTCTTGTTTCTGTTTTATCTGTCTAAGATGGATCAGTGTATACAAACATCAAACAGTAGACACTAACAACATTACAACATCATCTCAAGAAGCTGATACACATAGGTTCTTCAAACCGGTTTCTGGCCGGTTCTAGCCCAATTACACAAAAATTTCAAATCTTAGAATACAACCCAAACAAAAAGATGCCGCATGATACAATAGAAGCCTATAATAATGAAAAGTAGATTGCATCTATCACTGTATTTAAATTATTTTATCTAGACACTCTCTTCTCGCTCTCTGGGTGAATCAATGACCTGTTGATTGCGGCTGCAACCGGAATGAGCCAGACGCATAGAGAGCCTGATATACCGGGCGAATCCTCACTGTCAGTATAACGCTCAGCAGAGTTCCAAGCCCACAAACACCGGCTAGAACCAAAAACGTTACTCGGAAGCATTCAGGACCAATGCAGGTCATATTCCCTTGCTTATCAGCCTCCTTGTCGTAGATGTATCCAGCGAGAAAGGCCGAGAATATGGTGGCACCTAGCGGGTTTCCCAGGAGTATGAAGTTGAAGTTGATTCCAAAATGTCTGAGACCAAATAGCTCGGATATGGTGGCGATAGATAAGAACTGAAACCCCATGCCTACCCCGATTAGAGCAGTCGCAACGTAAATGGTATGGTCGATAGCCATGGCGAAGAGGAGGAATGTGAACACCATAACTAGCTGCGCGGCTCCCATCCATAGTGTTCTTGGAAGCGTTCTTGACCTAAGAGACAAAAAGGAGAAACATATGAGTCGGTTCTCTTCCAGAAAGAAACAGAGAGATTGTCTAGAGTGATATTAGATGAGAGAGATTCTTACCTCACAAAGTGCTCAGAAATGGCACCTGAAGCAAGACGGCCTATGAAGTTAAAGAAGCTGAAGAGGCAGAGGAGTATTGTTGTGTCCTTAATACCAAATGCAAATCCAATCTGTGCCAAGTTGTTTGAGACCGTAACGCCCGAACCCATGCCGAGGAAGTAGACAAACCAAAGGAGCCAGAAATCTGCCTTGACAAAAACTTGGCCAAGCTTGAAATCCTCACCTCTCCTGGGTTTTCTCTTCTTCTTCACTGCACCTTCTCCTTCAGCGAGAAGTATTTCCATATCCGACTCATCATCTCCCTCAAAGATAGGCCCAAGGTTTGAAGCTGAGGTAGAAGGTGTCAGCAACGGTTCTTCATGGGTACCTTCTTCTTTGGCTAGATTATCTGAAGAACCCAGTGGAGAGCTCTTGGCATTTGAACGGAAAAGTGTCATCTTGATGGGAATCGCAAGAGGTGACAACAAAAGTAACACCATGATAGCCACAAGAACATATCTGAGTATGCTTGGCAGTATAAACACCTCACTCACTACAGTCGTCACAACAAGATAACCAGCAAAAAGTATACTAGTGGCAAGCAGAAAAGCGAAATACATGGGCTCAGAAGGGTCTTCACCAGTAGCCGGAATACAGGGGCGGATGAAATACATCACAGTTAAGCATATCAACGGAATGCCAACCGTAAGAAACAGAAGCAGATTCGTGGCTGAATGGTGAAGCACCATGCTGAACAACACAGTGAATGCTGCACCACTGATCCCAATATACCCTTTGAGAAGTCCAGCCACAGGGCCTCGGCTCATAGGAAAGTTCCTCATATTGGTGACAAGAGATGCGGTACCGAACCATGAGTTGCTATTGGTGGCTATAGCTAGAGCAATAAATAGCTGTCAACAACATTACAGAACAATACTATTCTTGTGAGTTCAGTGATCAACGAAACAAAAGAGTTTTACATAAATCTAGTCGATGAGACAACTTATAAAACTAAAGATCTAAACTTGATTTAAAGGGTCACTAATAGACATTGATGCAATACTAGTCTTGTGACTTCGGTGATCAACGAAACAATAGAGATGACAAAAAATCTTGCTTTTTTCCAATGAAAGATGAATCCGGTGACATAGTTTATAAATCTAATCGATGAAAGAACTTATAACACTAAAGATCTAAACTTGATGTAAAGGAAACTAATAGGAATATGATGCAATCTTAGGGTTCATGAAAACCAGAAAGTACCCAAAAATTAGATTTGACAAAAACAAAACATGGATAAGTTTATATACCAGCCAGAAAGGCAAACCAAGAACGATTTGGCTGACGGAAAGCCAAAGAACGCCGAAGCCGAGGAAACAAGAAGAAGCTCCGATGAGAAGCATCGCCCATGGAGGAAGCTTGTTACTGGCGTAGCCTGGAAGTAGGCCCATGTTTTCTCCCAAATCACAAGCGACACCAAGGATCGTGACTTGTTGCTGACTAAAACCCAATACTGATTTAAGAGCCGCGGAGTAAAGAGGGAACGTCGAACCACTTCCCGCCGACATCTGAACCCACGCGGCTGCCGCTAACCCCACCCACGGTGGTCGGCTTCCCGATTTTTCCGCAAGCTTCGTCATCTCCGATCTCTCTCTCTCACAATCTCCTGGGGATTTTAGAAGTGCTTCGCTTTTGAAGCAATGTATATAAAGCCCCACTCTAGTACATCCTAAATATTACTAATATTTTAATTTTGTAATCATATTTTTAAATACGTTATAAATTCGAGAACAAGAGGTTTAACGTTACTTCTGAGTTCTGATACTAATCATGTTAACTCTTTTAAGAATTGCAAAGTGGGTCTCAACAAAATTCTTAGTATTTCTTTTTGTTTTATGTTTTATATAGTATTTCTTAGGTTTGGTAAAGTTTGATTTTACGAAGTTTTCACACATATTAAAAAATATTTATTAATAATTTTTTAAAAATTATTTTTATTTCATTAATGCTTAAAACTTAATAAAAAAAAATTAAACTGTATAAAATTAATCTTTATGAAATAAAATAAAAACTTAAAATATTATTTTTTATGGAAGGGAGGGAATATTATTGTAGTAAGTAAGCAAAACAGAATAAATTGTTGTTTTGTTAAGATCTTGTGCTTGAAACACGTAAAGGTCATTTGGCTATGACTTCTTCCCGCGTGGGGCGCCCGATGCATGACTTTGATAGTGGCATTGATCTTAACGATCTCTATTATTTTTCTAATTTACGATTTATATATATATATATATATATATATTCTTCATAGGAAAGGATTCATACAGGTCATCGAGTCAAAAACCGACAAAAATATAAGATTTATCAGTGACCAACAAATAAATGAATAAAAAAAAAAAGCCTAACTTTTTGTTTTTGTTTTGACTGCTAATATCATCAACCTAACTAATACGCAAATATCTTTACCTATTCCGATTACGAGTCAAATGAAAACATTGAAAAGTTGAACGGAAGAGACACCTAGTTCTGCATCGGTCCTCGAGGCACAAATAGAGTTCATACACGTGAGAATTTTACATTATAAGGTATAGTGTCAAGCCCAACTAGTCTTAATTACTTATCACATTTAATTTGTGGTCCGACAACCACGTTTCATTTTCAAAATCATTATGTGGCTTTACTTAATTGAAACCTACTCTTCTAGTCATGTCGACCGTAGATATACATAGAATGTTCAACATTTAGTGATTATATGTTAGTCTTTATTATATGTTACTCAGTGAAAAAAATTATAAATCAACAACTAATTTAGGATAATAACTTCATTAGGTAGTCTAGCTATTATATTGTCGATGTTCTCACCACAATATACGTAGAAATTTTTTTTAAAAAAATACTCCCTCTGTCCCAAAATAAATGATGTTTTAGAACAACAATTTTGTCTCAAAATATTTGATTTTTTCACTTTTTTATGTATAATTTATATTAATTTAACAAGTTATGATCATTTGAATTCTGCAGTATTTTTTTTATTGGTTGGATTTTTGTAAAAAGTAAAACACGTATTATTTCTTAATCTTTGTGCTTTTAACCCAAACATCACTTATTTTGGGATAGAGGGAGTACTAAAGATTGATTTTTTTGATATTTCACATAGATTAAGAAGCATTAAAAGTTTAGTTTATTTATTTATTTATTTATTTTTTAATTTTAATTATTTTAATAATAACTTTTATTAATTGGTTGTTTCACCACTAATAATTTTTGGATTCTTCTTTTTCTAATGTTTGTATTTAATGAATTTTGTAATTAATGAATCTAGAAAATCAATTTTTTAGAAACAAGATAAAAATCTAAAAAATCAATATTTGTGGGAGTAATATTTTAGGATTTTCTAACCCGGTGAAAACATCGACAATATAATAGCTAGGCTACCTAATGAAGTTATTATCCTAAATAAGTTGTTGATTTATAATTTTTTCACTGAGTAACATATAATAAAGATCAGACGAATTCATTCTATACGATTTTATTTTTAAAAAAGCATACCATTAATGTTTTCAAAGAAAAAAAAGGGTGATAATATGGGCTGGCTCGCTCCAATAACTAAAATCTATTCATCTGGATCATAGACTTTTTGGTATGAGATCGGTGACGTCTTTCTCTGACGAAAATCAACCAGAAGATAAGTGAGAACATGACTGCAGCAGAGAGCGACGCGAGTCCTGAGTAGATCCACTGGCTCGTGATGCTGAGTCCAGGGCAGTTCTTGGTAGTTATGTCTCTGAAGGTGTCTCGGACGAAAGTACAGTCCGCAATACTAGCCAAGAAGGGACCGTAATGGTCCAACGTGAACCCGACGTTTATCGCACCCATCATCTGGTCGTATGAAGCTGGAGTTAACCTGCCCTGCGTTATGCATATACCTTCTGCGTCCACTTGGCACACATACCCTTTGTAAACCTATTTACCAAAACATACAAATTGAGACAATGTTAACATATGGTGAAATGTGTTTTAGTTTATATGTATTTACCTGAGAAGCATTGGCTAGGAGGATTTCGTCCGGAGCACAAGGCCGCGGGTTGCGATTTTGGTCGAGCGGGTTACAGAGAAGAGGAACGAGCGGACCAGACTGGTTGTGGTAGAAAGGGACATTTGGTGGGAACTCATGGTTACTGACATTGACCGTGTACGCATTGGTCATGTCAACGGCCGTAGCAGTCATCGTCTTGGTTATATCCAATGTCTCTCCAATGGTTTTAGGATCTAAACATGGAAGAAGTTGGCTCAAAGCTGACTCTGCCGCTGGATCATGCACCCATTGGTCCATAGCCATACACGTATCCGCGACCACACTGTTTTAACTAACATCATTAGTTTGAATCCAAAAAGATTCATGGTTAGATCAAGTGATGATGAAAAAGTTTCATTACTTGTGGAAAACGAGGAAGACGGCACTAAGGAGGATTGTTGCTGTGACGAGAATCCAACCCAGAATTACCAATCTGATAATCAAACATATTCATTATAACCATTCTCATATGTATATGATATAATATGACAGCGGTAGTGTAATTGTAACTCACAGGTAGACAAGAACTCGCAGTCCACAGAACGAAAACACTGGTTCAGACAAAATAAAAACCGATCATATATCTGAAGATCAAAATAAGTTAATTGTAATATTGGGACTTACAGAGGCCGAGGAATGCGACTAAAAGCATAACACCAGCAATCACGTTTAACACATATCTCCTGAAGATAACGAATTTTTGAGTTAAATAATCAAACAGAGCTTCTATATACATAACTTGCGACGCAAGGCGTATGTCAAGTGAATACTTACACAGGGTTTAGTGTTCCGGTGAGATAACGAATGGTCTGGTTAGCGACACGGTCAGGGTAAGTGATGTTAGACATCTTGATCATGTTGTTGAAATGATCGATGTTACCTCTAAATTCGGGAGGAAACAGGTTATGTCCTTCGATTTGAATGTCTTTAGCAGATTGAATAGAGTCCCATAAGCTCGTAAGCTTAGTCAAAACTCCAGTTGCTTGTCTCACAATGTACATAAAAGTATTCTCTACGCTACCGTAGAACTGTTTTTGCCCAGTGTACAGCATCGCACACCCAATCCTGAACACAAACGACGACACGGTCTGAAATTACTCAAGATTATATAGTGTAAGAATGAATCGGTTTCTTACACTGCGGCGATGGTGAAGAGGAGGAGGAAGACAAGAGAGAGTGTGTAGCAGACGCGAGAGTAGCCGTAGTTCCGGCGGCCACAGCCGCAGCAGCAACAACAGAGACATGAGCAGATGAGGAAGAGTCCGAGCAATACGAACCAGACGATGGCTATGACTATGAATGGAACTGCTGAAAATCCAACGGACTGAAAGAAATACATATTTTTTTTTTCTTTTAAAATCATGTTCCTAAAATATATATTATTGTGACATTTTGAAATTAGAATAGAAATATAGGGAAAACAATGAAAGAAAAACTCACGGCGATGTAATGAGGATTGGTAACGTTCCAACCATCGGAATAAATATTGAAATGGTTGAGAGGGTCAGGCCGCCGTGTCCTCTCCGCAGCTAAAACTAATGTCCCATTCTCTCCTTCCAATATTTGCCTCCTTACTCCTATTATCATTTTCTTTAATTCGTTTAAAAAAAAAAAGAAGAAGCAAAATATATACACATTGTTTGTGATAAATTAAAACAAGAAAAAGGAATTAATGATTAATGAGAAGAACCTTGAAATGAGGTTGAAGATGGACGATGATGACAAGAAGAAGAAACCAAACTTGATGAGATCAGAAGCCCAACGGCGATCAGGAGGAGACGCCGGCGATCGTGATACGACGGCGTTTCGCTATAAAGCATTATTATCCTTCTCTAAAATAATATATTCTCTCTCTTTTTTTTTTTTTTTTGGTTCTAATTTTCTGAAACTCTAAAAGAGGGTTTATCTATCAAAACGTATGAATAAGAATCTTTTAATTCTTCAGGAAATCAAGGAGAAAGAAGATTAAACGATACTGTTCCCTTTTTAAGAATTTTTTTCTTTTCAGAATTTTTGTCCATCCATTGTTACTCTTAATTAGTTTTAACCTCATTTTAGTTTTTGCTATATTAATTACACTTTAAACTCTTAATTTGTTTTGGATTACAAACTCTTAACTCTTAATTTAAACAGTCCACGCGGTTTCTCTTCCCAGTAAAATCCATTTTATTAGTCTACAAGAAAAAAATTATATTACCGATTATACAACAAATGAAATTTGGTAAATACTTAAACGTCGACTTGGATTCCACTGGAGGAGGAGTACACAGAAACGGAGAATGTCATTAATTACAATTACTTAATTTAGTTAACGGAAATTTTGCATTAATCATCGTCTGGCTGGTACCAACTTTTCCTGCTTTTTTGTTTTTGTCGTGGCAATTTTTTGTTTTTTGCAAAATGGCTACATCATGTTTACATCTCTTTACTAAAATAAAACGTCCTACCTATTCTTAAAGTTCAAAATATTTCAAATACAATAAAACCGTTTCAAACTCGTATAATTAATGTTGTTGTAAAAGTCACGACCTATGCTCAAGCCTCATGGTCTCAATCTCCCTCTATCGATTCATGTCTGTTTGGAACACATAACTAAAGAGTTTCTTCAGTGGAGTTATATATTATCTACAAACAAGTGTTTCGTCCAAGGACTTTTCTACCAACTCAGGCCTTTTCCTCGGAGATAGCCCTCTTTCGATCATTTCCTCCTCATATTCCCTAGCCATATCCAACATTCCTTTCTGAATCAAAGCATCAATCACAGCATTATACGCTGCTGAATCAGGTGTATCCCCAGACTCTTTCATGGTCTTCCACACATGTAAAACCGGCTGAAGAAATCCCCATCTCTCAAACTTCCTCATTAGCATCACATATGTATCCATCTTTGGCCTCACTCCACTCCTTATCATCCTACCAAACAGACTTAAGATCTCACTTGGTTTCTCCAAACGAGCAAAGAGACACATGTAAGTAATCGAATCGGGTTGACATCCTTTCTTAGGCATCTCATCAAGCATCCGATGGGCGTCCCTCATCCTCCCATCTTCACATAGAAGTTTAATGATCGTGTTATGCGTTGCAACATTAGGTTCACAGCCTCTTTCCCTCATCTCCCGAAACACCCTGATACCAAATTCAACCCCCTGCGACGCTCCAATGGCCCGAATCACAGTGTTATACGCAACCACATCGAGTTTTATCCTTCTACTCTTCATTTCTTTATACAATTTCACAGCTTTCCACGGTTTACCACTCTTGCACATAATATCCATGTAAATAGAATACGAAAACAAATCCTTAGCAACACCGTCAGTATCCATCTTCTCCCAATACTCCTTGCATTTACCCCACCATCCCAATTTCGACCACCCGCGAAGAATCAGATTATGAATCTTAGTATTACTAACACTAAAACCATTACCAACCACATTCTTCCCAAAACAAAGCTCTTCTGCTTCAACCACATGTTTATGCTCGCAAAGCGCATCGACCAGATTATAAAAAGATGTTTCATCCCTCAAATTAAAACCATCCAATTTATCATACGCATCAATAGCCTCCTGCACAAGATGAGCCGTCACATAACGCTTAAAGACTATACGAAACGTCACATGATTTGGTACAGATTCCGGATTTCCAATCATTCGATTAATCAAACCCCAAGAAGTTTCGAACTCGAAATACTTACCCAGAATATCAATCATCCGATTAAATGTCTCGGTCGTATGTCTAAATCCTGATTCTTTCTCGACCCAGTTGAAAAATTCCAACGCTTTTTGCCAATCGTTGCTGTAACATGTGAGAGCTTCGCATACTGTTTTCTGATCGTAACTGCACTGATCCTCTTCCTGACATCGATGCTTCTCATCATCAACATTTAAAATGGGTTTTACAGATAGAAGCCGAACGGAGCAAGGAGAAGCAATCCGAACTCGAGTGAATCGCCCCAACAAAAGCATTCTCTTGTTCCTTTTTTTCCCCTCTCCGGTCTGTACGGACAAATTAGGGCTCATCAAGCGACTAACGATAATTAACGGGCGAATTTTGACCCGATAACCCATTTTAATCCGGTATAAATTTTTGACCCGATTACCCATTGGACTTATTAGTTTTTAATATATGGAAAATTGGGCCAATCTCTCTTCTTAAATATGTAATAGGCCCATAATTGATCCTCTGTGAGTAATGATGCCTATAGGAAGAAAAACAGAAGTCTTTGTTGTCGTCCCGTACTAAATGGCGGGAGTTCTAGGATTTCACGTCAGTAGTACCCACATTCCGGTTACGTTTATGTGCGCAATCAAACAGATCTCTAGAACTAGGAGAGCGACTGTGATCAGATGTGCCACTAACACTCCGAAGAAACGGTACACCATCGCGGTGCTTCCCGGCGATGGCGTCGGCAACGAAGTCATCCCAGTCGCTGTGGACGTTCTTCGTTTAGCTGGGTCTCTTGAAGGTTCCTTCTTTCTCATTTTGTTGTGTTGCCTAATTTATCTGATTTTCGAACTGAAATCGTGGAAGATTCAAATTTCACAGTGATGATTTTTGAGTTCTTGCTCGCTCTTCACATATCAGGGATAGATTTTAGCTTCGAGGAGTTGCCTATAGGAGGCGTTGCTTTAGATCTCGTCGGAGTTCCATTACCGGAGGAAACATTGACAAGGGCAAAGGAATCAGACGCTGTTCTTCTTGGAGCCGTTGGATGGTAGTACCGGATTTTTCAATTCTAAATTGTTTTCTTCACCATTTTTGTATTTTGGATTCATCTGAAGTTTGGATTTTTGAATTGAAGGCCGAAATGGGACAATAATCCGAAGCCATTAAAGCCGATAACGGCACTGTTGCAGCTGCGTGCGACTCTTGAAGTATTTGCCAATTTAAGACCGATCACAGTGTTACCACAGGTATCTCTCACAGACAGATCATTGCTTATGTTCATCAAAGCTCTTAACTTTATAGTCTTTGAACTTTTGATATATGCCTTAGTTGATTGATTCGACATATCTGAGAAAAGACACAGCTGAAGGGGTTGACCTTTTGATTATCCGGGAGCTTACTGGGGGTCGGTAATCAGTGTTTACATAGAAGTATAAATTGGTTCTTGATGTCATTAATAAAAAAAAATTCCATTTGTTTTTGTTATCCAAGAGTGTGTCTTTCTTTGCTGAATACAGGTATTTACAATGCGCATCCTCGGGGTTTTACCACCAATGAACAAGGTGAGGAAGTTGGCTTTTGTACTGAGTCCTACTCTGCAAGTGAGGTATAATGTTTTCGCATTAACGAAACTTTTAATCTTGCTGGAAAAGTATTTGATGTCTTGTTAATGTAGGATCTGCTCAATAGCATTCTTGTTTCTGATTCTGCTTAGGTTGATCACATTGCTCGTGTTGCATTTGATATTGCTAAGCAAAGGCGCGGTAAACTTTGCTCTGTTGACAAGGCTACTATATTGGAGGTAAATTCTTGATAACTGCATAAAACTTCCAGCTAAATTAGAATATGATGAAGATCCAGAATTCATGAACTTTCTTTGTGCAGGGATCAATGTTGTGGAGGAAAAGAGTCACAGCAATGGCCTCAGAGTATCCTGAGGTTGAAGTGAGTCATCTGTTGATTGACACTGCTGCGATGGATCTTGTTCGGCACCCAAGACAGGTTTTCTTCTCGTAAAGCCAGTTCAATTTGGATCACTTTTTCCACCTCCTCATGTCTTGACTGCAATGATTCTTACAAACTGCATTTTAACTTTGTGATGTTCCAGTTCGATACCATTCTGACTGGGGTCATGTTTGGTGATATTCTTTCTGATCTCGCGGCTATGATCCCGGGAAGTGTAGGATTGCTTCCATCCGCTGCCCTTGGTGATTCAGTACGCTGCAGCATGATTCAAATCTTCTTTGTTTTTTTCCTATATCATAATCTCATTTTCTTGAAAAGAGATTCTTAGATTTCTCATATTCTAATGAATACAGGGGCCTGGAATCTTCGAACCAGTGCATGGATCTGCGCCTAAACACTACGGAAAGGTTGCCTCTCGATCTTCATATATATAAAACTGCACGTGGACCACTCATGTGACATTACGGATTGCAGGACACCGTGAACCCCATGGCAGCTGTACTATCAGCTGCAATGCTTTTGAGATATGGATTGAAAGAAGAAAACGCAGCAAAGAGAATAGAAGAAGCAGTTTCGGATGTCTTGGACGGTGGATTCAGAACTCTTGACATTCAAACTCCTGGAACTGTAAGCTGACCTTTCTTCTCCTCTTCTCTTGGGAAAAAGGGGATGTTGTTTCTAATAATATGTAAAAATCGAAGTAAATGTCACATTTATGATGAGCAATTTGGTTTTTGGACAGACATTAGTAGGTTGCAAGAGAATGGGCGCGGAGATATTGAGATCCCTTGATGCTAGAGCCTCTCCTTCATTTGGAAGCTTGGTTTAGCTGCAAAAGCTATAAACAAAAATTTCAGAGTGGCATTAAGAAATTCAATGTTTGTTTCTATTTGATCAATTGTTTAAGTTATATATATTTTCCAAAGATCGCTGTTGAGAGAAAATGAGTAGCTGCACTTAAAGAGTGCAATTCTATGATGACTGATGAGGCCTTCTTCAGTTCTTCTCTAATCTGCTAATAAATGGGATGTAAATGTTGTATGTGATAATGTAAGGTGTCCATCACAAAATTAAAAACTTTGGGGTCAATTGTGAAAGTAAAACAATGTGCAAAAAGGACCCACTAATGCAAAGACCTAAAGTCTTACAGTACTAGCATCAGGTACTAACAGTTTCAAAATCCGAAAAAAAATCCGAAATAAGACCAAAACGAGAGACGAAAGACTAATCCTTTCTCCCTGAAATGGCGGCGGCTGTGCAGACGAATATCCGGCCGGTCAAGGTTCCGGTCACGTTGAGAGCTCTCTCCAAACAATCTTTCGGACCCTTTAGAGTAAGATGCGCTGTTGCTTCCCCTGGGAAAAAACGATACAACATCACTCTCCTTCCCGGTGACGGCATCGGTCCGGAGGTTGTCTCAATTGCCAAAAATGTGCTTCAGCAAGCTGGATCTTTGGAAGGTTCTCTCTCTTGTTCCCTTTCTTTATGCTTGGAACTGGAGTTAGTGGTTTTATCGAATTGAAAGATATGAGTATTAGAAATTGGCGAGATTTTTTTCTGAAGAAAGGGATTTAGAATCGTGGGTGGGGTTTATTTGGCTGTAATCAAAGAGGGTGTTTCTTAGCCACAATATGTTTAAGACATTGCGTCTGTGCTCTGTATCAGGACTGGAATTTAGCTTCCGGGAGATGCCCATAGGAGGAGCTGCTTTGGATTTGGTCGGAGTTCCCTTGCCGGAGGAGACCATCTCAGCTGCAAAAGAATCAGATGCAGTGCTTCTTGGAGCCATTGGAGGGTATGTCTTCTCTCTTATCCCACTAATGTTGGCTCTTAATTTTTTTGGGATATACACTATCTCATATTCATGTTCGTATAATTGAAGGTACAAATGGGATAACAATGAAAAACATCTGAGGCCTGAGAAGGGGTTACTTCAGCTTCGTGCAGGTCTCAAAGTCTTTGCAAATTTGAGACCTGCTACAGTTCTGCCACAGGTAACCATCCTCAGAAATTTCTTGGTAGCCTGAATTTTGTTTCTTGTGTGATACTCAAATTATTGTTTCTTATACAGTTAGTTGATGCTTCCACCTTGAAGAGAGAGGTAGCAGAAGGTGTTGATCTTATGGTTGTAAGGGAGCTTACAGGAGGTCAGTTTAATTGGTTTATTAAAACTGATTGTAATTCTTGTCTATCTCACTTCTTTAGTGGGACAGTAGCTTTAAATATGATGTCTCATGGTAACAGGTATTTACTTTGGAGAGCCAAGGGGCATAAAGACCAATGAAAATGGCGAGGAAGTTGGGTTTAATACTGAGGTTTATGCTGCTCACGAGGTACTCTATTGAAAACCTCAGATGCAGATTTACGTGGACTGATTGTTAAGTACTACAGACAAATCTAAGAAAGCATTTCTGATGTTCCTCAGATTGATAGAATTGCTCGTGTTGCCTTCGAGACTGCTCGGAAACGGCGTGGCAAGCTGTGTTCTGTTGACAAAGCTAATGTCTTGGAAGTACGGTTGATAATTACATTTTCTTTGACTTGTTTTCGTCTCTCCTGTTTCCTGTGGAACGCTTATAACACTGAAGCCAATGCAATTTTCTTCTATGCAGGCCTCAATTTTATGGAGGAAACGAGTAACAGCATTAGCCTCTGAATATCCTGATGTGGAGCTGTCACATATGTATGTTGACAATGCCGCGATGCAGCTTGTTCGAGACCCAAAACAGGTACGCGTATTTGCCAAACTAGTCAGCCTTGATAACGCTTTGATGTGGGACCCTGTAAATTTTTACAATGATTTGATCGTTTCATAAATGCAGTTTGACACCATAGTCACAAACAACATTTTTGGTGATATATTATCCGATGAAGCTTCAATGATCACAGGAAGCATTGGAATGCTGCCATCTGCTAGTCTCAGTGATTCGGTATGATATAAAATAATCTGATCTTTGTGTATGCAGCAGTATGATCTAGTCTGAACATAAACCCGCCATTTTTAATACAGGGGCCTGGACTCTTTGAACCTATACATGGTTCTGCACCTGATATTGCTGGACAGGTTCTAACTCTATTCTTCAAACACACACAGCTTTGGTCCCTGATTTCAAAACCACTTCTGTGCCAAAAAATTAGAGCACAACTTGTCCATTCTTTGAATTTTCAGGATAAGGCAAACCCATTGGCAACCATTCTTAGTGCTGCAATGCTTCTGAAATACGGACTTGGAGAAGAGAAGGCAGCCAAGAGAATTGAAGACGCAGTGTTGGTTGCTCTGAACAACGGATTCAGAACTGGAGACATTTACTCCGCGGGAACTGTATGTTTCTTGAACCACATGTTTCCTTTCCTTAAAAACGTCCCCAGTGAAACAAGCAGGCAACAACAAGCAGTACTAATGTTTTTGTGTGTTTTGATCAGAAACTGGTGGGCTGCAAGGAGATGGGAGAGGAGGTTCTGAAGTCGGTGGACTCCCAAGTTCCAGCTTCTGTTTAATCATCTGTACAAACTTGGAAGAGTTCATATCTTGGAGAGATTGTTCATTTCCAACAATAAATGTTGTACGCAAAGAGTCTTGGTTTCATCAGCGGAATTTTCTGTGATGTTAAAATGTTAAATTAGTAGAAGGATTTATTTGATCGCATTGAAACGTTGGTGTTTTTTTCTGAAAATAAATAAATATCATGGTGGTATTAATGACGTGTCAAAGGGTCATTGGATAACTACTATATTAGGAGTGCGAGAGATCTCCATATCTCGACGCCGTAGTAAATGCACGAAGCTCGTTCTCATTTCTTTGGCGGCAAGACAAGATGATGCCTTCAACTTCAACCATTATCGCCGGTGAAGAATCGGTAGTATCACCGCCGGTTGCAAGTGTTTCCGGTGAATCATCTCTCTCCGATATGACTCAGACAGTTCATTTTTCTTCTGGAAACCCTAGAATTGGCGAGACTCGCGGCGTCATGCATCTATTTTCCGACGATGCCGTTTCGTCGTCGTCTTCTTCCTCCTCGAATCTCCCTGTAAGATTCCTCTCTTTTATGATTTAAGTCCGTCTGAGATTTATTCATTCTTCTATTTGATTATTCCACCGGAATTATATGGTTTGAATCTGGAATAGTTTTGTTGTCCTTTAGATTGGAAGGAACCCTCTCGTTTGCGTTCTTGGGGTGCCCAATCATATGACATATGCAGATTTTTGCCAGTTCTGCGGCTCCTTCATTCAGCAGATACTGGAGATGCGAACGGTCAGGTAAAAAAGGAAAAGTCAAAGGGAGTCATATTCTTAATGACACTTTAGATCCTTCTTTTGCCAGATTGTGATTTCTATCTGGTTTCTGGTGGTACAGGAGAGTAATAAATAGCTTTCTCACCAAATACTGTGTTCTATTTCGTTCTGAAATGTATACTTTGGATGGGGAGTTGAGGAGTTAGTTAATTGGTTTCTGGCTTTTGATCTTTACAGGAATGATGGGATTGAAAATAGATACAGCATTTTGATAAGGTTTGATAGTCAGGAATCTACCGATACATTCTACCAGCATTTTAGAGGGAAACGATTCAACTCTCTGGAGGTATTGTTTTGTTTGATTCGACCTATGTCAGATGTATATTTACATACTGAATCTTGTTGATTGATTAGCCGCTGCCAACTTTGTGCAGGAAGATGTCTGTCGCCTGCTTTTTACTCTTGATGTTCAGTTTACCGGTTATAGTGGATCCATTGACCATACACAGCCTTCTGCTTCTGGCCCAATAGAGCAACCTACTTGCCCAGTTTGTCTTGGTAAATTCTTCACCTTAATTATTCAAATTTATGCAGAAATATGGCTTAGTCTAGCTCTTGAAAGTGTAAACGTATGTATTAATATTAAGATTGACTGTATCTCTGGTGTCATATATTGACTATGTTTGGTTTAGATATTTTAATATCAATACCTATGTTTCAGAGAGATTGGACCAAGACACAGGTGGTATTCTCACGACCATGTGCAATCATTCCTTCCATTGTTCATGTATTTCTAATTGGCCAGATTCTTCTTGCCCAGTAAGATTCTATTAATATTTTCATGCTTTTTAAATATGTTCACTGTTTCTTTCGTATCTTTATGGGTGTTGTTTTTTATTTTCAGGTTTGTCGATATTGCCAACAACAACCTGAAAATTCAGTATGTTGTGTTTGCCAAACAACAGAGAATCTCTGGATGTGTGTTATCTGTGGGGTTGTTGGCTGCGGAAGGTATGGACTCCATTTCCTGCAATCAGCATAGAGACATGTTTCCTTCTCGTCTGTCCAAAGTTAACCATTTTGATTTGTTAAATACTTGTCGTAGGTACAAGGAAGGACATGCCAGAAGGCACTGGGAGGAGACAGAGCATTGCTATTCACTTGAGCTTGAAACACAGCGTGTTTGGGATTATGCTGGCGACAATTATGTTCACCGGCTTATTCAATCCAAAACTGATGGCAAGCTAGTGGAATTGAATTCTCATGGTAGTCTGAGCAAGGATGGTTGTGGAAGCTGTGAATATTCTGACAGTGGAATGACTGATGCTCTCTTGAACAGCAAAGTGGACATGGTAGTGCTTCTGCTTCATGTTTTCATCATCTTCGTGTTCAATTTTGTATTCTTAAGTTAATTTAGTGCCTCGTCATTTTCCTTTTTCCACACCACAGATCATTAGTGAGTACAATGAACTTCTCCAGGCACAACTAGAGAATCAAAAACAAGTAAGCACTTATCCTGTTCGCCTTTTGTTGTCTTGATAAATACTAGTCTCTTGAAGTTTTCACTGTCTGATTCACATTATATACGAGTTAATTCTGTCTACCAAAGGGATTAAGATTTTCTTTTGGTTTTTATTTTTATTTTTTCCCGCCCAATAGTATTTTGAAAACTTGCTACAAAATGTCAAAGAGGAAACCGAACAGAAAGTCTCAGAAGCTGCGGGCAAGGCAATAAGCCAGAGACTGCAGAAGCTGCAAACTAGGTTTGACAGATGTGTCAAAGAGAAGCAATTTCTTGAAGATGTGAGTATCTAGCTTTCGTTTTGAAAGTGTTTCTTGATAGCATATTTACAAAGCAACATCTAATTACATTTCTGTAGAGGATTGACTACTTGTTTTCTCATATGTAGTTGAAAGAAAATCTTGTTAAAAATAAGGACGTATGGAGCACAAAGATTACAGAAATGGAGGAAAGGTATTTATCTATTCAGCAAATCTTCTCATGGGAAATTGTGCATATTCTAGCTTGTGAGACCAGTCTCCATTTGTGACATACATACTGTGCATTGAGTGTTTTTTTTTCCATTGATGGAAACTTCCCTTGATTTAGGGAGAAGAAGGCAGTTCGGGCGAAGGATGAAAAAATTCAGGGCTTAGAAGAACAGGTAAAGAAACATCTATAGACAAATACAACCCACGTTATTGGTTGTATAATAGAACGCCTACTAAATCTGTTATTCACACTCAGCTTGGAAAACTAATGGCCCAAATGGATGGCGAGAGTGAAGTCTCAGAGATGAAAGAGGTCAAGGACGGTACTGTTTTGCCCATATCTACTAATACCTCTTCCTCTGTGTATGGGAATGTTATACATGCAAGTAAAAAGAAGAGCAACAGAAGAAAGGGATAGATCAAGATTCGAACTCCAAATTGCTAGAACCAAATCTCACTTAGGATAGTAGACTAAGGAGGCTGACTGCTCTGAATGTCTAGATCTTACTATTCATTGATATAATTTGATATAATGCAACAAAGAACCCGCATCTTCCGGTCTATAGGGCCATTCGCAACCCAGGTGGGGCAGAAAGAATGTAAGATGGTGAAGAGGGCTAAGTATCTTTGAAAGATTGGTTGGTGGACAAGGATTGTAAAAAGGTGGTGCCTGAGGGCTAAGTATAACCAGAATCAGTATCACCATTTAATGGAAATCGAGGCCAAGGTTTCCATCCAATTACTCAGTCAGTGTCAGTGCCAGTGTCAGTGACTGTCGCTGTCTTCTTCTTGCTTCAACATGACGTTAGCTATTCTTGGGGCTTGGGCACCGAACCCTAGAATATGAAAGGGGATCATTAGATTCAAGAAGCGAATCCAAATTTTGAATGCGGAACTCGAAGAAGAGAATTAGAAGAATTGTAAAAAGGATTTGTTGGGCCTTTGTAAAGCTCGAAGGGCCCATTGAACTGCAGAAATTAGAGAGACCAAAACGAATTCTTCTATTCTATGTCCAGTAGTGAGTAGTCCTTATCCGACGCCGAGTGGAAGAAATAAATAAAAATGGATCGTTTGATTTGATGAGTTTAAAAAGTCAAACCGTCTCTACTTTTTGATATCCTCTGAAATTCTTCTGATCAATTTCCGGTGAGATCTTTTTTTTCCTCTGATTTTGTGTTTTAATGCAAAGACTACTTTCGAGTAATCGATGATGAATCAAGGATGTGAACTTTTTGTTTATCTAGAGTATTATTCATTATGCTCGGTCAAGGAATCTAATCTCTGCTTTGGGTTTTGACAATTTTAACATTTCTGATGCGTTTTTACTCTGTTTTTACTCCTAATCTTCTTATTTTGGTTTTGGAAATTTTCATTTCTTTTAGATCACACTAACTTTTGAGTATTCACTGGGATTCGTATGTGGGCTTAGTACGGTTCAAATGCCTTTGTTTTTTCTGCATAATCTATGTGTTCCATTGAAGCTCTGTTTGTGTGTGTTTTCATGGTTAATTCACTTTCTCTGTCTAATAAAAAGAAGAAGAATAATTATATGTTTGGCTTTGATCTATTTGTTCACAGGTAAGCCTAAGGTTATAATGGATGAATTACCAGACCATTTAGTTTGTGACATTCTCAGGAAGCTTCAAAAGACCAATGATAGAAACTCGGTTTCACTCTCATGCAGGCGTTTCTACTCGCTGGACAACGAACAAAGATATTCTCTGCGGATTGGTTGCGGTTTAGTTCCTGCAACCGATGCGTTGCTTTCTCTCTGCACAAGATTTCCAAACCTGTCCAAAGTCGAGATCATATACTCAGGTTGGATGTCAAAACTGGGCAAACAACTTGACGATCAGGGCCTTCTTGTCCTCACCACAAACTGTCATTCTCTCACTGATCTCAGTCTTAGCTACTGCACCTTCATCACCGATGTTGGCATTCGCCATTTGTCATCGTGTCCTGAGCTTTCTTCGCTAAAGTTAAATTTCGCTCCCAGGATCACTGGTTGTGGTGTATTGTCACTTGCTGTAGGCTGCAAGAAACTCAGGAGACTTCACCTTATTCGATGCCTAAACGTTGCAAGTGTAGAGTGGCTGGAGTATTTCGGAAAGCTTGAAACTTTAGAAGAACTCTGCATCAAGAACTGCAGGGCGATTGGGGAAGGTGATTTAATTAAGCTGAGGAATAGCTGGCGAAAGCTTCGAAGTCTGCAGTTTGAGGTAGATGCCAATTACAGGTACATGAAGGTTTATGATCAATTAGATGTGGAACGGTGGCCGAAACAGTTGGTTCCTTGTGACAGTCTGGTGGAGCTCAGCCTTGGTAATTGCATCATAGCTCCCGGTAGAGGGCTCGCTTGTGTCCTTAGAAACTGCAAGAACCTGGAGAAGCTTCATTTGGATATGTGTATTAGTGTCAGCGACTCGGACATCATAGCATTGGTTCAGAAAGCTAAACACCTGAGAAGCATCTCACTCCGCATACCATCCGATTTTACTCTGCCTCTTTTAAACAACATCACCCTAAGATTAACCGATGAAAGCCTCAAGGCCATAGCTCAACACTGCTCAAAGCTCGAACGTTTCAAGATCTCTTTCTCAGACGGTGAATTTCCTTCCATCTTCTCTTTCACCCTCCAGGGAATAATCACACTGATAGAGAAATGCCCGATTCGAGAGCTTTCTCTTGACCACGTGTGTTCTTTCAACGACATGGGGATGGAGGCTCTATGTTCAGCTCAGAATCTAAAGATCTTGGAGCTTGTCCATTGCCAGGAAGTGAGCGACGAGGGTTTGATTCTGGCGAGCCAGTTTCCTTCTCTCAGTGTGTTGAAACTATCAAAATGTCTTGGAGTTACAGACGAGGGATTGAGAACACTTGTTGGATCTCACAAGCTGGAGTTGCTTGTAGTTGAAGATTGTCCTCAGGTTTCTAAAAGAGGTGTTCATGGAGCTGCATCGTCTGTATCTTACAGGCAAGACTTATCATGGATGTATTGAGAGCGCATTATAATTCGCTTCGTATGTACGTTTATTACTCCTCGGTCTTACTATGGGGTCACTGGTCAGGATATAATAATAATGCCAGGCCTCGTTGGGTTTATGTCGTGTCGATCGAGTTTAAGATGACGTCATGGGGGTGTATGTACTTTGTAGGATGACGTAATGTTATTACTACTCTTTAATTTAATGACGGGTTATATAAATATAGCGTCATAATAATTAAAGAAAAATGTAAAAGTTTTTGACTGATATCTTTCTAATCCATGAGCTAATAATATCAAGTCATTCTTTTAAAAGATTTTTCAAAATCTCGCAATTGTTATTGCCACGTCCAAACGCTTTGATCAGCTAAAGATCCTCTCTCTGTTTAACTGGACTGACTTCATCTGACACTCTTAAGATCTTCTGTCGGTAATGT
This sequence comes from Crucihimalaya himalaica, assembly GCA_004349715.1. Lineage (NCBI taxonomy): Eukaryota > Viridiplantae > Streptophyta > Magnoliopsida > Brassicales > Brassicaceae > Crucihimalaya > Crucihimalaya himalaica. The sequence goes on from SMJT01000002.1 coordinate 379,258, forward strand.
AACTTTCACCATCTCACTCAATCCCAAATTGTTTACATCTTTCCAAACGTACTCATTTCTAAGGTCAGTTTTGTTTTAGAAATTCCTCAAGATTTATTATCATTCATTTTTCCCACATGTAACCTCACTTGCTTTACATTGTGACTATGTTACCTTCTAGTTTAATAAAAAGTAGATGTTATAAAACAAAAATATTTGCAAATTTTACGTTCCAACCCTACTAAAGAGCAAAACTGTAATCAAACAATGTGTCTGTTGACGCCACCAGCATAAGTCCATGAAGGGATTACGCGCCTTACGCAATCCAACGGATGTCATTTCTACCAAGTCAAATCGCTTGGACCATAGAACACACGATTTAATATATATTGAGATACAAATAACTTAGTAGGGTGTATTGGACTATGCATTTTGTGTGATTTGGTGGAACTTTTTATGATGACCATTATTATTATTATTATCAATTCACATCAAAATCAAAATTAGTTCCATGACCATGTGGTCCATGTCAATTACTTCATTCCAAGGTTGGTACACTACTATCAATAAGATGTTTTGAGAAAATGAGAGATTTATAATGAAAAGTTAAAAGTTAAAAAGTTTGTCTTCCTCTATCGAAAACAAAAGGTACAAACTTCATCTTGGCCTGTGAAGGACAGGTGCATAAATGTGAAAGATTTTACCGTCTCATCGAAATTGACAGCAGTATCTTTTAATAATCTTTTTATAGTTGTATTTTCCCTCCGAACCATTAATTAGTAAAAGTTAATAAGAAATAGAGGGAAAAAAAAAAAAAATAAACTGAAAACAGTTGGTCACTTTTGAATAAATAAATCATCTTTAATTTACGCTATATAATGGTACCAAAGCACACATCATTTTTATTAACAAACGAACACAAAAGATTTGCATAGAAGCTTTCACCGTTGTAAAGAAAGATGGCAGCAAAAGAACCCTTTAATGGAGCCACTTCATTCGATATCTCTTCTCTTTTCTCTTGTAACCCAAAACCAGAATCCGAAAACTCGCGTCGGGTCATGGACGATTCCATAGCCGCCGTGGTAGGCGAAAACGTTCTGTTCGGTGATAACAACAAAGTCCCTGATCAATTCCCCGCGACGGAGACCCAAGGTGGTGACGTGAAGCCGTGGCGGAAGATGCCGCAGAAGAACGGAGGATTCATGGGAGTGAGAAAACGTCCGTGGGGGAGATGGTCGGCGGAGATAAGAGATAGGATAGGGCGGTGCAGACACTGGTTAGGAACGTTTGATACGGCAGAGGAGGCGGCGCATGCGTATGACGCAGCAGCGAGGAGGCTTAGAGGGTCTAAAGCCAAGACCAACTTCGTGATCCCTCCGCTTTTTACGGAGGAGATAGCTCAGACTCAGTCGGAGGAAAATAGGAGGAGGAAGAAGAAGAAAAGAGTGAACGTGAGGAAGTGTGTTAAAGTCACATCAGTTTCACAATTGTTTGGTGGTGCCAATATCATAACTTCTTCTAGTAGTAATGGAAATATGACTACTCCTTTTGATAATCTTGATAAAATGGGTTTAGAGCTTGATTTGAAGTTGAGTTTAGGGTTGTGTTAGAAAGTGATAATTCACTTGTAGTATAGTAGTTCTGTTGTTCCATCAGCATTGTATTGTTGGAACTTATTTTATCTGTCGTACTTTTGTTTTTGGCTGTTGGTGAAGTTGAAGCATGAGGCTATGATCTTTGTCTGTTGGACATAAATCAATCGTAACAAGTAGTTGTCTTTCTATGTTATCCGTTTGTTTTACCTTTGAAACATGACTATACATTGGTCTAAAATTAAATGAAACTTGACTAGCTCCAGTGTCTATATAAAATATGAATTGTTGGGTCATATAGAGGTAGTTATTAACCTATGCTATCGAAGCTGTCTGCAGAAATCATGGGATTAGTAACTTTTTGATGAATAGTGAATTATAGGTCTTGTGTCTGCAGAAGAACTTAGGAACTGGTTATTAGCTTTTAGCTGAAACTGAAAGCTACAAAAGTTGAGCTAGTAAATACTAATAAAGAACTATATACTTCGAGATGTTGATACAACGAAGGCAACGATTCACATTTCACAGTGAGGCCGCGAAGAGATGCAACGAAGAGAAGAGAACTGGAATTTGAAAGACGAAGACACTACATTTAAACGACAACGGTTTTGGAACTTACAATAAGGTAGAGTAAGCCCGGCCCATTTAGATTTCTACGTTGTCATGTTATTTGGTTAAAAAATTTCAGACGCGCCTCACTTGGCTCATTTTCTCAAATTATTTAAAATCCAGCCATTTATGTAGTCTATAACCTATTCGAATTGGCGAAACGCGCTATGCACGTGGGGATTGACTTCCATAATTAATTTGATTTTGTTTCTTTATTGACAACACACGTGCTGCTGATGAAAGCTGATGAACAATTTATCATTTCTTCCGGTTAAAAATGAATTTAAATTAGAGTTATTGCAAAAACAAAACTTTTAACTAGCTAATTTTTTTATTTTATCTTCTATCTCTAAATTAATTATACAAATTCAACAATGCATAGTATAACTTTTATATGTATCTTATAAATATTTTTATGGTCACATATATTAAATTTATAAAATTTTAAATATAGATTTGGACTTTTAGTCGCGAGAATTTCGATTTGATATATTATTTATCAACATTTTACGAATTTCACGGTAATGACGAAAATTTATATTACTTATTAATTATGACTTAGCGATATTGACCTGTATTTTGTGGAAATAGCGGTAAAGTTATAAAAAATAGCAATTTGATGGGTTTTTTTTGCAGAAAATCTTTTAAATTATTTAAATTTCAATAATTTTTTGAAAAAAAATTTATACGTTTTATTAGGGTTGGGCATAATACCCATACTCGAAGATCTGATCCGAACCCAAGTCGAAAAACCCGATCCGAATCCAAAATTTTAAAATACCCGAACGGATACTAAACTCAAAACTCAAAAACCCAAATCCGATTCGAAACTGAACCCGAACATGGCCAAAATATAGATACATATTAATAATATATCACTAATATTTATACCGATTAAGTACATTTTTTTTCGTTATACAAACCATTGGTTATATTTGTAAATTTATTAATCATTTTATATAATCTGATTTATATTTTTAGATATTATAAAAAAACATATTATACGTTTAAATTTCTTTCTTGTATATAATATATTATACAAGTATCTGTCTAAATGATTACATTTGATATATTCTACATTTTGATTTATTATTTTGATAAATTAAGAACTAAAACTTGTTTACTTAGTTACACATCCATTTTTAGATAATGCGAAATAAAAAGGGAACAAAAAAACAAAACATTTATTATTATTTCACGCGCAGAACTTTTATAATCAATGTGTTTTGGTTAAAAACAGTGGTTTTGGTGGGTTATACTCCAGGGATTTTTACAACACGCGTTATACGCTCAACTGATGCGCATGAGTTTCTCGTGTGGGTTGAATATTTGGACTTTGACGTGCCCAGTCCCATACTCCATAACTCCATGATGGACTATTGTTAACAGTTAAAGCACTGGCTCATACATAGCTATTGGATTCATTCATTTCTTTTTCTGGGCCGCGACATTATTTTGATGATTATCTAAAACAACAAAATTATGCTCGAATTGGCTAATCAAGGATTAATAAAAATCATTATGGCAATGAGACGATAAACTAAAGCTTTTATCAAGGATAACATAGAATTATTAAATATGAGATTTTATTTTCAAAATTTACTATTACTTTTATGATTTTATGTATAAGATTCTAATTTTATGTATAAGATTCTACTATTGTGTAGAGAAAAAAATAGTAAGACATGATGACATTTTTGTTTCTGGTGGTAATAAATGTGGTATCTATTATTATTCACTATTTATCTGTAATTGATAAAAAATTTAGAAATCTTAATAATTGTTTATTAATTAAAATTATTTTAGTTTCAGTATAACAAATAATGTTCAAAATTTTTTATATATAATATAATCTTTATTGAATATTTTTTATATGTTATTATCTTAACATTTTTAAATCTTATAAATAGAAAATAACGGTAACTATACATTACCATTATCTCTACACAATAGTTAGTATTTCATAAAAATTTTAATATACCTTAATTTGTTCATGATATCAAATATATATATATATATATATATTACATATATAAGTCTTGGTAACATATTAGACGATTTTCTAAAAACAATATATCACAATATTATAAATTTTCAGTTTCTCTAAATTTATTAATATTTATATAATTATCTTATAATAAATTCAAAATATTTTAAACAACAATATATCTATGATATAATAAAATTTATCTGAACCAAGAAAATAAAATTTGAGAATATTAATAAAATTTTGTGATTTTTAAGCCCGGCCCATTAAGATTTTTACGTTGTCATGTTATTTGGTTAAAAATTACATTTAAACGACAACTTTTTTCTAAATTACAATTAGGTAGAGTAAGCCCGGCCCATTAAGATTCAGCCCATAAATTCCAACGTAGTCATGTTGTTTGTTAAACCAATTTCAGACGCGCCTCACTTTGCTTATTTTCTCAAATTATTTAAAATCCAGCCATTTCTGTAGTCTATAACCCATCCGAGTTGACGAAACGCGCGCTACGCGCTATTCATGCGCGTGTGCTGCTGCGTGGACATGAGAGCTGCATAATGAACAATTTATCATTTTTCCCAGTTAAAAATGAATTTAAATTAGAGTTTTTCCAAAAAAAAATCAAGTTATCATTTTTTCAACTTTATCCTGCAAATTAATCATACGAATTCAATAATGTATTATACGTATTTTATAAATGTTTTTACGGTAACATATATTAGATTTTCAAAATTTTAAATATAGATTTGGACTCTTAATTGCCAGAGTTTCAATTTGATATATTATTTATCAACACTGATAAGAGGAAATTATATTACGTATTAATTATGACTTCGCATTGACCTATATTTTGTGAAGATAGCGGTAAATTTGCAAAAAATAGCAATTTAGATGGTTTTTTTTTTTGTAGAAAATACTTTAAAATATATATTTTAAAAATATTTTTAAAAATATTATATACGTTTTATTATGATTGGGCATAATACCCAGACCGGAAGATCAGATCCGAACCCGAGTCGAAAAACCCGATCATAATCCGAACCCGAAATTTTAAAATACTCGAACGGATCTGAAATTCAAAACTCGAAAACCTAAATCCGATCCGAAACAGAACTCGAACATGTATTCGAACATGAACGAAATATATATATATATATATTAATAATATATCACTAATATTTATAATTGTAATAACTCAAATACATATTAATAATATATTACTATTATTTATACCGATTAAATATTTAACTACTAGAGAAACTCATAATTTGCTTTATCATTTTTTTATTACACAAACCAATTAGATGTACAGTATCTGTAAACTTATTGATAATTTTGTATAGTCTTAATCATATTAATAAAGTTATGTTTAGATATTATAAAAACATAGTATACGATTAAAATTCGTTTCTTGTATATAATACTAGATATGGACCCGTGCGTTGCACGGGTTTAAGTTGTAATTATTATACTTAATTTATAATTTTTATTTATAAAATTAATTAAATTAAAAAAATTGTTTAAATATTTTAAAAAACATCAATGTTAAGTATTTTCTAAATATACAAATATTGCACACAACATGCAATATAAAACCATATTTATATATATGTTATAAGTGTTATTAAATCATTTGATATAAATGTTAATTAGGCCAATTTATAAAATTATTTAATTTTTATTATATATTTAAATTTTTTAAATATTATATTATTGAATTTAGTAAATATTTTATGTTATCTAAATATTTACAACTATTGAAAAACATATTATATATAATATTAGTGTAGAGGTACTTATAGTTTTAATTTTAGATTTCCTTGTAATAAAATAATTTTGGGTCCAATCGTTTTATCTTAATTTAGTGTAATACATAAAAATAAAAAAGAAATTATTAGTTTATGAGAAACAATAATAAAATTTAGAGAAATAATTTAAATAACTAAATAATAAATTAGAAAATATTTGGGTTGAAATTAATAAATATTTATCTTTTAATCAAGTAGGAAAAAATTCAATCCTATAAGCTCATTTTTTAAAAAAAATTCTCGTTTTTCACTTTCTAGTAAAACATATTACCGTTCAAGGATAAAGACGTTTTTTTGTTTAGCTGATCTAGTGTTAGATAATTTTTATCTAGTGTTAGATAATCTAGTGTTAGAAAAAACAACTTAAAAGTAGAACAAAAAATTATCATCAAATATATATACACAATCTAACAATCAATCATTAAATAACGACAACCTCATTGTTAAATAATAAAATTATTAAATGAAAAGGAGGAAGAAATGTTTTACTAATATAATAAACTAAAAGCTAAGATGGTGTTTTTGAACTAAACTGTTTTGTTTGTAAGTGATTAGTTTATATAGAGTTCAATACTGACAATTTTTTTCTTTTAGTATTAGAAAATTTCTTAATCAATATTGGAAATTTTTTCTTTTCAAGATATTAAATGTTAGTTTTATTATTTTCATAATATTTAGATATATATTTTCTTTATAGATTTTTCATTTTCCTAATTGTTTTATAGAAATTATAGTTTTTATTTTCCTTTTTGTATATTTCCTTATAATAATTTTTGACATTTTTTTAACGTTGACACGTGTCGAAATCTTGAATCAAATAACATGACACGTGTCACCATCCTATGAGTTACTAACTTTTGAAAACCCTTTTATATAATAAGACTAGATTAGGCCCCGCATATTATAATTTAATATTTTAAAATTTATGAAAAAAATCTGAATAGAAAATCTGAAAAATAGAATTAAATCACCCTTAAAAATAATTATATAATAAAATATTGAAAACGTCTATACGAAATCATTCACCAATATAAAATCTAAGAAAGTTACAATTAATTTTTTATTTTGATTATATATAAGTTGATTTATTTCTCTTTGAATAATATTTATTTATTTTTAATCATATTGAATTTGTTTTTTCAAATCGACATAAAAAATATTTAATGTTGTCATTCTGAATTTCTTTGGTCAATATCTTTTAGAAGATAGACATTTTCTGAAAAGTATAAGAAAAATTAACCAAAATTAGATGAAATATTATTTTTTTTTATCATAATAACGTGTGGGTTGAATACTTGGACTTTGACGGGCCCAATCCCATACACCATAACTCCATGATGGACTATTGTTAATCATGTGGAGCATTGGCCCATACAAAGCTATTGGATTCCTTCATTTCTTTTTCTGGGTCACGACATTATTTTGATGATTATCTAAAACAGCATCTTGAAAACAAATTGAAAGTATTTAATATGGTTAAAAGCAAATTGAAAATATTTATACGATATCTTTTAAAAAAATCATTATGGCAATGAGAAGGTAAACTAAAGCTTTTATCAAGGATAACATAGTATTATTAAATATGAGATTTTATTTTCAAAATTTACTATTACTTTTATGATTTTATGTATAAGATTCTACTTTTACTTAATAATATACTAGAGAGTTACCTCGCACAATATGCGGAGAAAAAAATAGTAATTCTTATTCAATATTTTTTATATGTTATTATCTTAACATTTTTAAATCTTATAAATAGAAAATAACGGTAACTATACATTACCATTATCGCTACACAATAGTTAGTATTTTATAAATTTTTAATTTACCTTAATTTGTTCATGATATCATATATACATATATACATTTATAATTCTTGGTAAAATATTATACGATTTCTTAAAAACATTATACCACAATATTTTATTTTTCCGTATTTTTTTTGGTAGAAATATAAATTGCCTGTTTCTCTAAATTTATTAATATACAATAAATTCAAAATATTTGAAAAAGCAATATATCTATGATATAATAAAATTTATCTCAACCAAGAAAATGAAATTTCAGGATATTAATTTTTTTTGTGATTTTAATAGTAATTTAACGTTTATACGAATATTTTTTAAGTTTTTTTTTAAACCTAAATTAATTTTTTAAAATTAAATAAATTTATTAAAAATAGAGTGTTAATGAATCGTTCGCTAAGCTTATCCAAGTGCGATCAATTACTCTTTTATGGTAACGACCAATGAATGTCTCATATATTAGAGTATCAATATTTTGATCTTGAAATAGAAGAAAAAAAAATGATAAATAATTGCATAATTATAAGAATTAGAATCTAAACCTCAAATTTTATCTTATAGAAAAAATATACGTAAAAATAAACTTTTTCATATACAACGATAAGGTGAAAAAACTTCTTAAACATATTTGAAATTTTAATTTTTTTGAGATTATTGACTCTTATGCCCCATAGGTGAACAAAAGAATTCATTTACGATATACCAACAACGTGTATCTTTTGATGAATTATGTTAACATTAAAATATAGTTTAGGCAAAATAATTTAAGGATTTAGGAAGATAAATTATATTCTTAAAACTTGTATTATTTAATAAAGTTTTATAAAGTTGAATAATAACTTAATGTTGGATTAAAATTATTTCAAAATTATCAAATAATTTTTCATATATATTGTATCATTTTTTGTATAGAAAATATACATTTAAGAAAACATTCTTATGTGTTATTAGAGTTATTAATGTTGGATTAGAATATTTCAAAATTATCAAAAAAAAATTCATATATATTGTATCATTTTTTGTATAGAAAAGAGACAATTAAGAAAACATTATTATCTGTTAGAGTAATTTAACTTTCTCAAAAAAATTTATATTTATTTTCTATATTTAATATTTATATTTATTTTTCTCTTAATATATTCAAATTTTTCAAAAATTATTTTTTTTTTATAGTAATTTAAACTTTATTCAATCCTTTAAAAGAATTTAAAAGAGTTATTCAAATTTTTAGAAGTCATTAAATTTTTAAAACAATAATAATTTTTAAAGAGTAATTTTTTTTTTAAATTTTTTAAAAAATTTAGAATGTCATTTTTCCATTAATATATTCGAATTTTTAAACATATTTTTGAAAATAATTTACATTTTTTTAAAAAATTTATATTTTTGTAAAGCAAAATGACAAAATATTTAAATATATGGATTCATTAAAGATAAAATGAGAAAAATAGTAGTGGAATATAATATTTGTGTGTCTGAAAAATTGTATTGTTTAATAAAGGTGAATATTAACTTAATTTGTATTTGGATTGATTCAAAATTTTTAGAAAATCTTTCATTTATATCGTAACATTTTTTGTATAGAAAATAGATATTTAAGAAAACATTTTTAAGAGTTAAAATACATATAACATCCGTATGATATAATTGTTTTATATAAAATTAAAAAACAAAAATAAACAAAATTTATCACACAAGATTATATAAAAACTATCTAAATAGTTTATTTTGTTGTTTTCCACTTTTTATTAGTAGTTTAAAATTTTTGGTTTTTAATTTTGATAGACTAGTTTAAATTTTTTTATTTTTGAAAATATTTGAAATAATATTTCTTTTCTTAGTTTATTCAAAAATTTTAAAACTATTTAATAGTAATTTATTTTTTACTCTAATATTTTCTATTTTTCTTTTTTTTCTTGTAATTTTTCCCTCCTAATATATTAAATTTTTAAGAAATATTTCTTTAGAGTAATTTAAATTTTACTTGAATAGTTTATAGTTTGTTTTTTTTTGGTAAAAATAAATGCAAATTTTTGTATTAAATTATCGAAAAAAGTTTTTGTTTTTTATTTTTTATTTTTTATTAGTTATTTAACTTATTCAAAAATAATTAAATTTTTTAGATTAATTTAAATTTTTGGAATTTAAATTTTTTTAAAAATATCTCTTTATGTATTTGAATTTTAAAAGTTTTTTATTTATACTAAATTTAATTTTATTTGGATAATTATATTTTGTAAATCTAAATGGCAAATATTTAAATATATAGATTCAGTAGATTGGTAAACAACAGTTATAAGGATGACTGTGAAGATTTTAAACTTTTATTTAAATATATAAGATAAATATTTTCTATATAAAATTATATAAATTAAATTAAATCAGTACGCTTTTTTCTTTTTTTTGGTGGCTTCGGTAGGTATTTATTTTGTTTATATTAGATAGAAAAAAAAATAAGAGAAAAAATAAAAGTATTTTAAGACAACTCATCCTCTCCCCTCTGATTCGCATTCACTTCGGCGAGAAAACTAAAAACAAAAATAAAAAATAAAAACAAAAACTTTTCAACGCGCCTCGATAGGTTCATTTTCTCAAATTATTTAAAATCCAGCCATTTCTATAGTCTAAAACCCAGCTGAATTGGTGAAACGCGCGATACGCGCTATTCGTGCGCGTGGGGTTGTCTTCCATAATTAATTTGAGCTTTTCCATATTGGCAATACACGTGCTACGTGGACCCGACCTGATACACGCTCTTCGTTCGCCTTTTGTCTCGTCTTTTTTGCAGCCCTTACGACATCGTTTTAGTAAATTATAATCTATATTAGAATAATGAGGCCTAGCCCATATATTACCAACTCATATGAAAGATATCATAAATATACAAGCCCAACAAAGTACAAAATTATAAATTTCATTGACTTGGCCCATAATCCGACCAGAGATTTACTGATTCGGTTGATAGCGTCAAATATATCCTCAAACCAACCGGAGACAAAACTGTCAAACCTAAATTCAACCAATCTTCAAGTTCAAAAGAGGAATCTCAATCTTCTTTAGGACTTGATACTGATTCAGCCTCTGTCCAAACGTCTTTTCACAGAGAATGATTCAGTTATGTGAGGACCTCTCATTCCCTTTGCTACCCAAACCAAGCCGAGACAAGTTGCATTGGATGAATCAGAGCTTGCATGGGTCCCTGCTGTGACTCTACTTAAAAGCTGCAGCAGGCCAGCCAACATGTCTCAGTCACCGTTACCACCTATGTTCTCTGATTCAGCATCTACAAACTCTGATGCCAACTACCACATCGCCAAGTGAAACTCACGCAGCTCAGAACCAGCATTCTGTAACTCTTACGATAACAATCGTGATTGAGAGACATCAACGAACCAACCAGGGAAAATATAGAAGGAAACGTCAAATAATTCATCAAGTTTCTGTCAAATTTTATTTCTTTTCAATTGTGCAGAGCATTTACCGGTACACTTGAGGCTAATTTAAGACAAGATCGAATATGAAACATTTGTTCTACTTCAATCCCACATCATTTCTCTTCCAAGAGCTTCAATCAAGCGCTGTCAAATTTTGGAACATGATCTCAACCGCACGTTCGATTTCCTCCTCCGATATAACCAACGGAGGAACAATCCTGACAACATTTCCTTTCCCTGCTGTCAAAATCAGAAGACCCGAATCTCGGCAAGCATCGACCAGTGAATTTGCCGGCACATCGAGTTCCACTCCTATGATAAGCCCTTGGCCTCTCACTTCCTTCACGTGTGAGTTTCCTCCAAGTTTCTTCACCAACAGGTCTTTAAAGTATCGACCTTTACTCGAGACACTGGACAAGAAAGATGGATTCGATACTTTATCAACAACTGCAATGGCTGCATTGCACACAAGAGGGTTGCCTGCAAATGTACTTCCATGATCTCCGTATTTTATGGTCTCTGCAACTTTTTCACTCACGAGCACCGCTCCAATAGGTAAACCACCAGCTAAAGGTTTTGCAACCGTCATTATGTCAGGAGTTACACTGAATGCTTCATAAGCCCACATGAGACCCGTTCGACCCAAACCACATTGAACCTGGGAAATGAACCAGATGAGGCAGGACTAATTGGAAAACTGCGAAAGTAGAAACAAAAGAAGAAATTATGGGATGGATCTTGGAGGAAATGTAGAGTATATACCTCATCGAACACGAGAAGAGATCCAGCAGAATCACAAGCAGTGCGCAGAGATTGCAGAAACTCTTTTGTAGCAGAGTAAATCCCTCCTTCTCCTTGAATAGGTTCCACAAACACTGCAGCTACTTTACCTGAGCGGATAAGGTCTGTGGCCGCTTGAATGTTACCGTATTCCAAGAATGTTACACCTGGCATGATGGGTTCGAAAGGAGTTCGGTATTGTTCTTTGCTTGTCAAGGCAAGAGCTCCTAAGGTTCTACCATGGAAGCTGTTTGTAAAGGCGATGAAGCCTGTCGCGACTTCTTTGTCTTCGGGATGGGTGAATCTCTGAAACTTTCTTGAAAACTTGATGGCTGCTTCGTTGGCTTCCGTTCCAGAGTTACAAAAGAAAACACGGTCTGCAAAAGAACTTGCCACCAAGCGTTTTGCGAGCTCTATCTGCAGAGAAGATTAAACGTGTCAGATTTTAGCAATGCATATGAAGTATTATATATGAGCATGAAGATACACTCAGATTTACATTGATGGCAAGCTTCTCTTATGTTAAAATTAGCAATGTCCAGACTTTTGCTGGTACTTTCATATGAAATAGCAATGAGAATTGGTGTGGGGGGGTTTCCAGAGGAAATTCAAGCATTGTCAAGATCAGGAACACCACATAATTTTCTATCCTACGACTAAATTTTTACCGGTGTGACTACTAACTTGTCCTATAATATCATCCTAAAACACTCTCAATGGCTGGAAAAATAATTAAAGCGCATGAAACCTCATCTACAGAGCGAGATCCAAGTTTAAGTCAGAAAATAATATTAACCAGTGAAGCAGACGGATAGGTACCAATATATGGATGTGTATGTGTGAATGAGCATGTTTATTGCTTCTAAGCCCGAAAACTAAAGGAAATAAGAAGAACTAACACTCAGAAAAGAAGTTTCCCAGAGTTATTTCTCAAAGAAGGGTATAAGAAACCATCCAATTTGATGAAATCTCAAAGTGCAAGTACTTCTCATAGACAATCCCTATTCAAGCGCATACACGTACTTATAAGTAGAAGACTAACTCCACAATTCTTAGCATCTTTCCATAGGTCATAGCTCTCAATTACACAGAGGATAAAATCAACATAAGTTTCAATCTTTCGCCAGAAATGATAAAAATACAGTAAATTGCAATATACTAAAACATCGGCTTCTCCAACCATCAACAGACAAATGCACTAATGAATGTATACCTGAGGTATTGTGTAATAGACATTGCTGACATGGGCAAGAACAGCAGCTTGCTCAGTGACAGCTCGAAGCCAATCAGGATCTCCATGGCCAAGAGCATTCACAGCAATTCCAGATGCACAATCCAGATACTCTTTCCCTTCTGGGTCAAACAATTTACAACCTTTTCCACTTGAGAGCACCACCGGAGCACGCGCGTAAGTACCCACAAGAACTTTGGCTTCCTCTTCAATCACCTTCTGGCTCACACTCGCTTTTGCCAACACCCCACCAGTTTGCTCCCCTGCGCTCAAAATCCGACCTTTGAATCCGATCCGGGTTCCGGTAATCGGTCGTTCAAATCGACGGCGTAAGAGGCCAATCTCCGATGACGGCGCGCGAGGCAGGGTGATTTGGCCAAGAGACGCCATTTTCGTGTGGTTTTCACTTTTGTTATGCGTCCGGACAATAAAGAGTCGTTAAGACTTTTGTAGCTGAGCTTATTCTTAGGGTTTTAGCATTTAACTTAATAAAATTAGAATTTCGTAATTACCATTAAGGACAAATAAACTGTAATTAGCAAGTTATGTAAAACGACGAGAAGATATGAACACTGCAGCAACAACGTATAACTTATAGTCCATCGATGTGATTACAAATAGGAAACTGTTTTGGAACGTGTTACATTGATTATAAAAAAGTCGGATGTAATTTTGCAATACATCTTACCATAGAGATAACAAGAAAGAAACAAATAAAAAAAAAAGTGTGCATCTAGTATCTATGTAGATAATTACATCTCATCCTATAAAAAAGAGAGAAAGATAAGAATCATTTAGGAGAATGGCAAAACAAAAATCTTACTACCAGCTAAAGAAGAAATGTCAGAAAACACTTAACCATACACTCAGAACCACTTCACCTTCAGGCGAATCTTCTTCAGCGTCCACGGGATACGGGTGAAAGATATATAGGAGATTAATCTACGTTCTTCATATTCATATAGTTAACAGTTAAAATACACGTTTGTGGAAGGAGGTATAGTGGTATAGTTTTGTGCTGGGAAAAACAAAAGAATGATATGCTTATGGCTCGCCCGTTCAGCAGAGAACTTCGGGGCTCAGGTCGTTATCTATAGGCATGTTTAGGTCAGGGAGCAAGAAGGAGGAACCTTGTTCGAAAGCGAGTTTGCAGGATAAGGCAGATTGTGATTCGGCCTGCATACATATGAATATGATCCACTTGAGTTACATGTTTATGTTGTGTATAATTGATGAGACACTGTCTAAAGAGGGAGAGAGAGATGGGATCACCTTCATCTTCTTTAGAGCTTTGTTTCTTTCTTTTTGTTGCTCGACCAAATCACGCATACTTGCCAATTCCTGATTCAAGAAAATGAATAAACCAAATCTAAGATTAGAACATGGACTTGATATGTAGTGACATAAAAGAAAAAGGCCAAAATGGAGGTTATACATTTTTCAGGCCGTTACTTTCCTTCAAGAGCATGATCTCTTCTTCTTTGAGCTCAGCCAAAGTCTGTCAACAATCACACATTAATTAGAGCCAAACAGGTTCGAATCGTCCAAAATGTAAACCAAATCCGTCCAAAATGTAAACCAAATCCGTCCAAATGTAGAAAGAAAAAGATTAATAGGCGGAGCTCAAACAATATGTTATATGTCTCAACAGAGTAAAACAAGCCATGAGCCTGGTCACAATTGCTCAATGTCTGGGTTAAAACTAGTAATAGTATTATCTTTAACAGTGACAGTATCTAAAGAAACAGTATCCTTTTGTGTGTTTTACCTTTTTCTTTCTTGATCTCTTGAAAAGGGTTGTTGTTGTTATTGCACTCGTTTGAGAAACCTGGACACCAAAATAAAACAATCAGATTATGGCTTAAGACACACAACACCACCAGATAAAGCCAACAACTCAATCAAAAATCACACCAAACTAATACCATAAAAACAATTTAGGTTTGCATACTATATCATTTCTAAAAAGAAACCACACACCTACCATTACAGAGGGACTTTAGAGGCACGATACAGCGGAAACATAAGAATCACCTCATCAGCAGAATGACAAACATAACAACTAAAACTTGGAGTTGTTAAATTTATTCCAAATCATGTAAATTTCAGAGAAAAATCTCCTTGGTCAACTACTTGTGTCCCCCAAAAAAAAAGAGAGAAAAGAATAGAAGAGCAAATATTTATTAGGAAAAAAAATAGAATCACGTGAGTGGAGCGTGACTTCTGAGACTTAAAAGCGTGTGTGTTTGGTCGTCACATTCACACGTCATGCTTTACCTCCTCCTCCAACCCAAAACTAGTGTCACGTATTCTCCACACCACCACTTGTCCTTTTTTTATTTAACCCAAAAATTCCTTTTTTTCTTGAGTTGACGACTTTACTTTGGTTTTCAAATTATAAACCACCAATGAAAGTCAACTTAAAAATCAGAAACACAATCTAAACCCTCGGACGAATCAGATGAGAGCCGATCCGTTGCAACAAATGAGGACTTTGACCACTAGAACTGAGTCCATAAGACTTTACTGTCCACTGCGGCACATCTGATAACTGCCCTCCCCACTAAACCCTACCACACACGTACCTAATCCACTCATACTCTAATCTTAAATTCAATTCCACGAAAACGCCTCCCAAACCCCCCAAAATATAAATAACGCCAGCGATAATCTCTCGCATTG
This sequence comes from Crucihimalaya himalaica, assembly GCA_004349715.1. Taxonomy (NCBI): domain Eukaryota; kingdom Viridiplantae; phylum Streptophyta; class Magnoliopsida; order Brassicales; family Brassicaceae; genus Crucihimalaya; species Crucihimalaya himalaica. Next base: position 395,165 of record SMJT01000002.1, read on the forward strand.
ATGACTTATATACCCTTAATCGTGTGAAGGAGCTCAGCTGATGACAAGGGTTAGTTTCGTCATTAGCATCGTAATGATATTGAATGTGTTTATATTTTCTCTTTAGCATTGAAGTCTACAACGCTGATTTGACCCAAAAGACCTCTCTCCCTTGATGTGAGGGCTTTGTGGTCTTTCCGTAAAGCAGCAGGAGAGAGAGAGAGATGACTGAGAAGCACAAAAGTGGGAAAACGTGACTCTTTTTGTTGCAAAAGAGCAAAAAGCAAGAGATCACCGAATTTACCAGTTTAAAATCTACAAGTGTTTCCAAGAAGACAACAAAAGAAATGAAGAGAGTTTCTTGGAAAAGAAAGAAAGACAAACATGAGATTTGCCTAAATTGTAGTTGTGTCCACGGTGGGGGTATTTCGGTCAACGAAAAGTCGGTGTACCTACATGATCAGCTTAGGGAAGACGATCGTGGATCCTAAAATGACCAAAATACCCACAAAGCGAACGACCGAAAACGTCTCGTCATGTGGGTAAAGGTCAAGGGCATAATCGGCAATAGATCAACCAAAACAAGCAACAAAGAAACTCGAACGACTTGAGAAAAGAAAGAAAAAATAGACATGACAGTGCAAAACGCAGCATCACGGAGCTTTCAAATCGGATAAACCAAAAAAACGAGCGAATGATCGGACAAACCTTAGATCTAACGGCCTCAGAGGGTTTTACGGCGGCACTAGACTCCTCAAGACCTTCAACGGTGGTAGCACCGCCTCCGCCGCCGCCGCTAAGAGACGTGGCACCGCTCCAGGAAAGCGGAGTGGTGGGGCTGGCTCGCGTCTGGTCTCCTTTCTTCGATCTCCGTTGACGGACGCTCCATTTCAGCTTGAGAGGAGACGCGTCGACGCTCTTCTTTGGTTCCGAGTGGCGGAGCCGAAGCAGTGCCTCCGCCACCAAGGAATCGTCAGACATGGCTACTCGAATCCAGTTTTCGCCGGACATAGTTAGAACTTAGAGAGAGAGAGAGAGATGGTGGCGAAAAAGTAGAGAGGAAGAAATCTCTGTGGCAAAGGTAATGGGTGGATTTGTATATATAATATAAATAAATGAGTTTTTATTGCACAGTTAGATAGACTGGAAAACTCATATTTTTATTTTCTCTTTCTTGATAAGTGTGGGACCCTCTTCGTAACATACGTGGCATAGACCATTTGTGCCAAGCTTTTTTTTTTCATAAAAGAAAAATTGTTTATCGTGTGTTGTTTATTTCACACGCGCGAGAATCAACTCTTGTTCAAAGTTTGGAAATTCCCATAGTTATTTCGTTGATGGTTGGAAAAAGAATATGTCATGGTAGGAAAAAACAACTACATTTGAATATACACGAGGCATATTATCTATATGTTATATTCTAGATAGAAACTACATATTTGTATTTTCATGTTACTTTATGATTGGACACACAAATACGGTCGAATATCTTTTTGAATTTGCTATTTTTAACCCTTGCATTCATGACTATTCAATTTCTTGGTCACCTCACCTCCTTACGTACTTATGTTCTTCGAGTATGGAAATATCTAAGACTGTCATCATTTATGATAACGTAATAAGGAAACTCTAATTTTGTCCGAAAAATAAATAACGAAAACACTGTATCAAAAGAAACTCCATTTTCAAAAAATAAAAAAATAAAAAAAATTGTAGTGTATTTATATACCCGCCAAATAAAATATCAACATTGAGAGATTTTTTTTTCTTCTTATAAAATCTTCGATTAGGGGAAGGTGATTGGATTATACCTGTTCGAATTTGCATTGTAAAGTTAAAATGGGAAAGTAAGGTATAAGACTCTTTTAAGTTGAAACAAAGAAATAGAACCATACAAAATAGGGTTTATTTTCTTTTAGACACGTATCAATTGCAATTTGCAAGTGGTTTTTGTTTGAACACCAAAGTGTAAAGAACACGAGTCATGATGACATGAATGTGTTCGTGCAATACACTGTCTTTTTTAAGGGTTGATATTCGTATTAGTGTAACAAATACGTCTCTTTCTCACTCTCGAAAATGTGGTTATCGTTCCGATTGTACGTGAGAGTGAACTAACATTTTACTTTTCGTCGACACGGTAACATATTATTATTATTATTATTATTACAATCAATCTTAAACTATCTTTATCTTCTGCCGTAGCTCATAACCACAGCTCTTTGATCTGATGCCATTTTACTGAAATTATTCAACTTTTACCAGTCTTATCAGTCTTATGATAATGTAATCTAATTAGTAAAACCCCAATATTAAAAGTGCCTAAGAAGAACAAGACCTAGTGAATCGAACCTTCTGACCTCACTAACGTAAGATTTACTCATCTGAAGTCTGGAATGATGATGATAGAGTTTTGACTTTCACTTTTGCCGAAAGTAAATAAACCGTGAGCCGTCCCTTCTTTCTTCAAAATCCGGTTTACTTGATCGCTCCAGATCAGTTCTGGTTTATAGATAACCGGACTGAGACCATCATTTTCACTTGAACGGCTCCATGTTCATCATCTACCCACCCAAAACCCTAAAAGCTTCTGGTGCCGCCAAGATCAGTTTCAATGGCGCTTCATCTCGCCAGACCTAAACAAAGGTTACATTCTAATCCATCTCTCATTCACCTTTTCTCAACCACCTCCTCCTCATCTCCTCAAGACGGGACCGAATCTAGCGAGCACCCCTCTCAACCACCGTCTTCTACATCATCGCCGTCGGATTTTAAAATCCCTTCCTACTTCAGTGGTATCAAAAGCAGCCTGAAACAGACTCAGGCTCAAGACGGGAAGAGACAGTTCGTCAGATTCGATGCTAAAGCTCAAAATCCGTCGCTGTCGCTCCCCGGTAACCAAATCGGCGGCCGAATTCAGGATATCAGGAGGAATCTGAACGAGTTCCGAAGCAGAGCAGCAGCTCCGCCGCTGACGGATTTGCAGGATCTTTACAAACAGAATGTGTTATCAAAATCTGGAGATTCGTATGGGACTCGTAAAATCGAGGGTACGCCATATGCAAACATAAAGGAGAACTTGAGGCAGATGAGACCACAAGCTAACACAGAGAGCAAATGGGCCAATCTATCTGTGTTACAGAACACTATGAAGAGGAAATTCAATGAAAATCTCCGTTCAAATGTGATCGGAGGAGAAGAAGGATTGCCATTTTCTGTATTTGGGAAGGAATTAGAAGAAGGGAAGAATAATCAAGATGAGGCAGAGGAGATGAAATCAGAGTTTTTCAAGAGTTATGATCCAATTGAATTGGGAGAGAAACTAAGATTGCATAGACCAGAAGGAAAGAAAGAAGAAGGTTGGTTCTCATTACAGGAGCTGAATCAGAGGCTTGTTAAGCTTAGGGCGATGGAAGAGGCTCAGAGAACGACGATAGCGCGTCCCTCCATCGTCAAGGAATTGATGTCTGAGATTCAAAAATCCAAGGTTGCGGAAGCTCAGAAATCAGTTGCCTGTATGTTCCGAGGCCCTCTCATTACTCTTTCTTTGTGTGTGTATGTATATATTTGAATGTTTTGTTACAATCTCAAACACTCTGGTATGGTCAAGTTGCTTTACTTTGCGACAGTAAAGTGTTGGTTTTTATGCTTGGGGATTGATGTTGTTGCTGAGTTCTTGGTTTTGATTTGTTCTCCCTTGTTGTGATTTAATCGGTAGGTTAATTTGCTTGCAGTTCAGAAATTGTATATTTCGGGATTTCTTAGTGGTACCCCTAAGTATATGCTCGAGCCTCCGAAAGAGCAGCTAGTTGAAACTGTAAGTCCTTTCCTTCTTAATTCTTAAATCCTTTAGCTTTGTAAACCATTTTATGAATTTTGGCATTGATTATGTTAATGCATAAAATCAAATGCAGTATCTCCACCCGGATAACATGTCTTCTGCAGAGAAGATGAAAATCGAACTTGCAAAGGTTCGGGAAGAGTTCAAGAAGTCAGAATCGGATTGTGGTTCTGCACGTGTTCAAGGTAACTGAGAGATTATATCTACAGTATTCTGATCAATGGTGGCTTCAGCTATTAAATATCATTTTACATTTCTTGAGGCTAAAATATGTAGCTAAATATAGGTCATTGCCTTTGTTGTTTTTAAGAACAAAATGCTGGTTTAGTGATCTTTATGGTTTTTCCTTTTAGTGGCGCAACTGACCACTAAGATCAAGCATCTCTCCTCTGTTCTACATAAAAAGGTAATCTTTCAGTCTTTTTATCTGAAGCTACCAGCTACTTTAACCTGATCTTGCTTCCTTATAACCTTAGGACAAGCATTCGCGAAAGGGACTTATAGCAATGGTGCAGAGACGGAAGAAACTGTTGAAGTACATGAGACGAACGGACTGGGATTCTTACTGCCTTTCACTGTCAAAACTCGGCCTTCGTGACAACCCAGATTACAAGTTTTAAAATTTTTTGCAAGTGACATCATAGAATTGTTTTCATTATGGCAAAAGAGATAATGTGGGTTCTCTTATCAAAATCATATTGGGGAGGAAAATTTTCTACTAGAGTTTATTATTGCAGGCTGTTTAGGCAAAAAGAGAATAATGCTGTGGGGTACTTTCGTTGACATTGTTTTTTTTACTTGGAATGTAATAAACTTACTTCTCGAACATATCTTTCTCAAAGCTTCTATCTTTTACTTCCAAATAAGAATATTCGGAGAAAGCTTCCAGTTAACTTGGAACAGACATTGAAGTTATTCGGAGAAAGGAGGTTCAAGGAATCGCTAGTCTTTTACCAAATAAGGTTTCAAATTTTAAAAGTCAGCGACGGTTTATTAGAGTTAAGAGAGTAAACCGTTACTTCAACCCGGTTTACAACTGTTGCGCAACCAAAATCGGTTCACATATAACCGGGATAAGCAATTGAAACGCCACTTGAGGAGTTTAGATCACTTCGATGTTGACTGATATATACCTTAGTGGCTTTTTGTGGTAGGTTATGACATTTCGATGATCCTTATTTTCATGTTTTTTTTCACTTTTTGTTCGGATTTGCAATGTTGTTCTGTTTTTGTTTTACTTGTATCATCGCAAGTGCTAAACAATAAGAAGATGGCAGAACATCTGGAAAAAAAAATCAACTCAAGGATGCCTTTGGCTGGACAATTTTAAACATGGAAAGTGAATAATATGAACCCAAAATAAAATTAACCTCCACTGAGACCATTATGCAAATCTCTTTTTCTTCACAAATGAATCTTAGTTTCTCAGCTCAAATGATCAGTCTAGTCGATGTGTCACCATCTCTTCCATTGGCACGAAATGCTATAGAACGCAACTCAGAAGAATCCTGGGATATTACACATCCATGACGCAACAAGAAGTTCTGGAATTTTTTAGTCGGAGAAAAACCACATGGCGGTATGATTTTCCTAAGAGATGGATTAGCAAAAACCATCCAAGTGAAAATTCCATCATCAGCTTCACAATACTTAAGGTTTATCTCTCTTAAACGTATGCAGCTCTGTACAACTTTCTTCACCCCTCTTGAACTCACATTCAAGCATCCTTGAAGATCAAGATGCAACAATCCACTACATCTTTTGCTGATCATGTCTAAGGCTTCGTCGTCGCTCCAAGTTCCACATGCTCGCAAAGACTCCAACTTTGGAAGCTCAAAGTCTACTACACCAAGACTCCTTATACCAGTGCATCTGCTGATATCCAAAGATCTTAGCTCGCCACAGTTCCTCAAAACTTGAAGAATCCCATCTCTCGTGATGCCAGGACATTGAGCCACGTCAAGACTTTCTATAAAAAGGCAATGGCGTGATATTATCTCGAGACACTCATCGCGCATATTGTGGTTCCTAGATAGGTACAAAAACTTGATCCCTGACTTGATATCCAGTTCCTTGTTATAGTCTTCCACTCCAAAATTCGTCCCTTCCATAATCATGCACCTCAGGGAGACGCATCTTTCAATGATGCTGAAGAATGCTAGACCAGTTAACTTGGAACAGAAACTAAGGTTCACAAAGGTTAAACGCCTCAAGAAGATCCCTAATTCCATAATCATCTCATCAGAGAGGAAATTTGCTCCTTTAAGATTCAAGTGAACTAGTGATTGATACTTAGCCAACAAGAATAATACCCCATCAAAAGTGAAACCATGGCAAGTGGAGAGAAGAAGCTTCTTTAGAGGTAACTTGGCATCAGCAATCAAACAGAGCAACTCATCGGATAAAAACGAATCCGAGAGATCAAGCTCAGTCAAACCACGAGCAAACAAGAAAGCATCGTTGGGGAGAGACTCCCTCGGCCTCAATCCGATTCCGTTGATAGCAAGAGACTCCAGGTTCCGCGAATTGTGCAGAACGAAATTGATGCAATCCGAGGAAATGAAATCACAGTCACGGAAGATTATTTCTCTCAAGAGTACACAATTCTGAGACAGAGCAACCAAAGATTTATCTGTGATGAAACTATTACCAGAAATGTTAATCTTCAACAAACCCTTGAGATTCGAGGAAAGACTGATAACCCCAGAATCAGAGACGAGACTGGGAATAGAATTAGGATAGCTTATGTCCAGATCCTGTAGAAACGGGAAATTCACTCCGATCGAAACCAGATCGTTATCTCGGAAACCACCAACGTCATAACATTTCAATTCCTTTACATTACTCATCGTCAATTTCTCAAAATCTGGAAAATACGGCATATGCGACACATCGATCGATTCGAAATCTAAACCGGAACGCGAAACCTGGAGAAGAATCGAATTGAGATCATGATTGAAATCAAAGAACCTGAGTCGTTTCAAGTTACGGAATCGAAGGAGATGTCGATTGAGTAAAGGAACAGCTCGATCGGTGATGACGAAAGTAGAACGAACGCGATTGGTGATGGAGAGGAACAAAGTCGATACGAGTGAAACAGATTCCAGGAATCGATAATCATCTTCATCGATAGCTTTGCAGATCAATTCCCAACATTCTTCAGGTATATCCATGGCACCTGAGATTTGAAGATTCAGCTCAAAGTGTGTGTAGCTACATATAATCAGCTCAAAGATCGTTCTTGATGATTATTTATCGGCCCATACATACCATTCAAATTTTCAAAACTGGGCTTTTTCTGGCCCAATCATATATGAGCCTTATATTCTTTCAACTTTCACGGCACAATAAGTGTATTTGTATTTTCAACTGTACAGCTGTGACTACTTGTGTCGGTAATTAAAAGTTGAAGAGGACAGACAGAGAAAGTTCACATGAATAATGCTCAAACTTTTGGAGCTTTGTTTTTTTGTTTTTGTTTTTTTTAATAGAAATATATTTGTTGGATCAACTCTTCAAACCACGACTTGTCGTCTTGTTCACTAAATCCGCATGAATTGAATTTGTGCAGTCAGTGACCCAATCGAATCATTTGGATTACTGTGCCTCGATGCGAACAACACTATCGAGAGATTACATAATCTATTCCCTTATATTCTCCTTCTCTATATCACATCAGTTTATTTTAAAATAATACTATTAACATTGATCTGATTAAATATATAGCATTATTTTTCACGAGAAATAAATCTATTCATCAAAACATAAATGATCCAATTCTAAAACTTTTATAAAATCATATTGACAATAATTTATAATTTGAATGATTTTTCTACTAATTCTACAAAAATTGTAACTCTGTTTTAATTACTAAATGTAACTTACAACACTAATAAATAATCATTATTTCATTCTCTTCCACTATATCTCCAAATTTGAGTATATGCATAATGATCTAACATTGGGACGTTATGTTTTTCTAGTGTAGACAAAATCTAACTAGTAACTAGATACAATATCTCCCTCCACAATATCCACGTCTTATCACCACGTCTGCTAAGGTGGCGTGGGTTTCTCTCTCCTCAGGCACACACTTAAGCCTTTATTAAGCTTTTTCCACCTTTTCATAACTGCCACATGAAGACCAAACACCAAAAACCTTGTCCTTCTCTCTGTTTCCCAACTCCAACAGTGTCTCTTGTCTCCATCTCCTCCCAGACAAAGATAATCTCAAGATTTCCACCATCTCATAAAGATTAAGATTATACGAAGAACAAGAGGCAACAGCTTCATTGTTCTCATATCTTCTCTCTCTTATTGTCTTTTGTCTGCATGTTTGTGATACCAGACCAAAAAAAAAGAAAAAGGATATGTGTCTTATTCGTCATTTGCTGTTTCTACTACCCATTTGGGTTCTTGGTTTCTCCTTCTTCTCCGTTGCTGTTGTGAATAAATCAGAAGAATCTTCCGTTGTTTACGTTTCTGAAACTTCCCACGAAGTCCCCGTTTCTCAGGCTTCTCCACGAATGGGAGCTCAATCCCCAGGTAATTATTAGATTCCCTCTTCTTTTCAATGTTCTCGATGTTGCCCTAGAAGAAAATATCAAACTTTGGTTACTGTTTGAGTGATATGGGTCTTACTAGTTCTTGAAATGGGTTTGCTGAAAGTTGCCTAAAGGTAGAAAATTTAGTTGAATCGATACTGTTTCCGTAAGAAAACTGCAAACTTTCCGATAATTAGGCAAACAATTTTCTATAGCATCATAAGACATCAACGGGCGATGCAACTGCTGAACCAAATTAGAATCTGACACTGATAAGAAAAAGTTGACCTTTTCTAATTCTACTCTTTCAGGACCTCCCATTGTTAAAGTGGTGCTCCGCCAGGACTTGAACAAGAAGATTCTAATTGCTCTTATTGTCTCATCAACTCTCCTCTGTGTCACTGTCATGTTCCTTTTGTATCTCTTACTATGGAGGTACAGAAATATTAAGAACAGCTTCACCGGGATCAAACATAAATCCGGTATTCAAGTTTAATCTCTTACTACATTTTTACAATTTACAGTTGTAAATTCTTGGTTTTGTTAATCATTTCTTGTGGCTTATCTTGGTGCTTTGGTTATCTGAAGATTCGGGGAAGAGTGTATCCACGAAACCGATTGTACACAAGATTGATTCTGTGAGGAAAGGAACTATTCCTGTGTATGAATATCAATTGCTGGAATCTGCAACAAACAAGTTTAGTGATAGTAATGTGTTGAGCCGAGGTGGTCGTGGATGCCTTTACGGAGCTTGTCTCGATGGAAAGTCCTCTGTCACTGTGAAGAAACTTGATGGTGGTGGGGAGACAGACATTGAAAAACAGTTTGAGGTTTGATTGGTTTGACCCATAAGATTTCACAGAATGGAACCATCTCATTCGATAAACCATAACTCGGTTTTTTTCTTTCTCTTGTTGATTTTCTTATGCAGACTGAGGTAGATTGGTTGGCTAAGATCAGGCATCAGAACATAATTTCCCTATTGGGATTTTGCGTACATCGCCAGACGAGTTGTATTGTGTATGAGATGATGCAGAATGGATCTTTGGAGAGTCAGTTGCATGGTAAGGGTATGATCCAAGTTTAGGCATCTTTTGTTCCCTGTTTTGTCATCTGATTTTGATTATTTATTTTTGCTTTTTGGATGCTTTAAGGGCCTAGTCAAGGTTCAGGTTTAACTTGGCAGCTTAGGATGAAAATAGCCGTTGATATAGCAAGGTAAAGTTCATTCATTGGTTATACTTTCAAACATTAGCAGTTTCTTGTGATTTTTAAGAACATTTGTATGCTTACAAAGTTTTCTCTTTTATAAAGAGGATTAGAGTATCTGCACGAGCATTGCCATCCTCCGGTAGTTCACAGAGATTTGAAATCATCTTGCATCCTTCTAGACTCCGATTTCAATGCAAAGGTAAAAGGCAAAATGATATAAAGTAGAATTCTTCTTAGACATATTGTATTCTCCATACAATATGAGTCTTAAGGATATGTTGCCTCTTTTGCGTCTCTTTAGATATCAGATTTTGGGTTTGCCACGGTGTTGACGACGCAGAATAAAAACCTGGTACACAAAGCTTCTGATTATCTTCATGATGGTAAGAAGTGTATCTATCTCTATTTCTTGTCGGGTCTCGATCTTGACATATGCCAACCGAGATGCTCAAATTTTTCTCTTCTCTTTTCATATTTCAGGGAAAGTTACAGACAAGAATGATGTCTACTCATTTGGAGTGATTCTCCTCGAACTTCTCCTTGGGAACAAATCAGTCGAGAAACCGTCTTCTGAACCAGAATCCATTGTCACTTGGGTACATAGACATCAGAAACTTTCCCGAGATAGTCGCTTCGTTTAGTAGGAAATCCTCTGGCTTATGATTTTTGTAATCTTTTCTGATCAGGCTGTACCTAAGCTCAGTGATAGAGCTAATCTTCCCAACATCTTGGATCCTGCTATCAAAGGAACCATGGACTTAAAGCATCTCTATCAGGTCAGCATCAATAAAATCTCGTTTTTCTTCACACAGATTCTACTAAACCCATGAGCCAAACATCGAAAAGATTCATTATTTTCTACTGTGTTTTTTTTCTTCCCCTGGATTGGATCCGGACAGGTTGCTGCGGTAGCTGTGTTGTGTGTACAGCCTGAGCCAAGTTACAGACCACTTATAACCGATGTCTTGCACTCACTCATCCCTCTTTTACCAGTAGAACTCGGCGGATCATTGCGGATTTTATAAAATCTTTCCCCTTTTTTCTTATCTTTTCACATCAATGTGTATGTCAGTATGTACATTTTTTCTTTTGTTGGTTATTCGGAGAATTTATTATTCTGTGTTTGATCGCTGCTACAAACAAAAAAATCGGTATACAGAAGTTTTGCAAAAATGGAACCGAGACATGTTAAGAGTTTGGTTTAGTACAGTTAAATTAAGAAAGGCTTTAACACAAAAGAACAAAAGAACAAAACAGCACAAACGTTGACTTTTATAACAGTTATGGGCAATGAATGAACCTTATCCGTTGTCTCGATCATCGATGAATTTTCATTCAATTTTCTCCGTTTTCCAAAGAGATCGATGGAAGATTATCGCGAAACGAAGCGAATAAGCAAAAACCCATCAAGATCATTCATCACTCTCAAGGATATTCCTCCTCTGGATCCATCATCTATCCCCACTAATCCTTCCTCTCGGGTAATATTTTCATTCAAATTACACTCCAAAATCTCTTCTTTCTCGGTAGCATTTGGATTTGAAAGAGATGCATCTCTGCGTTTATATTTGAAGATTGTTCTGTGATTTTCCCCATGATTTGGCCTGTAATTGCGAGAGAGTGTTAAGAAATATCTATACTTTTCTTCTGTCGGATGCAATAACGAATCTTTGTTTACTTCTGCTGTTTTGTCGATTTTTAGAAACCAAGAACAGTGATGGTGCAAGATTATAATGTGGGAATGCAGAGATTCGATGAGAAGAGTGAGTTGAAGCTTAAAAATGTGATACAGGTTGAAGAAGACAATGCCTTTTGTTCCTTCTCTAACATTCAGATTGATCCTAACAGCACAACAAGTTTAAGTATTAAACAAGAGAAGAAGCTTGTTCCTACACCAGAAGAAGAAGACACCAAACCGAAATCTAAAGGTGCAGTATTTCTTCATCTCTTTATCAAAGTATAGAGTCATCTTCTTGTTTTAACTTAGAATCTTGCAACCCTTATGTTTAATTCAATGTGAAGTTGTTAGGAAACCAACCGAGGTTGCAATTTTGGTTCAGTTAAATTTTAGTAATTTGTTCTGAAATTTGTTCCATTGTGTTCCAGATGAATCTAAGAGAGGGTCAGCAAAATCGGTGCTACACGAAATATGTGCTTCCAAGCGTTGGAGACCTCCGGTTTATGAGTGCTGCAAAGTTGAGGGACCTTGCCATATGAGATTGTAAGTTAACACCTTACCTGCACTTACTTCTATTTCGAATCACAACCTTTTTGCATGAACCTGGTTTTTGGGTATGTTTTTGGTTTAGATTTACATACAAAGTTGTGGTTGAGATTAGAGATTCTTCAGGGAAAACTGTGTTGGAGTGTTTTGGTGATCCCAAACGCAACAAGAAAGCTGCGGCTGAGCATGCAGCGGAAGGAGCGCTTTGGTATCTTGAGCATGTAAAGTGAAACCAGACAAAGTCGCATCAGCAAATCATCATTTAGTCAGATGATAAAGTTATATATAGTTCTAACAAGGGAAGCTTAAACTATGAGTTGTAATAGAATGTGTTGTATATGAATGTTTGATGAATATAATTTCTCTAACTTTTATCTCAATCCTTGTGCCATTATATCTCGCCTTAATAAGGTGTCCTTTATGTTTATTAGTGAAGGTCAAGACATGCAGATAAAACACACCAGCACTAGATTGAAGGAGATTGATATGTGTTCTCTCAATTAGGAATGCAGGATAATTTATCTGTGAAGGAACTGAAATGTTATGGAGTTGGGGGTTTTCAAGCTAAGCTATCCTAATTTCTAAGTTAAAAAGACCTCAATAACTCTTTTCATCAAAAAGGATCACGTTTCGAGTTGTAACAGCTTTTATCTGCATCAGAATGTGCAGTGAGTATATGGTTAGTGATTATAATTTCTCTAACTATAATTTCAATCCTTGTACCATTATATATCTCCTTAGTAAGGAACTTGAATGCCAGAGAAAACACACACTGGACAAGAAGAAACTCAGTGATGGTTACTTCAGAATTCTAAGTAATTGTAAGATCTTATTACTCTTGTAATGGAAAAAACAAGAATATGTCAAAACAAAAGAAAGGAGACACATTCACTGGTAGCTAACAAAAGAAACAATTATTCTTTTGCAGCATCCTCTAACTATGAAGGTGGTTATTTATTCAATACTCTTGTGGTTCTAAAACTAAACTGAGAAACACTTGTTTCTGAAATCACAGGGTATAGTGTTGCTGTATAGCCTCAATGTCTAGTCCCTTCTGCTTCACTACTGATTCCACGTGACCTTTCAAGGTATGACGCTCCCTTAACCTGAAATTACAAGAGAAGAAATGTAAGGACATATTCTAAGGAACAGAATGTTATGAACCAATTCAGTTACTTGAGCGTTGCCTTGCAACTTCAGCTCGTCTCTTGGCTTGATCTGCTATCTCTGAAAGTTCTCTGTAAGTGCTCTTGTTGTTGAACATATCTGAGGTTTGAGCTGGCTGCAATCCATGAAGCGTACGTTGAGCTTGTGCCCATTGTGCTTCCCTCTCTCCCTTTCCATAGTCTTTCTTGGACGTGAAAGCGGTCTGAACAAAGGAACAAAGTTAGAAACCAGTACTGCCAAAAGAAGTACACCGTGTTCTTGTTCTTATTATTGGTCTCAGAAGCAAACCTTGTTCTCAATGACATTATCCCAAGCTCTTCCACTCAGTGAATATCTGATGATGAACTTGAGGATATCCAATGGGATGTAGAATACTATACTATAGAGCCAGATAACTCCTGCCCATCCCCATCCAATACCTCTGACTCTTGCAAAATTCCAGTTTGCGTATACCGCGATCAAAGTAGCAATCTTTGGAATGAAAACAAGAAAACAGTGTCAGTACATTGAGGCTCTTCTTCCACATTAATTTCATATAAAGACTGAAGCTTTTCTTAACTCACCAGCTGAGCTATGAAAAAGGCAGAGATCAACCAGAAGCCGGGACGTTCAACATATGACCAGCTACGCGACCTTGTGACAAAGATAAGCGCTTGGCTAACGATACTTACTTGGAGGTAAACTGCTGCTGTTAGCTCGTGCGGATTGCCACTGATAGATCTCACTCCAAACTTTGCCTGCACCAGGAGCAAACTGAATATTATCAAAGACACCTCCTCAAGTTGGTGAAATGAGACCTATAAGTAAGGTAGAACTCTCTTACCGAGAAGAAGTCAGTACTCTCCGCAGCCCAGAAGAAAACTACAGTCATGACTGCTAGGTAAGTGCCAAGAACAACGCCAGTGGCAAATATCTCTTTGAGTTTCCATGAATCAGGAAGTGGAGAAGGCTTTACTCTGTCCTTTGATATCGTCATGATGGTACCATCATTTAGTATTGCAACGATCAAGACCATGAATGGCGAGAAGTCAAACTTCCATATGAGTGCAAGAAGCATAAAGCCCATGACTATACGGATTGTGATTGAAACTGCATAGATTGTGTAGTTCTTCATTCTCTGGAAGATGGCTCTGCTTGTTAAGACAGCACTAACTATGACACTGAGCCCTGGCTCGGTTAGTACAATGTCAGATGCACTTCTCGCTGCATCAGTCGCATCAGCAACAGCTATTCCAATGTCAGCTCTCTTGAGAGCCGGAGCATCGTTTACTCCATCACCAGTCATGCCACAGATGTGCTTCATCTCCTGGAGCCTCTTCACAATCTCATACTTGTGTTCTAATCAGACAGATGAAACAGAGTTATTGGTGAATACATATATCCATTAAGAGAAAATGTTAAGTAGAATTTGACCGTTTTTTTACCAGGGAAGACACCGGCGAATCCATCAGCCTTCTCGATGAGTTCATCAACAGGAAGGCTAGCTATAGTTTCATCCTTATCCTGTCCAAGTAGAGCAGAAGAGGGATACATGTTTGTGCCCATACCGAGCCTACGGCCAGTTTCCTTACCAATGGCGAGCTGGTCGCCAGTGATCATCTTGACATTCACACCAAGGTCAAGGGCACGCCTGATTGTCTCTGCACTGTCATGTCTTGGAGGGTCAAAGAGAGGTAACAGACCAAGAAACTGCCATGGCTCTCCAGGGCTGTTCTTGTCTTTCTCAGAGACAGTCTGAAATTTAAAGTAGGAAAAGAAAAAAAAGAGCATTTAAAGAGAAAGAAACACACATGAATCCAAAGTTTCGGGATTGGCACTAAATCTTTTACCTGTCTGCCAACAGCAAGAGAACGAAGTCCTCTGTCAGCAAACTTGTCAATGATGTCATGAGCTCTCTTCTTTGCATCCTCCCGGAGATTACAGAGCTCAATGATCTAAATATTACAGAGAAGAATCAGTGGGGAAGAACTTAAAAGCTCTTGAGTGAAGTAGGAAACGAAGAATATGAATTTATTACTTGCTCTGGGGCGCCTTTGCTGACACGGTGCCAGTTTCCTTTAGCATCAATGTAAGTGATAGCAGTGCGCTTGTCCACGGGGTTGAAAGGAAAGAAATGAACTTCAGTGATTCCCTCTCTTGCTTCTCTGGGATCTCCAAGCATTCCTACGATGCAAGCATCAATAGCATCCTGGTTTTCAACTCTTGAGGCTCTTGCTGCATTGACAAGAAGCTGATCCTTGTCCAAGTCTTTGACAAACACTTCAACCATGCTCTTGTCAACCGTAAGCTTGTTGAGTGTAAGAGTTCCAGTCTTGTCACTGCACAAAACATCCATTCCAGCCATTTCTTCAATAGCTGTCATTCTCTTGGTGATAGCTCCTTGTTGGGAGAGACGGTGAGATCCAATGGCCATGGTGACAGACAAAACAGTCGGCATTGCAATAGGGATTCCTCCAATGAGAAGCACCAGAAGGTTGTCGATTCCGTCTCTGTACGCACGGTGCTGAATAGGGTACATCACAACGATCTCGATGATCATACCTATCCCAATCGAGCAGATGCAAAAGTTCCCAATCGCAGTCAACACTTTCTGGAAATGGCCTTCTTGGTTTGTGCTGTCTACAAGATGAGCAGCTTTGCCGAAGAAAGTATGAACACCCGTGGCGATGACAACAGCTTCTATCTCTCCTTGTTTGCAGGTGGAGCCCGAGTAAACCTCTTGGCCAGGGTTCTTGGTTACTGGCAAAGACTCACCAGTGAGAGCAGATTGATCAACTTTGAGAGGATCACCGTCCAAGAGACGACCATCAGCTGGAATAATGTCACCCAATTTGATGCTGATAATGTCTCCGGGAACCAATATAGCTGCCTCTTGCTCGCTCCATTTCCCATCTCTCAGAACCTTTTCAACGATGTATAGTCATTGATCATCCCCATTTTTGCTTGTACATTGAGCTAATTGGTAAAAGTATAACTAACCTTGGTTTTGGGAGCTAGACCGGCCATCAAAGCGGCTGCAGCATTTCCGGCGTTGTTTTCTTCAATGAAACTTATGGTAGAGTTAATGATTAGAAGAACCGTGATACCCACGAAGTCTTGCCAATCCGGTGGCCTTCCCTGCAGAAGAATGTCCAAAAGTGTAAAGTGAGAAAAATGGATCCAAGTTTGTGCAAAGAAGAAGCAAAAGAAAGAAAGAGAGGAAGTTATACTCCTCCGTTGGCCAAGGCGATGGCCATAATAGCAGCCAACTCCATGACCCATGAGAGAGGGTTCCACATAAAGCCTAAGAACTTCAAAACCTTGCTTTCCTGTGTGATTATTATAAAAACTGGTTAGTAAGCTAGATGGCGTTTCGTTTCTTGGGAGTGAAGAAACAGAAAAAGTATTCAAAGTGTATGCCTTTTTCTCTTCGAGCTTGTTAGGACCGAAGACATCGAGCCGAGTTTGACCTTCATCACTGGTGAGTCCATCCCTTGTACATCTCAGCTGCGTAAGTACCTCCTCGATAGGTATTTTCTCCTGTTGAAAACCGAAAATTAGCGAAAATCAAAGTAAAAGAGTGGGAAAGCAAATGTTGTAACTCTGGAGAATGTAGTATAGTAAATAATTACGAGATCGATGCCTTCGTTCTTGATATCGTCCCAACTAGAATCTTTCCCTGCCATCTTGTTTGCAGAAACAGGGGAGTGCTTCTCTCGTTTTCTTTTTCAATCTTTCTTAATAACAAAAGTTTTTCCAAAAAAGTTGTTTCTCTCTGCAGTTTTTTTTTTGCTTTTTCAAACTGAAATTTTCTCTCGATCTTTTTTTCTTTTCTGTTGTTATTTTAAACGAAACAGAAGAACAAAAGGGAGAAAAACAGAACAAATTAGGTTTTTTTTTTTTTATATAAAAAAATTGGTGTACAAGTTGGAGTGGGTTATATAGGTGAAGAGAGTGAGCATAATTAGCAGTTTGTTAGTTGTAGCATCGGACAATGTCCAGGTCCTTCGCTCACTCCCGCTTTCATCTCCTCTTTCCACTAATCAACTGCCACGTCTACTCTCTCTTTCTACTTTAACTAACGAATAAACCATTTTTATATGATAATCACTTCTCGTTTTATTTTTTATTGATTATTGGAATTACAATAAATAAATTCGTAATATTTAATTATGGTATATAAGAGTATAATAGAAACCCATGTTCTTTTTGATATGAGAAGAAGAGGGTATGATGGGATTAGATTGGAGGATTTTACTTTAATCAAGACAGACTCTATATTCAAAAAAGGTCATGAACAAGTAGACACCAAAGTCCCAAACGATATAAAAAATCACTAGCAAATAAATCGGACTAAGCTCATTTTCTTCCGGTTGCTCCAACTCTTGGCTTGGCCTTAACCTCGTTTTCCTGCATTCATGTACAACAATTGCAACCCATTTAATACACTCTATCGTTTTGGAAACATATTGTTACTAGGAGTGACGAAACACCTGTGGCAGGTGCAAGAATATGCTGCTTTTTGCAGTTGCCGGGTTGTGATTTTCTGCACCTTTGCTCCAGTCATAGCAAGCCTACATTGCATGTTCAAAAAGCATTCATTTACTCTATATATCCTCTCAAGGCTTTGCAATAGATGATTATTTTTTTTGTCTAAGTAAGACCATTTCAATTTTGCACATTTAAAGTCAAACCAAAAAACGATTATATCATACCGCATATGCATATATCGAGCCATCATGGTTGAACGAACTGCAAGGAATTGGCTGATTGCACCTCGACATAGCCTGACATTTGTAGAGAACATAATACACAACTCTTAGATGTTACATAGACATAGAAAAAATTCAATGAAAATGACATGTGCAACGTGAACATACCTTAAGTCTTTGTTTACTATCCTTGTCCCAGAAATTGAAAGCTCCATCGGAGCCAGCAGTGGCAAAAGTGCCATGTACCTTAAATACACAACTCAAACAATCAATTTCATCACTCAGCCGCTCAACCATTGTGCTGACGGCTTAAGACTACATACGAGTATAATTACAGAGCCATAGAGCTTACCGGATGGAAATTCAGAGAGTTCACAGAATATATCTCGTTCCCATCTCTGTGGCATTTGAATGTGAAGTTTTTGCTCTGTTGAGAATCATCCAGATGATGGACACCAACCCGTCCCTCAATTGAACCAACCTATAGAGCGCATTGGATCTGGTTATTTTCATGTTTAACACTTTTTGTGATATAGATAGGATCTGAAGATGTGACTGGTAACACACCCACCAATCAAATTACTCTATTATTTACTAGAATAACCTATAGAACCTTCTCGAGATTACATATATGTTAGCATCTAACGAACAAGCTAATTCCTGTGACCTTGAATTAACCAAAACACAATAGAAAATATATAAGAAGACTTACCAAAAATCCTTGCTGATCAGGGAAGGCAGTAAAATTACTCTATTATTTACTAGAATAACCTATAGAACCTTCTCGAGATTACATATATGTTAGCATCTAACGAACAAGCTAATTCCTGTGACCTTGAATTAACCAAAACACAATAGAAAATATATAAGAAGACTTACCAAAAATCCTTGCTGATCAGGGAAGGCAGTAACACACCTCGTCTGGTACTTCAATGGGGATTGGATTCTCTTGAACTCAGTCTACAGTTTATACAAGAGAAACTGTTAATCTACAGGTGAAAACCTGTTCACGAGTCAGAAGACAGGGAGACCTAAGATAGCATAGGGTCCTTCTATAATTTATCTAAATGTTGGTGCTAAATAGAACATGAATTCCCGAAACCATGTGAGGCTCACAGCATTCTTAGCACTCATAACTCTCATGCGCAAGTTATAGAACTTCTCGAGATTACAAGGTAAAATTCTTACCTGAGGATTTTGCAAGTTGAAGACTATCAGATTTCTATCGGCAGTTCCAACAACCATCAGAGGATGCTTCACAGACAATGCATAACATTTATCTGGAAGCTGTTGGGTATGCACAGGATTTGGCTGTCTTGTGTCCCAATATCTGGAAGGAAAGCCAATAAACATCATTAATTATATGGCACAAAATAAATTAATCAATCAACATTCTATCATTTGCTACATTTCTTCATAGAATATAATGAATGAACATTCTTACTTCAAAGTTTTATCCCAACTTCCAGTTGCGAGAAGGTTCATTCCTGGGATCCAAGCCATTGCTACGATAGGAGCATCGTGCATAGCTACAGTTACAGGTTGACCACCAGACAACAAGGGCCACATTTTTGCTTGCTTATCACATCCACCGCTGAAGACTGTGGTTCCATCATCTTTCCAAGCAGAACATAGAACCTTCATCACAAGATAGGAAAAGATATAGGCATCAGATTATAAGCAAAAAGAGAAAGCAAGATGAGAAGATAGAAAGCAATAACTTATTACCGGTTGATCATGCAATATTGATGCTTTCGGAGCACTGGCTATAGAGGTTCCACTACGGGATATTTCCCAACACCTCACCTGCAATGGAAGAAGTAAACTCACATGTTAAAATATATACACACGTCCAGATTTCAGTGAGTAAACATGAAAAAGTGCAGAGAAACTGAGCTAAGACATGTGTTCAACAAGAGTATTAGGACTAACAAGTTAAATTATAAGCCCTGGAAAAACAAAGGAAACAAAGTATCAACAAAAAACCTGATTGTCCCATGAAGTGGCAACAAGTATATCTGCTCTTGGACTAAAACTTAAGCTCGAAATAGAGTCTCCTGGTGACGGAGTAACCTGCAGGAAAATGAAAATTTTAGTGAAATTTATACCACAAATAGAAAGACGAGCTTTAAAAGAAAACCCAGATACACTGCAACCATCACAAGTAGACGTTTAACAAGGAAATTAACCCGTCCCAGAAGAGTTCATTCAATAGCAATCAGAAGTTAAACAATTAGAGCTACAAAACAAGAACTAACAGAGATTTTGAAAGCGATGTGAAACTTTCAAAGACCTCAATTAGGGTCTCTAAATCAGTGATTAGATACATTATAGACGAATCTCACAACAGGTACTACGCCAGAAAAAGACAAGTTAAATCAGAAAATCCCTCCCTTCTCGATCTCAGCCGTAAAACCCTAGCACACTAACGGCAAGATTCAGTCAAGATTTAATCAAAGGATCTTAAAAGTCTAAAGCAAAATCCCGACGCAAAAACACGTAGGGATTACAAAACCTCGAGAAGCAAAATAATCAACCACCATAGAAACCCAGAGAAACAGAAAAGAAATACCTCGTAGGATTTGTTAGGGTTAGTGTTCGCGTTAGCCGCCGCACCGAAGGTAGCCATAAGCACGAGCCCGAGGTCGGATTACCTGTTAAAAGTTCAATTACAGGAGACAAAAATCACATAAGTACAGTCTATCGGAATGGATATCGAATGAGAGAGTAAAGGAAACAAACCTAGAGAGATGAAGCTCCGTCGGAGGTATAGTGTCTTTTCCGGTAAGCAGAAGAGGAGGGAAAACGAAATTAGTCGGAAGAGAGAATGCGACGCGTATTTATTTATAAAGGTCACTGCGTCACATTGACGCCCGGCGAAGCGTTAAACGGACGCTGGGATTAAACAGGAAAAACACTGTTGGGCCTAATTATTGGGCCTTATTATGACCCAATAACTTACGCATTTTGACTGTGAAGCGTTTCGGGTCGAGTCTTGTCAGGTCGTTAAACGGATCCGTAACCCAACCTGGCAGATCTCTTTTCCTCTCTCTTTGAGAGCTTTCCCTCTCTTTTCCCTGCGGCGGCGGCTATAACTCCGACCACTTTAGTTCAGTGCATAGAAGGAGTTTAGGCGAATCAGAACCGTTTTAGATTTTTCTCCGATCATTTTCGCTGCCGTTAAATAGCGTAGCCTCAGTAATGGATTCGTTACAGAAATCGGAATCAGTGATATAAGATAGGAAACCCTAAACCTTAGACTGTCGTTTTGCCTCGGTGTTGTTTCTGTTTCCGTCAACTATGACGTCTCTTTCTATTCAACCATTTCCAGGTTAGCCTTATTTATCTTCGTTGTGTTGAACTATCTTTAGTGAAGCTTGTGTGTGCTATTGATATTTTGCAGTAACGCATATCATATAGCGACAGAATCATGTTCATCTTTCAACTTTTACGATGGTAGTATAGTAACACTGATGCTACCAGTGCAATGAAGTTTATTGATTTTTAGCATCTACAGTAAAAGCTTTGTTGGTCTGTGTATGTTTTTCTGATGTTTGAGCATGTGTATTCATGGTTTTTTTTTACTGGATTAATTCACAGAAAACTTCACAAACTTGGCCTGTCCAAAATATCAGATATCTCGGTTCTACTTTGTTTTGTTCTACAGTTGATTCATTGCGTTTCAAAGTTGCATTTCAATAAGATTCGGTTGTTTTGCTTGGTTTGCTGGAGTTCAGAATTTCAATGAACTTTTTTGCTAGTATTATAAATTATTGCTGGCTCACACTCAAATCACATAAATACTGGTTGCCGTAGCCTATATCCTGTTGATACATATTCTCTGCTAGCTTTTTATCTGACTTTAGCAACTCAAATTTAAGCATGTCGTGTGCATTAACTTTTATCATCTGATGTTAAAAACTTTGTATATATTCTCCTAAGATCTTGTATCTTTACTTCCCAAAATTCTATGTTTACAGAGATTTCATGGATGGCTAGAAATTTGGACTCACGAAAGAAAAGAAGGATCTCCTTAGATGGAGTTACTGCCTTATGTGAACATTCTAAAGAGATCATTGATTCATTGCCTATGTTAAATTCACCTGACTACTTCTTGAAGCCATGCATGAACGAGTTGGTTAACCGGGAAATCGAAAACCCTGATTATTGCAGCAGGGTTCCTGATTTCACAGTTGGTAGGATTGGTTACGGTTGTATCAAGTTTCTTGGAAATACAGATGTTAGAAGGTTAGACCTGGATCAGATAGTTAAGTTTCAAAGGCACGAGGTAATTGTTTATGATGATGAGAGCTCTAAGCCAGTTGTTGGCGAGGGACTTAACAAAGCTGCTGAAGTGACTCTGATCGTAAACATACCAAATCTAACTTTGCGGAAAGAGCAAGTTGACTATGTTGCTTATAAATTAAAACAGAGCGCTGAAAGACAAGGGGCAACTTTCATCTCATTTGATCCTGATAATGGTTTATGGAAGTTTTTGGTTCCTCATTTCAGCAGATTTGGGTTGAGTGATGATGAGGCAGAAGATATTGCTATGGATGATGTCCCTGGTTTGGGAGATCCTGTAGGACTGGATGGGGACAAGGTAGCTGACATTGATGAAGAACATCAGATGGAAACTTCTGAGCCAGAGCTTTCTCACTCTCTTCCTGCTCATCTTGGACTTGATCCTGGAAAGATGAAAGAAATGAGGATGCTGATGTTTCCTAATGAAGATCTAGATGAAAGTGAGGATTTTAGAGAGCAAACTTCCCATCATATGGCATCCTTGACTAAACGAAATGTAAGACCTTCACAGAAAGTTTCTCAAAGAAATAGTCATCAAGATACTCCACCGGTCTTGCGGAAAACTCCGCTTGCTTTGCTGGAGTATAACCCTGGTAATGATAAAAGCCCTCCAGGTAGTATCCTGATGGTCCAACAAAATAAGAATCTGGCAGTGAGAAAGTCGAAAATGGGAGGTTTCGAGCTAGACATCAGCCATGTCACGCCATTAACTGATAACTATTCTTGCAATGTTGTTGATGCAGCATTATTTATGGGAAGGTCTTTCCGAGCAGGTTGGGGCCCAAATGGCGTCCTTTTTCACACTGGTAAGCCAATATGTAGCTCCAGTTCCCAGATGGTATTGTCTTCTGTGATCAATAAAGAAAAGATAGCAATTGACAAAGTGGTCTGGGATAGAAAGGAAAAAGTTCAGAAAGAACTTATTGATTCTGCATTTGAGGCTCCATTAAGTCTCCACAAGGAATTGGATCATCAAGAAGAAGAAGTTAGGTTTGGCTCCTTCAGTCTTAAACTTCAGAGAGTGGTCACTGATCGTGTAGTTCTTTCAGATATCTGCCGAAGTTATATTGGTATAATTGAGAAACAGCTGGAGGTTGTTGGGTTGTCCAGATCTGCCAAGCTGTTTTTGATGCACCAAGTCATGGTGTGGGAACTCATAAAAGTTCTCTTTTCTGAGAGACAAGGTACTGAACGTTTGATTTATGCAGCTTCTGATAATGAGGAAGACGTGATGCAGGATGTGAAGGAAGATTCTGCAGAAGTTGAAACAGAAGCTCTTCCACTTATCCGAAGAGCAGAATTCAGTTGTTGGCTCCAAGAAAGTGTTAGTCACCGTGTACAAGATGATGTGAGTGGTTTAAATGGTTCTGGCTACCTTGAGCACCTATTCTTTCTTCTAACCGGACGAGAGCTTGATTCAGCTGTGGAACTTGCCATATCAAAGGGAGATGTTAGACTTGCTTGTTTGTTGAGCCAGGCTGGTGGATCAACTGTAGACCGCAATGATATCTTGCAGCAGCTTCACCTTTGGAGAAGGAATGGGCTGGATTTTAATTACATCGAGAAGGAGAGAATTAAGCTTTATGAATTGCTTGCTGGTAATATCCATGATGCATTACAAGATTGTACAATTGACTGGAAGAGATTCCTAGGGTTGTTAATGTGGCATCATCTGCCTCCCGACAGCTCATTACCTGTCATCTTCAGAAATTATCAACAACTACTAGATCAGGCAAAAGCTCCATGGCCTGTCCCGATATATATTGACGAAGGACCTGCAGATGGGTTTGTAAGCAACAACAAGCATTCTGACCTCTTGTATTATCTTATGCTTCTGCACAGCAAAGAAGAGGAAGAAGTTGGTTTTCTGAAGACGATGTTTAGTGCCTTCTCTTCAACTGACGATCCACTTGACTATCATATGATCTGGCACCACCGAGGGATCCTAGAAGCAGTTGGAACTTTCACTTCAGATGATCTTCACACTCTCGATATGGGATTTGTTGCACAGCTTCTCTCTCAGGGCCTTTGTCATTGGGCTATCTACGTTGTTCTTCACATACCCTTCCGTGAAGATCATCCATATCTACATGTAATTGTCATTCGGGAAATCCTGTTTCAATTCTGTGAAACTTGGAGTTCTTTGGAATCACAACGCCAATTTATCAAGGACTTGGGTATCCCTTCTGAATGGATGCACGAAGCTCTGGTAAGGACACTATATAAAAACTATTCTTCTCTACTTCTGCTAAAGGTACTTGTGGTTACCTATTTCCATCTTATACTAATATGATGATTGCTGAATTATTTTATTGTGTTGCAGGCAGTTTATTACAATTATCATGGAGATTTCATAAAGGCTCTTGACCACTTTATTGAATGTGCAAACTGGCAAAGAGCTCATTCCATTTTTATGACGTCAGTTGCTCATTCATTATTTTTGTCAGGTACCCCTCTTCATTTCCATATTTGCAGACCCAACTGTTCAATTAGAACATCCGGTGTAGTGTAGGAGGATCTACTTGGAGTGATTTGTTTTATCTTTAATAAATGCAGCTAACCATTCAGAAATATGGAGAATTGCTACTTCAATGGATGATCGTAAATCTGAGATCGAAAACTGGGATTTGGGTGCCGGGATTTACATGTCATTCTATTTACTTAAGAGTTCACTGCAAGAAGATACTGATACGATGGTAGAACTGGTATGTCTACGTTCTTTTAGTCTTAAATTTGAGATTCAACTCCCCTAGCTTTCAAATTGCTTAAACTTTGATTGGTGTTGTTGACCAAACTGATTGTACAACATATCATATCTTGCACTGGTACTCAACAAGATTGCTTTAAACACTGGAACTTGCGCTCCTATAATCATGGGCATAAGAGCCTTCTTTTCTCGATGTGTAAACACCTGTATGAATGATACAAACAGCATAACTCCTTTTGCTTCCACAGGAACCCCTTGAGAGCACAAACGAGTCCTGCAGAAGTTTCGTCGGTCGTTTAAACGAATCATTGGCTGTTTGGGGTGACAGATTACCAGTTGAAGCTAGGTAAGTACCTCATATGTCTCATACTTGCTAATAGAATTTAATCGTCACGAACAACTAATGACTTGCATCTTGTATGACCCGTCTTCGTTCCACACGTTTGTATAGGATTTATATCATTCCTAGGATACGACCTCTTCTTACATGTTATCATAACCTAGAAAATAAGACATAATGGAGCAATTTTGGATGGGTCCTTCTAAATTTGGTGGCATCCATAGTGATTGCTCCTAAACTAAGTAGTTGGCTTCTGATGACAACACAGCCCAAGTTTGCTGTGTGGACAGATACGGGTCAAACATATCACACATTCGATGTTCATCATAAAACCTTTGTAGCATTATGGTTACAACCAAACACTTAACGCACAAGCTCTTTGAATGCTGCAGAGTCACATACTCAAAGATGGCAGAGGAAATCTGCGATTTGCTTCTGTCAGATCTGAGTAAGGATCCAAGTCGAGAGACTCAGCTAAGCTGTTTTGAGACAGCCTTCAATGCCCCTTTACCAGAAGATGTTAGATCAACACATCTGCAAGATGCTGTGTCACTATTCTCTCTATATCTCTCAGAGACCGGCCAAATCTCAGCTTAGTGAAAACAGACAATTATCTCAGAGGGTCTTTAAACCTGTTTGTGAAACAGATTCGATGTGCTTTGTCTTGCGTCTGTTCCTCCTACCTTAGAAGCGGGAATGATTTGATTTGGTCGTGTTGGTTTAAAGCAAATTCCCAAATCTTATAAATACTTTGTTAAATAAAAAAAAAAAGTCAAAAACAATAGATGTAAGAGAGATGTTATTTTCTTGTCAAACTGAAAAACGGATAACATACTTTTCAGAGTGTAAGAGTTTTGCATATGAATCAGATTTTTTTGCAAAAACCTGTATGTAAATATAGATATTGTTTTAAAAAGAAATGAAGTTAAATATATTTGGGTTGAAAAAAAAGGAAATATATAGGGGTAATTTTATATAATTTTAAAATTAGGAATTAAAAAGTGTGTATAAGATCCACGTAAGCTACTTTAGAGAGTCGTATCGTCTCTCTCATTTGCTTCGTCTCCGTTATTGCTTCAGCTTCGCTCATTCCTGGTAACTCCTATTCTTTATTGCCCTTTAGAGAGTCGTATCGTCTCTTTAACTCAGTCGTGTGCTCCCTCTCTCTCTCTCTCTCTCTCTCTCTTACTTGCCTTGGTTGCGGTTTAGATGCGTCGTTGTGCATCGAGTCAACCCACAGTTCATTTACATCATCTTCAGCCACGGATCTCTTTCGCTTAGGTTCTCTTCTCAGCTACGTTCTTTTTTTGTGTTGTATAAAAATGTTCACTTTTGGTCAGTATCCATATAAGATTTAGTGGACTCTTCTACACTACGTTCTAGGAGTAACTAACAATATGTGTTGGTTCAGTTCCAAAGAGATGGATCGCATAGATCACTTGGTTAATCACTATGCCAATAGATCATCTTCCCATATAATTGAGTAAGTGTTTCTTGTTTTTACCAATAATATTCAGTATTTCATTTGCACTAACTCATTTGTGAAGAGGTTCTAACATTACTCTTCTTAGTGCATCAACAGTCCTGAAGGAATTGAGGAACTTTGCTCGAATCTGGAAGTATCTCATACTGATGTCAGGATCTTGATGCTAGCTTGGTAACACATCAACCCCCTAAGTTGATTCAAATATATAATATTGCAAAGTGTTAATTGAGCAGTTGTAATCATGTCATCCCATTGTGGACAGATCCAAAATGATTACAAAGTCATTAACATGGACCAATGGTTGGGATTTTATCGGTTCTGCAATGAGGTACCTTCCATATATTTCTGCACTTCCTCAATGACCTTCTTCAACCAACCATTCTTGCATCTAAATCTGCATTTCAATTGATTTTTCACATTGCAGATAAGTTTCCCTGACATGTTCAACTACAATCCAGAACTTGCCTGGCCATTGATTCTCTGACAATTATTTTGAGTGGATGCGCCAAAAACAAGTCTGAAAGTTTCTATATTTGTCAAATTGTTCAAGTTCTCAGCTTCAAAGCTTCCATTTTTGTAACGTGCGTATATAATAATATTACAGAATTCAAATCCTCACTTCTCCCTTCTCCATCTCTGTTTCATTTTGGTTCGCAGGAACAATTAGAGTGCTAGTGCCAGCTGAACTGATTCTTCAAGTACATTTGTATTTTAGCTTCACAATCACAATTAACTATGTATGAGTCTATATATTTAAATATTCTGCTCTGATCTTAAGCTTTGATGTTGTAAAGTCAGGTCTCTGCTTTTCATCATTTGTTTGTAAATGATATTTAAATTTCTTGAATAGAAGATATTGCCGAAAGTGAGATATATTATTAAATCTACAAAGTTTGCGGGAATATATTCTCCTTTAGCCTTAGAAAAGGGAAAGTCCTTAGATTCTTCTTCATACTTTTTTCTGATTAATATTACGGAGACTTGATTTGATATATAATTGTGTAAAAATAATCCAAAACTGAAACGAAAATGTAAATAAGATTAGGGAAAAAGAAAAGAAAAAGGTTGGAATATTAACAAAAGATTACAAAAGCACACTCGAAATAAAGGGGGAAAAACAGAGTGGTCTCTCTAATTGAGAGATCAAAAATGGATTTAATAACACAACAAAGCCAAATTTCATATTTTAATTTATTAGTCAAACGGAGGAAGATCCGAGAATCAATGGCGATGAAGGTTGCAGAGCACGAGGACGCCTTTTCCTGCTACGACCGCGAACTTGAACTGAAGGAGACGAAGAAGACGACGAAGGAGTAGCAATCGTAGACCTCTCTCTGCTCGATACACTCGTCAGTTTCTTCTTCTCAGTTTCTGCTTCACATGATTTATCTTGATTGATTCTGTTGTTTCCAAACCTGGTCGCGTTTATGGTCGCAGGAAGCACACAGTTGCACATGAACCCTGAATCAATACGCAACAACAGTTCAACTTAAGAACAGAAACAGAGTCCTTTCCAAAAATGTTCAAAATGTCTAAATATGGAAACTTTAAGCCAAACCCAAGTCAAAAGCTGTTCTTATCGAACATAAAACGTACAGATCAATAAACCCAGAAGCTGAACTTGACACTCAAGCATAAAGATGGAATCTTTCAAGCCAAACCCGAGAAGAAAGAAAGCTAAATCCAGGTTACATTATAGTCTTGAAGCTGTTCTATCAATAATCCTTGAAACTAAACTCAGTTTACTCATGCGTAAAGATGGAAACTTGAAGCACATTATAGTCTTGAAGCATGTTTACTGTTCACTACCTTAGCCATCCCCTTACTCTACTTCAAGTATTCCACTTGCAAACTATACCTACTTGATTCAGTCTCTCTCTCTCTCTCTCTAACCTCTACAACCCAAAAACATAATGTAAAGAAAGAGGAGAGTTACCAGAGATTTTACCGATTCTTGCAAGGCGGTTAACCCAACTAGGAATTGGATTCCCGGTTAATTTAATACAAGTTTCATCGCAGAAATGGTTACAGTTCTTAGTGATGAGATTGTAAGAACTTCCCTTGTAGTTGTCAGCAAGTTGTTCCATTGTAGCTCTCACTTCCAAAGGCCCAAGATCCGTTTTACCAATCAAAATAGATTTTCTAAACGTAAAGCCTTCACATTGCTTCGGTTCCCCTTCGAAAATCCCAGTACTTGGATACTCATGAGCTCCAAAAGCATACTCTATACCATGAACTATATTACAAGAACAAACAAAAAACGAAACAATTCTTCAAACCCATATCAATACTGAAATCTAACACTTAGGAGGGAGTATAAACTTGTCGAAATCCCAAGAAATATCCGATCTATAATCTACGAAAATTCAAAATTACTATTTAGATCTAAAAGATGAACATCCGGAGAAAATAATAAAAATCGAAGAAACTCAAAAGACTAACCTTCAACACCAGAATGGTAAACGCCAAGACCAAACCAGTAAGCATAGCCATTAATGGGAGTTAGATCGTAAACGTTGAGATAAACCGGAACATTTCCTCTATCCACCAAGCTTGAGTTTTTCCGGCAAAGCATTATCCTTTCTTTCTTTTCAAGGTTTAATGCTTACAACAAGTAAAGATCTTTCTCAGTCATGACCACCTAGAAAGAGAGAGAGATAAAAGAAAAAGACAGAGGAGAGAGAGAGAGAGAGAGAGAGTTTCGCCGGCGTCAGAAATCGGCCGGACGGGAGTTTTTCCGATAGAAGATGACTCCTTGTCTATAATAAAACGGTCTGAGTTGATGACAATTTAACATTTTTCAATTTAACATAATTACACAAAAATGCCAACGACTTATCTTTTGAGATTTCCGATGTCAATTAAAGAGCTCAAGGGAGATAATGAGACTTGCTTAGCTATTACTTACTCATTTATTTATTTACTACTAAGTTTTTAATCTTGAATAAATATTACCTACTCATATAGTACTACTCCCATAAATAAATAAATAAACAATTTTGGTTTTTTTGATAATTGCTTTTTTAATTTCACTTGGCATATTTTCTTCATAACCGACGACTAAAAACGAATTATATTCCTATACGGCTAATCTCATTTACAAGAATCGTTATAACCAATGATTTATAAATATGCCTAGAAACTTAAATTATATCGGCGGCATGCTTTAATAATTTACAGTTTATTATGGGGTCCAAAATAAAGCTTAATATTCCTTATCTTTTTTGTCTCGAGACCATCCTTTTTCTTTTTAATAGACTTAAAATGTAAATATAAATCTATATTAATGTGTGAAAGTGGTGCGACTAATTATGGTGCTAACTGCAAAGTGGGATAGTACAATAAATTGATTTTTCTTTGCGGAAAATAAAATTTCGGGGGAAAAAATCACACTAATCATGGATCTTTGTTTGCTTATTGAATGTAGTGTCCACAAAAATATTATAATCGTTAATTTGGCGTATATTCTTCAGGCAATCAATTTTTTTTTTAAAGTTATTAAAACTAGATATATTAGTTTTTAAAAACTATATAATAATGTGTAAGATGTCGTAAAGACTAAAAAATCAAGAGTTACGAGTTGTATGAAAAGTTCAACTTTCTGTCTTGAATAAATGAAATATTAGAGGCCTGCCACTAATTTGCCTTTGGTTAAACTCAAAATATAAAATGTTTTCCTAGCATTATATAATAATAATTGAAAATAAAATAAAAAGAGAGAAAAATGTCTCACATCTTAGCGCACAAATAGTCTCCAGAGCTGAAAAAAAAAAGGCAAATTGAAAGAGACCACTGAAAATAAAAGGTAACAAAATTTTGTTGACTAAGATACGAAATGTTTGATAAACTTACTAAACTTTATGAATCCTTGATCTTGATTAAAAAGTTAGATCTTCAATTCGTTACCACCAATAAATTGAAATTGAATTGATCGAATCGAGCCAATAACCCCGAGACCGGTCCGGTTCTCACTGGCTGCGTTTTGAAAGAGTTTAATTCTCACTATATTAATCCATTTGGTATTTTATTATTTATGTTATATATTTTGTATACAAAAAATAGTGTATGTAGTATTAAGTAGTAACCAGTTAATTGTATAAGATTTTTTATTTTATCCATTTTTGTCTTTTTGACCACAAATAAAATGGACATGGGCTCCCTAAAAATAGGCCCGAAACACTTAACTACATAGTTTCTTTTGGGCCCTCTAACGAAAAAATTACCTCACGCGCCCAGTTATTTATTTTAGCAAAAAAACAGCAATTTCCGCATGTGATTTCGGGGAGGTGACGTCGACGCGCTTATAGTGAGAGTGGGTAAGAAACTTGTATTTCTGCAGCTCGACAACCACGCGCTTCACCTTTGGGCTGACTTCATAGTGCCCATTGGGCTAGAAGGAGCTTAGTTTCAATTAAATTATAGGCCCATTAAATTATAAAAATGTCAATAGCATACATAAGCCTTCGAACCAATAACCCCGAGACCGGTCCGGTTATCACGGAAACTTAACTAGCTGCGTTTTGAAACGCTCAAAGTGATGGTGGAGCTAACGCCGGGAGAGATCAAGATGATTCGCGGCAGAGGCTCGTGGGTCGGCTTCTCGACCCGGTTGAAGCTTTACGGGATCCGACGTCTCTGCACTAAAGGAGAGAAATGGTGGGAACAAATTCGAGTATAGTGTTGCTCATCAAAACTCTGTTTCATCTCCATTAGCTCTTTGAGAGACTTGGTTGCTGCTTCTTCTTCTAATGCCTTTTGTTAATGGAGCTAAGTCTCTCAAAGAGCTGAAGCCCCTTCATATAAATGACTCGTTCTCATCCTTACCAGGTGATGGACCTCACTGAGATGATTAGAATGGAAACTTAGATGGTAGATGAAGGAGTTGATGCAATTCTCTCATTTTGCTTTCCTTAATTGAGTCACCTTTAGGATTAATACAGATCACAAGGATTTAACTTTAAGCTATTAAAGCTATAGTACCAAACAAAAATTTTCATACATTACTGTAAGAGAGAGAACAAAAAAAACAACACAACATTTCATGCTGATTGAAAATGGTTAAAGCAAGCTACTTTGCTGTCCAAACATAGACCTGTCCTCCAGCTGTGGATCCTGCAAGCGTCCCAACATTACAAGGATGACAATGGATTCTGCATGGAATAGCTCTCATCAGAGGGTTATGCAATTCCATCACTGTTCGCTTTAGTTTTGGATTGATCACATCAATCTTTTTTGATAGATTGCCGACATAGATGTATGAATCATCCCAACCCCATACTCCCCTGCAATCAAAATCACTACCAGCTTCAATTTTTCTTACAAACAGAGAACTCAATGCCTACTTCTTTTTCATTTCTCATAAAAAAAAAGTGAAAAAAGAGTGTATTGCTTAATTAGTGAAGGGCTCGTGACAATTACTTGTTGCAGTGGTTTTTATTTTTTTGTCAGAATACAAGTACATGAAAATAAGTTTATTGGAACTGAGAGCTTATTGTGGTACAAGATGCTGGAACATACCTGAAAGTGGAGATCCACCTGTTTGTGTTATTATTGTGATATATCATGTACGTATCCTCAAAATTGGGGCCGCTTAGAATACCAATGTAGTTATCATGGCTACAAGGAAAACAAAACGAAAGTTTAACTAACCCCAGAGATGAAGGTTGAAATAAAACTACCAATAGCATTTCACATAGTATGCGAGGAACCTACAATATAGATCAGTTTCACTCTACACATGTTTACTCTTGTCTAAGTTGCTAAGAAATTTAAGAGATGTACAGAATTTCATGTCCTAAAACCATGGAGGCACCAGGTTTTCTTGCTAAGAAAAATGGTTCGCATACTTAATTGCTTCGATGCAATGGTTGTGCAACTTTTATACAGAAATGCAGACTTTATGAACCTCAACACTACTACAACATATATTACTTAATCTCTCCACAATAATATTTCAAACAAAAACAAACAACATTTGATGTGAGTTCTTCAACCAAAGATTATTAGTAAAAACCAATACTTGTAGTTCTTCATGAAATGTAATGAACAGACTGAAGAAATAATGACAAGATACCTTGTAGTTGCAAGTAAAAGGCCAGACGGTGAGAAATAAGCAGAGTGAACAGCCCTAGAATGATTTACAGTAGTCAATGTTTTCGGTTTTTGGGCGCCCATGCCTCTCAAGTCCCAAAGGCAAGCAGTTCCATCTGTGGAGCTTGTTGCCATGACATGAGGATTTTGCGGGTTGAAGTCTATAGAGTTAATCCTGTGCTCATGTAACTCCCAACGGAAAACTGATTTTCCTGCTCGGAGATCCCGTATATTAAACATTCCATAATCCTCACCAAAGTATAAGCTTTGCTCATCATTTGGTCTCTGTGAGAGTGAAAATATAGCTTTGTCCGTCGTGTAAACCAGATCGAAAACCGACTTCTCGACATCCATCAATCGGATAAGACCATCATAACTGCTACTAATAACCTGCCATGAATGCACCAACGAACTAAAGACTATTAGAAGAGAGAACTTATCTCCAATCAAAGTTTCAACAAACAGCAAACTAAATAAAGACAACTCCTATAATTGAAAACTTACTCTTGATAAAGAGTTTTGCTGAAACACAATAGATGAAACTGGTGCTGAGTGAGGGGTGAATAGATATATCCCATCATTAACTTCCTCATTCTCACAATCCAAATTCCAAAACCCGACATTCCCAAGTTTGTCACCAGCAGCAATCATCTTAACATTCTCGCAGGGTAAGAACTTGACAACAAAAATCCTCCCAGGCACAACACGTGCTACATTCTGAGGTTCTAAACTCAACAAATCCTGATCAAAACCATCCTCAAACTCAATTTTCTCAGGCTTAACCGGAGAATCAGATTCCTTCTTCACACAATCACTGAAGGAACCATCTGGCTCTTTCTTTCTAACAAAAACTTTAGATGCACGAGAAGTACTCCTAGTGCTCACCATAGAAGACTCTTTCTCATCCTTAACCGATCCAATTTCTCCCTTAACCAATTTTTCTCTACAAGAATTACTGGCTATACCCAAAAGAGTATCAATCAATTGCGTATGTGAACCTTCACCTTCATAAGCGGAATCGAAGGGAAGAGGAGCCAAAAGACGTGGCGATTGCTTCTTAGGAGACGGTGTGTTCTGGGTACGTTTGGGATAATCTGAAAACCCATCGGGTAAGCCACCGGAATCTGGATTCAAGCCTCTGGTGCGTAGAGACTTGCGAATAACGACGGGTGTTTCAGGTTTGGGCTTCTTCTTCTTAAACGATTTAACATCGTCTCGAGAGCGTTTGACTGCGATTGCGGCGGAGAGAAGAGAAGAAGCTTTGGCACGGACATTGAGAGCCGCCATCATCTCATCGTTCCGTCTTATGTTCTCCAATCTTTTGCGCTCGTACTCCGTCGCCATTAATGCTTGAAAGAATCAGAATTTTCCTCTTTACCACCCCAAAAAAATATAGAAAGGAGAGATTTTTCGCTTAACACTAAAAAACTGTAAGACCTAGAAAAAAAAACCTAACAACATCTGATTATATAGCGGGAAGGCGGTAGAATCACAACTGCCGCCAAAAAAAAAAATACTGTTAAATATATAATTATATAGTGATTTTTTAATGATCTCATTTGAACGGTGTAGATTAGTTTAGACCTAGAACGCACGATTAGCCGTACGATGAAACATCTCAAAGAGTTAAACCCTAAAGGGAAAAACCCCAATCTTTGCCACTACTAGCTCTGCGATTCATCTCTGTCAATGGCTCGCTTCGTCAGATGTCTCAGAAGAACACTCTTCTCTACTTCGCCTCCTTCAACTGCCTACCGGAACCCTAGAATTGGTTTGCCCTCATATCAAAATCCAAAATTTGTAATCAGCCGCAAATGTCTGAGCTCGGGGAGTTACGTGTCAGAAATGCAGAAATCAGCTTTCCAGTGCAACATTTTGAGACTAATCCGTAATGAGATTGATTACGAACTCGATCACTCGCCTCCTCTTCAGGTATTCGATGAATTTTTATTTTTCTGGTTATTATTCAATACGTTAAAGCTAGATACTTTAAGCCTTCGTGGAATCTGATTTTGGAATAGTCTTATTGATCAATTGAACTTTTTGGCTTGGGAGTCGTATAAATGTTGATCTGCGAAACTTAGCTTGACACAATTTGTAAACTATTGGATAAATAATGAATAAAATGTTCATATTTCTGAAATATCCTCTCTGTTTTGGGTTTAGCAAGCTGCAGTAAGCTCTTATAAACCCATATGATGGCTTGTGACAAAAGAGAAACTTTCTAGCTCGTCTTATTGAGCTACAATGCATTTCCATGTACTTTGGCTCCCATTTCCGATATTTCTGCTGGCTACATTAGATAATTTGAGCTCTCTGCTTTTACAAATTTGCAGCCTCCAAACAGTTTTGGTCCATTCACTGTGGATGAACGGCCTGGAGAGCAGTGGATTAGCTTGAAGAGGAAATTTGGGGAGAAAGAAGAAATTAAGATTGAAGCAACCATGTTTGATAGATCAGTTCCGACTTCAAAATCTACGAGCACTGAACCTGAATATGTTCTTCACATCACTTTCATTGTCAACATCTCTAAGGGTGGTACTGGTGAAGCTTTAGAGATCATGTGTTCTGCTTGGCCAGATACCATAGAGATATCGAAGCTCTGCATTCGTAAAGGCAGCAAGAGTTCACCGTCTTCCTATGGTGGACCAGAGTTTGAGTACAGTGACTTGATTCTTTTCTTGAATTATAAATTGAGGTATAAGATTACTATGAAAAAAGTGAAGTTATTGTCTTTGCCTTTGGTTATTACAGGGAACTAGATGATCAGCTTCAAGTCGCTCTTTATCAATTTTTAGAGGAAAGAGGTATAAGCGATGAGCTTGCTGTTTTCTTGCATCAGTATATGAAGAACAAAGGTAAAGGTGAGTACGTTAGATGGATGGAGAGCGTTAAATCTTATGTTGAGCAAAAATAGACATCAGCCTGCCGCTAAAGTGTTCGATTTTCCTCTGTTTGGTTCCAAAGAATGCAGTGGCCATTGTGTATGTGAGTATGACTTTCTTTGATTTGGATATGCTTCAATAAATTCATTTGCAAAAGTTTTTATTTGTTGGGTTCTTAGCTTGCAGATTGTGTAAAACTACCCTAGATGCATAATTACGAGCATGGACAGTCATATATTCACATCATTTCAGCAGTACATGTCACATGTTTCTGGTGTCTCTTGTTTGAACTGTGTCTTACCAGCAATGGGGATTGAAAGTGTCTTAGTTAAGTTTGTATACAGTGAAACACCAGAATTTAAAAGGGACAAGCCAGCTGAATCCACATAATTAGTGTAGACATTCCGCTAATCTCAGTTCTATGGATTAGATTTTGAATATGGACTACTATGAATAGAATTGTTGATTCGGTTTTTCGTGTTTTTTTACAAAAAGATAATTATAAAATATAGTGAAGGTTGATTATAAATTCAATTTAGATAGGTTTGTTACTGATTTGGTTTGTCTATCTAAAGTGATAATAAAAGTTAGGATTTTTTGTTCATTTGATTCTGTATTTTGGTCCATTTCGTCTCTTTATAGTGAATGATCATTGAAATTATGAAAAATAATCATATGTAAAAAAAGGGCCATTAAACATCTAATATTGGCTTCTGTGTATGTAAAATAAAAACGTCATTCTCTAAAAGAATTTTGGATCTTTTACCACACTGAAATGTGATTTTGGTATCTCCAAAAAAATCTTAATCGATGTGACGTATTAGGATCATGTGGGGGATTAGTGAGGTAATTATGGTGCATAACAACATGATTTGCGCATCGTTAACATCTTGATTTGTGGAAAATATGGATTGTTAACTGCAATGATAATCATTATATTAATTATTATAACTTTGATGTAAACATCAACTTGATACGGACCTACCCAAAGCAAATTTCACAGAATCTTTGGGTCATAATTCACTAAATCCAAGATAATAATTAATCTTCACTAATATATCCTTCTCATCCACATGGTCACATATCATTACAAATACTAGAAATCGTGAAGTGTGTGAAGTAACAAATGTAATTATTATAATTATATATGCAATAATGCAGATGTTTTTCTGAGTCATGTTCGACTAAATTTAACAACGCTAAAGTTAAATATAAAATTTAACAACGGTGGAAAAAATGTAAAATAATAAAGGCGACGTGACAAGATTAGATTAAAAAGGACCATCACAATTTAACTTTAATAGTCACATGGCGATAAAAACAACAACCTCTGATGAAGAACTCTTCACTTGTAGATTAATGTCTGTTTCTTTTAACTACATGTAGGACCTCACTTCGATAATCACATTGTATCCACTCTATTTCAATTTTCTCCTTTAAGAAATTTTTAATCGTGTTTATGGTGGTTTATTTTTGTCATTTTATACTGTATAAATCATCAACTAGACTATATTTTATCTTCTTCTTTTTTGTTTGGTAATAAAATGGTTTTTTAACTTATTTTGGTAAGAGAAAAGAGTATACATGATTTACACAGAAAGAAATATATTGATATTGATTGACTAAAGTCAGTTCACGCCTAATAAATCGGTGACAATCTAGTGGGCAATAATGCGTATAACGTAGGACATATTTTGCTTCTCTTAACGACTATATCCCACAATTATTGGTACTTCCATCATTTTTGGATATATTCATCTTATTATTATGTGAATTTAATTTCAATTGACCTATAGTATATGACATTATATTCTGTGAATATTGAATATTATCCTATACATTTGTGATGTCCACATTTGTGGTTATAATTATAAGTACACCAGTCTAAAAGTATATTTGTAAGACCTAACATTTTCTCCATAGTCCATCTTAATTAATAGTTTTTAGTATTGTACTACATGAACTTTAAAATAGACCTCAAATATTGAAGTACACCAATAAGGTGTTAATAAAATATATATAAAAAAAGTACAACTTAATTAGTGAAACTCTAACACACCCTGCCGTCAATCGTTATATCAAACAAATATGAGAATAGAAAAAAAGCTATAATGAAGACTAAAAATAAGATAGACAATTAAGAGCTCAAAGCTTAAGAGTCAAGTCAATCTTCTTCAACTGATTATGATCTTCTTGAGTGCTCTTGAATTGTTCAGTTCTCTCCAACGTAGCAGCAACCATGTTACGGTTATTACCGCGGGCGACTTCAAGGTGAATTTTATCCGGCAACATCATTCCGATGGTCGGTTTCTGGCGAATGCTCTGTTTAAAAGCATGTCTTAAACTCGCTGTTTGTCTTCCTAAGAAGGGATTATGGATCGCTGAATGAGCTTGAATCCCTAACGTTGACCTGTTATTCGCCGAGCCATGTAATGGTAACGATGCCATGCTTGCGAATCTGCTGACTGAGCCGTGACCAAACGCAAACGCTGAAGAGAGCGAGGAAGAGAGAGTCATCTTGTAGTACTGTCCACGTTTGGCTAAGGTGCGCTCGCGTTTATGAGCGTTTTGGTGGCCGCCTAGTGCTTGTGAGCTATAGAACTTTCTTTGACAATAATTGCACGAGAACACTCTCGGATCTGCCAAATGTTCTTGCTGCTGCTGATAATGAGAAGTTGA
Source organism: Crucihimalaya himalaica (assembly GCA_004349715.1). Taxonomy (NCBI): domain Eukaryota; kingdom Viridiplantae; phylum Streptophyta; class Magnoliopsida; order Brassicales; family Brassicaceae; genus Crucihimalaya; species Crucihimalaya himalaica. Next base: position 433,315 of record SMJT01000002.1, read on the forward strand.
TGATGAGCTGGTTTTGAAAGAATCGATGAGATTGAGCTCTGATGAGTTCGTTACACGTGGCAAAAGGGTCAAACCCAACTCAAGATCTTGATGACCTTGTTTCTTCATTTTTAACAATTCTTGATATCCTTTGATGGAAGAATCATGTATATTCTCTGTATATGGCTGAGAGAGAATATATAAAGAGAATGAAAGTAAAAAAAACTGATATAGATGTGAACGGATGTGGTCGTGGGAAGTGAAGTGTGAGTTCTATTTATGGAATTGGACGGACATGTGACCTTTTTCGAATTGAATGATGTTTAAAGAAAAAAGGACACTTTTGATGTGTGCAATCTGACCTAGAGCTACAGAGCCCACACATGTAACTGTATAGTAGTGGACACTTGAAAAAAGAAGAAAATTAATGTCGTAATTATATGAATTATTGATTTATCTGGGAACACATATAATGAGTGTTCATGATATCATGTTATACAAATGTATTAAATGCTATAAGTAGCTCTATCTTAATCAAATGAGTTTGTCCTTGTTGTCACCGCGTTTTTCTTTCATTTGTTATAATTATATTATCCTTTTTCTTTATACAAACTTTTTTTTTGGGATTAGAAATAAATATACGTATGTATGTGTGTACGTCGCTAGTTCCTTAATTTAGGGTTTAGGTGAGACGTTTGATTCAGAACCCTATACAAAGATGCTGTCTTAATTTGTTTAAGTGTTAGGTAAGTTAGCAATTTGGACAAGGATTAGAAGCCAATCAAATCTCCCCGACAATCCCTTTCTTTTCAATTTTTTTAATCCATTCTACCGTTTTCGGTTGAATATAATGTCCAAAACTTAAAAAACCATACACATCCATCTCACATAAAAATGTCATTAAATATTGTTTATGGTTAAATAATAAATATTCATTCTTGTTAGCTTACAAAACCATACACCGTTGATATATAAGTCAACTAAACTGTTAAATCAGTTCCTTTTTCAGTTGTATTCGGTGGTCTATCTATCCAAAAAGAAAAATTGTATTTATAGAAACATTTATGTTTTGTATGTTATGAGTAAACTTATAAATCATGATAGTATACGCACGCTTATATAATGGCATTATCGTTTTATTTAAAAGTTAAGTACAGCCTTACTTGATCAAATGCATTTGAAATATATATCCAAGCACGATGATTGAAATATCGATTACCTTGTTAGTAATATAAGCACATAATTGTGATCTTATCGTAAGACAGCAATATTACGATGTAGGATCATACTGGTTCAGTTTTTAATACATCCAACTGTGATCTTAATTATCACCAACATATGATTCCCCGAAAAAGTATTATTGATTTCTTTTGAATTAAAACCATCTGCTGAAAAAAAAGGAAAAACACATCCACCTTTAGTTTCAAAAGTACATTTTTTTTTGCTTTCATCGTAGTGAGTAGTGACTTATGAGATGATGCATTTTGTTTTTTATTTTGCTTTGTCTAATCAATTTGGACAATATATCTCCTCCTAGATTACCTTGTCGGTCCAACCTCCGCAACAAAAATATATGGACCACCCTCTAATTCATTAATAACAAAAACAAAAAAAATTGAGGAAAGAACGTCCATGAAAATTATTTAGAACGTATAAAGCTGCATATTAGTCATGAAAACAATCCTCCAGTTGATTTAATTAATCAAGATTTTCATGTGATATGATGTGCATATCTCGGATGTGCATACAAGTAATTGACAAAAACACAAGAAAAACACTATTATTTAGAAAGAAAAAAAAAAAATCAACATGCCTTTATTTATTTGTTATATAATAAAGTCTTCTAACTCATACAATTCGGAGACATGAAGAGAAATGGAAACGTGGGATTGTTCCACAAAGATAGGGAACATAACTCCACTAATTATTTGCAATTACAACAACAATTAAGAGAAAACAAAAAAGAAGAAGACATATTGGTTGCTTTGACTAGTCCCGAGCATCGTTTACTAATCTCATGAACGTCGTCGAACATGGCATAACACTTTTGAGAATCTGTGTACTATATTTATGGGCCCTTATTAGTAGGCCCATTTGGACCAATAAAATGAGGTAAAAATCGATATTACCAAAACTAATAAAAATGGGCGCTTGAAGTTAAGATTCTCCCGCTCTCTTCAAAGATATCCAAATTTCGAAAGTTATTTTTATTTCATAAATTTCTTAATTTCTCCATAATTTCAAAACTGATTTATTTTATTTCCTAAAAACTCTCATTTAATTTCTCCACTACACCCGTTTAGCTCGTCTCTCTGCGTCTATTCATCTATAACTTTCGTCTCTGCCTCATCTTTCTCCGAAACAAACACAGATATGGCTGTGAAAAGCAAAACGATGAAACGGGCTGAGCCAGAGTCAGATCTGTGTTTTGTGGGGAAACACATGTCTGTTGTGGAGGCTATGATTAGATGGCCTCTTCGCTACAAATCCAAGAAACCTAAGGTTGAAACTGCGACACTAAAAACTCCAAAAATCAGGTAAAATTGTGTTGATGATTTTTTTTTGGTTCTTTCGCTTATTCTATGGTTTTGTTGCTTATCTTCTGTTTCGTGTTTTGGATTACAGTGTCAAAGACGAGGTAAAGCAAGCGAAACGTCACTACGAGCAAGCTTTGGTTGATGGAGCTCTCATCAATCTCAATGACGATGTCTACGTCACGGTACATTTAACTTCCTGAGATCTCCATTGTTATTGTCAATCTCAGTTTAGATTTTGGTGCTGTGACAGTTTCCATGGTTATTGTCAATCACTGTTAAGATTTTTCCATGCTTATTGTCAATTTCAGTTGTTATGTTGGCATTCGAAATACTGAATTAGCTTCTAGAGATGTCTCTTGCTTATGAACCTCAATCTCCGTGATTTTTATGTTGGTACATTATTTGTGGTGCTATGCGTTGGATATTTCCATCTGATCCTTATCATGTAATTACCACGCAGGCTGAACCAGGTAAACCGAACTATATTGCCAAAGTTGTTGAATTGTTTGAGGCTGATGATGGGGAGCCTTACTTCCGGGCTCAATGGTTCTACAAACCAGAAGATACTGTGAGATGTTTTTTTTTTTTGCATTTTGAGTTTACTAGATTCTTAACTACAAATGTCTGCATAAATTTATGCTCCTCATTTGTGGTCTGTGTATTCCCTAGGTGATCGAAAGACTTGCGCATCGTGTGCAAGAAAAGAGAGTGTTTTTATCAAATGTTGAGGATGATAATCCTCTCACTTGCATTCACTCCAAAGTCAACATTGTGAAAGTCCCATTACCTAAGGTATCAAATACTCTTACTTCAATGTCACAGTGTATGAAAAACGTTAGGCGATTTGGCTTCTGGACTCATTAGCACTTTTTACCAACAGATTGCTTCACGAACTGCAGACAGAATTATACCTCCTTGTGATTTCTTTTACGATATGAAGTATGAGCTACCACACCTGACGTTTTCAAACGCAAATGATGGTACCTAAATTTCTCTTCTGTTTGATTACGGTTCTGTAATGTCCCTGTTAATTTGTTTCTAGCACCATCCTAGACTTATTACTGCGTTTTTTTTTTGTATGAGCACCATCTTATCTGAGTTGGTCGTTTCGAGTGAAAATTACTGTACATGAATTTTATTCCTTCTGGTTACGGTTTTAATTAGCTTTCTTTTAACTGTAATGTCCATGTTGTGTACTTTCTAGCACTGTCCTAGACTTATTACTGTTTTTTACATGAGCACTATCTCATCTAAGTTGGTCATTTCTAAAAAACCTTAACACAAGCTCTGGTTTTTGCAATTTTATCAAATCATATCCTTATTAACTTTCTTCGTAGTTTTTTTTGAAGAAAACTGATGATTTTTGTTTTGCCAAAAACAGATAGTGCTGCATCATCCACAATTTCTAGTGAGTCTGACTCGAATGACTTTGAAAACCCGCACAAGGATGAAAAATTCTTATTGGATCTGTACAGTGGATGTGGGGCAATGTCCACTGGTTTTTGCATGGGGGCTTCCATATCAGGAATAAAATTAACTACGGTAAATCTTGTTATGAATACTCACATACCACAGTAATATTTTGTTGTATTTGAGCAAGATACTTTCTGATTTTGCAGAAATGGGCTGTGGATATAAATAAGTTTGCTTGTGATAGTCTTAAACGTAATCATCCTGAAACAGAGGTAAGTATATATTGGTTATTTTTGTAAAGTGTGTTAGGAGCGTAAATACAATATACACTCACGTGATTAATTCACTTTGAACGTTGAGCAGGTGAGAAATGAAGCTGCAGAAGACTTTCTAGTTCTTCTCAAAGAATGGAAAAAGCTTTGTGAGAAGTTTTCGCTCATTTCCAGCACTGAACCAATGGAATCAATTTCTGAGTTGAAAGATGACGAAGATGACGAAGATGATGACATAGATGAGGCAAGTATTGATACTGAACTCTCACCTGGAGAGTTTGAAGTACAAGAGTTCCTTGCCATCGCTTTTGGAGATCCTAATGATAAAGGGGAAAAGGCACTTCATCTTAGGGTATTTTCCTGAACTATAAATCAGAATTCCCAATTAGCTACAAACAATTTCATCTATTGTAAGATGTAATTCAAACATTAATGTTCTTTTATTTTCATGACTTTCAGGTGAGGTGGAAAGGGTACGGTCCTGATGATGATACATGGGAGCCTTATGCTGGCTTAGGGTAACTTTTCTAGATTCCACTATAACTTTTCTAGACTACCCTATAATACAACTTATGTATTGATATGATTTCTTTATTTTTTCTCCAGAAACTGCAAGGATAAACTAAAAGAGTTTGTGACAAATGGCTTTAAGTCTAATCTGTTACCCCTACCTGTAAGTCTTTTGTTTGCTTTGAATCGTATGTTTAGCTGTTTTTGATCTTCACCCTGCTTCTACATGTTTGATGTACAGTGCAAAGCATTATCGTCTTCATCATTTATGATAATTCTTATTGGTTCATAAAGAATACATCCTCTAAAATTTTATGGTTTACTCCTTACAATAACTTTGGCCTCTATAATTTTTGTTTGATACTTTTTCAGGGTACTGCTTACTCGGTTTGCGGTGGGCCTCCCTGTCAAGGGATCAGTGGCTTTAACCGCTTTAGAAACAAAAAAGCACCGCTTGAAGATCCAAAAAACCAGCAACTTTTGGTGTTTTTGGACATCATCGACTTTCTCAAACCAAAGTACGTGCTTATGGAAAATGTTGTAGACCTTCTCAGGTTTTCGAACGGGTTTTTGGCACGTTATGCTGTTGCTAGCCTTGTTGCGATGAACTATCAAACAAGGTTGGGTATGATGACAGCGGGATCTTATGGTGTCCCTCAACTTAGAAATAGAGTATTCTTATGGGCTGCGCAACCGACAGAGGTAAATATATGTTACATAATAGTTACCACTAATATATTTGTCTTAGAGGACATGATTTTTATTGCTCTCTCTTAATTTGTGACAGAAATTGCCTCCATACCCTTTGCCCACTCATGAGGTTCTCAAAAAATTCAACACCCCTACAGAATTTGAGGCAAGTGTAGACCATTGTACTTTTAAATTAATAGACTCTTATTATTGCACTGCTTATTCATCTGTTGTAAATGCAGGATATACAAGTTGGACGTATCCAAAAGGAGCTTCTTACATTAGAAAACGCTCTTACGCTGGCTGATGCAATTAGTGATCTACCGCCGGTGTGTATCTAAACTTAAGAACTGCCATTGTTGATTATGTTACATTATATCTATATAGTTCACTGATCAATGCTTTCTTAATGCTGTAGGTGACAAATTGTGAGGAAAATGATGTTATGAATTATGATGTAGCAGGTCCCAAGACAGATTTCCAGAAGTTCATTGGCCTCAAAAGATCTGGTGCGCATTTTGAACTCGATAAATTGGTAGTACCAACTTATCCAATATTAACGAATATTCTTATTTCAGAGACACGACTACCCATATGTGGTGGAGATTCGTCACACAGGTTATTCGATCACCAGCCGTTAGAATTAAAAGATGATGACTTGGAAAGAATATCCTACATACCAAAGAAGAAGGTGCGACAATTTTTTTGTGTTATATTTTGTGGCGCATTCTCCAAGCATTCAATGTAAAATCATTTCTTAATCATGTTATTTTTTCTTATTGCTACAGGGGGCGAACTTTAGAGACATGCCTGGTGTTTTAGTTCACAAGAACAAAGTGAAACTTGACCCTTCGGTGAAGCGAGCAAAGTTGAAATCTGGAAAATATGTGGTAAAAATTAACCCATGCACAACCTTATCATTCTGTTCTAGTTTCTTTGGCAGCTTCTTTATGACATGGCTTTGTGGTTTTTACAGGTCCCTGATTATGCAGTTTCATTCATAAAAGGAACATCAAAAAAGTGACTTTCTCTAACTAATATGCTTCTTTTGTAACCTCTTTCCATAAACTGAGAATGTTAGATTCACTAAAGGTAACACTTGTGCTATCTAGGCCGTTCGGACGCTTGTGGTGGGATCAAATTGTTAACACCGTCGTGACAAGAGCTGAACCTCACAACCAGGTAAGCTCTTTTGCTTTCATTTCCCATGTGTAGTGTACGTCCCTCTTTGCATTCTCTAGTGACTCTTTTTTCATTAAAACTGGTTTATGCAGTGTGTAATCCATCCGAAGCAAGACCGTGTGTTGTCTGTCCGTGAGAATGCCAGACTACAAGGGTTCCCTGATTGTTACAAGCTCTGCGGCACAATTAAGGAAAAGTAAGTCCTTGGTTCTTGCTGCTTCACTAGCTATGTGATTGGTGTATAGCACTGGAGATGCTAATATGAAAAAACTGGTTATTGCAGGTACATCCAGGTTGGGAATGCAGTGGCAGTTCCTGTAGGGGTTGCGTTAGGATACGCATTTGGTATGGCGAGTCAAGGACTGACCGATGATGAGCCTGTAATGAAGCTGCCCTTCATGTATCCTGAATGCATGCAGGCAAATGCAGAGGATCAATCTGATTGACATCTCCATCAGCCTCATGATATGATGAAATTCTCTATCTTTAAGACTGCTTAATGCTCAAACCATTGGCCTAAACTGTTAGCTCTGATCGTTTTCGTTCTTGTTAGTTTATTTTGATCTTTTGGAAACGCAATATTCATTCTATTTTAATTGGTCTTCGGTTTTAGAAAAATTCTCCGGTTTAATTTTTATCTGAGATTGTGGTACGCTTACACGTGGAAGATGAAGACTTGAAAAGATTTGGTTCACGCAAATAATCGCTCGAGTCCTTCATTTGGGCTTTTAGGTTATAATAATGGGCCCATAATTGATATCTCGTAACAGACGAAGAAGAGGCAGAGAACCGTTGACGAATCTTCTTCCTCTTCTTAATCAGGCTTGTTCTTCAATTCCCTCACTAAAGGGTTCGGGTTGAAGAGCAAAAAGAAAGAAAGAGGTGAGCCTTTCTCAACATAAATTTGTTGTTTAGGAGAATTATAATATCTTGAATCTAATCGTGGTCAGAGAAATTGAGAAAGTGTTTTTATGGATTCATTGCGGACAGAGATGGAGGACGAATATGTTATGATTGATCTTGATGACGTTTCAAGGCACATTGACATTCTATCAGATGCTCCTTACACTTTATCAGTTTAGTTCAATCCAATTCTTTAGTTTTAACGATTTGCTTAGGTTTTATGTTGTATTATTATGTATAAGTACCGTTTCGTTTTCTTCTCAGGGTTTGGATACTTTGAATCCGGTGTTGACCATTGATGGCAAAATCAAGCTGGTTGGTACTTCTGAAAGTTGCAACTACAATTTTTTCCAAGTTTAGTGTTACTCTTTGTTTAAACCATATTCTTAATCGTGTTAGATGTGATCTCTCTCAGGTTGGAGAATATATAGAAACAATTGGTACATGCCTTGCTTTCTCTGACAAGGGTTAGTTTCACTTGCTTTTCTTTCCTCTTTATTATGTCCCTTCGACTTTTACTGTGCTGAAATTTTGGGTTTGCACAAGTTTCAGCTGGTGAAAACCAGAAGAAGACTGTTGAACCTGTTGCCAAACTCCACAAGATTCTTAAGTTTAGGTTAGCTGCATTAGACAATGAAGATGGAGAAACAAAAACATCCATTCTGTAAAAGTTTTTCTCCTGTTCTAAGTCAATTGGAAACCTGAGTTTTTCTTCATCTTGTTCTTTAGACAAAAATCAAACTCTGCAACTACAAAGATCATATCTATATAACCGATAGATTATATGTAGCATCATATCTACATTTGCCTTTGTTGGCCTCTTGAAGTAGCAATCAAACTAAGACCAACAATCAAGAAACTAGACTAGAGATAGAGCCATACCATGTCTACTTATGGAGAGAGGTATAGTACTTCATGATCTTACATGGGAGTTTCCGGAGATTCGACGCATTACTTGATCATTCTTTGCGTCTGTGGCGTTTTGCCAAAAGGTAACTAAACAATTCACAACCTCTCAACGTTTTCATGATTTTGCTTCGGATTTCAATAAAATACAAATTCAACCAACCAGGGATGGACAAATTTTGCGTAATTCAATCACCAACGACCGAGACTCTGGTCTCTTGATCACCACTACAAGCTTTAATAATGTCATTCAGACAGGATAATAGAGCTAAGTAGATTCAAAGGCAGTATGTCCCAAGAAAAAAAGCGAATTCAAAGGCACATAAGCCCATATATATTGGGCTTTAAGCCCAAGATTTTTACAAATCTGACCCGGACCGTAATTAGGTCTGGGTGGCAAAGTTGTTAATAACACAAAAGAGATTTTAGATATTAAACCCTAGGCTTCTCAAATCGTGAGGTCTCGGCCATTGCTACCAACTTCGACTTCGAATTCATTCAGCCGCCGTTCAAATTGCTTCGTCGCCACCGGTAATTCCCTTTCCTTTTTGCTTTTCTTGTTCTTCTGTTTGTGTCCCCTACAGCCTCACTTTTAGGGTTTAGTTCAGTCTCTGTCTGTTTTCGAGCTATCGATCAAAAATTCTGTATTACTTTTTCACAAAATACAATCTGACATTAGTGTTTGTTTTGTAGAAGCAAAGAGTAGAGATAATGGCTGAAGAAGAAGCTAAGGGTTTGGATTACATACCGGAGATAATACTGAAGAAGAGGAAGAACAGGGATGAGCTTGCCTTTATCAGGAAGAAGCAACTTGAGTTGGGAAATTTCGGCAAGAAGAAGAAGAAAGTCTCTGATATCAAACGTCCTGAAGATTTTGTGCTGGAGTTCAGGGCTAAGGTACTCTTCTTAGTATCCTGATTTGGCCATTGAATTCAATAACATTTGCTTTTTGTTAAAACTTTGCTAAGTCATTGTCCATTAATTTTACTGCCTCAAGCTCTGCTTTTTTGCTTCTAGACTTGTCTACTACACCTTAGACCAGGTTTTGTAATCCATGGAAACATGTTTCTCTGAATTAAATTAAAAGCTATACACTTTTAGGTTTCGGTTCCAACTCATTTTGCATTTGACCAAGGTCTGCATCGTAAAGATCTTTCATTGCTTTATGTAGAGTTGAAGTGGCATGAAATTAGATTTTCGTCACATTCTCTTAGACTATAACTACGGATAACTATAACTCATTTACTGATATGATTTGTTTCACCTGTGAGATATCTCCTTGGTTTATTAAATTGGCCTTAGGACTTGTTGTTTAGTTCTGTTAATACTGCATAGTTCTTTGTAATTTGAAAGTTTTCTTTTTGTTGATTGTTTTTTCTTAAGGAAATAGATCTTATCCGGATGAAGCAAAGGGTAAAGAGGCCAAAGTCATCTCCTCCACCAGTTAAATCCGACCTGGTTTTTATCATACGTATACAAGGGTAAGCAATATTCTTCAGTTAGCTTTATCTTCCCCTTTGAATGTAAGTCTATCCCTGCCAGTTTTCTCATCCCACCTTTTTCTTTCTTGTGACCAGCAAGAATGATATGCACCCAAAGACCAAGAAGATTCTTAACAATTTGCAACTAAGGAGCGTCTTTACTGGTGTATTTGCCAAAGCAACTGACAGTTTGTTCCAAAAGCTTCTCAAAGTGCAGCCTTATGTCACTTATGGGTATGTAAAGACAATCCTCTTTCGATCTCTCCTTGTTGCTCAATTTCATTGCTGTTTCTCGATTCTCTTATGAGCTGACTGAAGTTTACCATTCTTGAAGATACCCGAATAATAAGAGCGTTAAGGACCTCATATTCAAAAAGGGATACACAATAATTGAGGGAAATCCTGTTCCTCTTACCGACAACAACATAATCGAACAGGTAAAGTTTCCAACTGTTAAAGTATAGGAGCTTATGCCAGATAATAACCATGCTGTTCTTAACCATTCCCACTTGTGTTACCCTAGGCTCTTGGAGAACACAAAATCTTTGGCATAGAAGACCTTGTGAATGAGATAGCAAGGGTCGGTGATCATTTCAGAGAAGTTATGAAATTCTTGGGACCCTTGAAACTCAACAAGCCCGAGGCTGGTGTTTTGCACGGGAAGAAACAAGTTTTCAGCGAAGGAGGAGATACTGGAAACCGCGAAGAGAAGATCAATGACCTCATCAACAAAATGAATTAGAAGCAGCAATCATTGTAATCGCTAGCTACTTACTGTGTTTTCCTTCAAAATCTGTCTGAGGCTAAAAAAACAACAGCTTGATGAAACTCTATTGCAATTTTGATAAAAGGGCATTACCAATTTTATATAACCATCGTTGACATAAGAGATTATATTATACACACGTGATGCGAACAGAGTAACATAAGCGAATGTTTTTTTCAAGTTTTGTCTTTCATCTTCTGAAGCTCCTCCTCTCTTTGGGTGCTTCATCTTCCTCTGGCAACTTCACAATCGTGTATGTTCCAGCCCCAATTAACGCTCCAAGAATTGGGGCAGTAAGGTAAACCCAAATAGCTCTGTAATTATTTGCTGCAATGGCTGGACCTAGTGTTCTTACAGGATTCATCGAAGCAGAAGTTGCAGGTCTGTTGTATACAACACGATGATCAGTAAAATGTATAATTATGTACAAGAAAAGAAATCGAGATATGGTTTGGTTTAAATCCATCTAGCGGTTACATACCCAGCTATGAGTATGTTAAGCATGACCGTTGCTCCTACCGCGATTCCCGCCAACTCTCCCACCTGTAATTTTGTCATTAGTTTTCAGACACGACCAAATTTCAAGATTCCTCTCATGTTTTTATGACTTATAGTTCTGTATAATTTACAGCTCTCGTGTCGGTGGCTACGGCTGTGACAACAAACATGAGGTTGAAGCTGATAATGAACTCCAAGGCGAAGGCTTGGCTGAGACCCACCGTTGGCACCGTCACGCCACCGCTCATCGTCGGTTCAAACACTGCTTTTAGTGCAAACGCCGCACACACGGAGGCCATGATCTGAGCTCCGATATACACCGGCACCTATGTTGGTAACATAATTAATTTTAATTAAGGTTATTTAGACACCAACAAATTTTATAATATTAGAGATCGCTGTATGTACGATCAGGTTTATATATTTTTACTAACCCATGTTAAATTTTAAGTCATATAAACTGTCAAGATGCATGTGCATGTCTATAAATTTCATGTGGTTCTCAGTAACATCCAAAAATGTGAACCAATTAAAATTTATAGTACTGACGTGTTTCCAAGGGAAGTGTTTGAGAGCAGCAAAGGCAATGGTGACAGCCGGATTGAGATGCGCCCCGGAGATGTGACCGGTCGATAAAATAACGATCATTACCGCCAAACCAGCCGTGGCGGCACAACCAATAAGTGTCACAGCACCATCTGTCTTCTCATTCACGATCGCCGTCGCTGTTCCGGCGAATATCAGGATCAATGTCCCAACAAACTCTGCACCCAACTATACACACACAAATTTGTATTGGTCAATGCTCAACGAATTGATAACATGATTATATGAAGTGTAGTTGTAATGAGAAATGTGTATATATGTACCTTGCGGTAGAGGGAGACGTTAGGGGGAGGGAGAGAGCAAGTGACCGGAGGGAGTCTTCCATCTTCAAGAGCCCATTCATTGTCAACACTGAAACATTTGCAGCTTCTTAGAAATGACTTTGGTGTGTATCTACCATTATTCCCATTCCTCTTCCCTTCGAATCCTCCAAAGAGCGGCGCTCCTGGAGTCCCGGGGGTTGTCGCCGGAGTTGAGGGCATTGATGGGATTTCCTCATGATCCATATCGAGGGGGTAGAGAGAGATGAGATCTTAATTTGAGGATATATGTTTTTGTTAAGATTGTTTGAAGTGATATAGAATTGAGGGATGTGTCGGGTATTTATAGGGAAAGACGTGAGAGTTGACTTATGAGTGAAGGATCCAAAATATATTTGGTTGGAGTGAGGAGTGAGTGGGTTGGTAATCTTCAGTTTTAATGCATGTGTCCTAAGGAAGACTCTTTACATAACATGAAATGTTGCTATCTTTTTGAGAATGAGTATTATTTTTAATTTTACTAACATGATACATGTATCGTGTACTAAAGAAGCTTTTGGCATGAAGAAGCAATAATTGTGGATTTCTTTCTCTATCGACATACATTATTGTGCTTAATTTGTTCTTCTCCATGAGAATGGAACTCTTGGGTTTGTGTGTGGTTGTAAGTTACTAGCAAAGAGAATGATGATAAAAGCGATGGTTCTTGACCTTTCCTTGTCACAGACTGTGACTCACAGTCGACTCTTTTTCTTTTGTGCACTCTTTTTGTCTTAATCTCTAATACACAGAAAAAGGTAAGAAGAACAGTATTTTAACCAAAAGAAAATATTGAATAATATTGTAATGAAAGAAATGATTTGTTTTAATATAATGTATAATCCTTGCATGTATTAACACCGAATATTATGATCGAATCGATACAGATGGTTGTGTAGTTTGGAAGTATAAAAATGACTTTCATGCTTTAAGCCTTTAATCTCCCCATGCAAAAACTATACGGGAAATATACAATTATGAGAAGAAGTGAGGCTATCAGATTACCTCTATATAAATCTTGTTTTTTTTAGTTAAAAAACAAGATTATACTTTATACATGTCAAGTAAAATATATATTTGAGTGTATATTGTCATTATTAATAAAAAATCAATTTAGAGTACATTTCTTCATTTAACTATTTTGAATGCCTCTTATTTAATTTGTACACTTTTAAAGTTATTCGTTTTCTAATTCCAAAGAGAATCTTTGATGACCCGTTCACAACTCTTTAGAATCTAATTAAGTTAAAATAGCAATTTCTAGCCTTCTCATCAACCATCGTATATAGTGTCTTCGATTTAATTATAATAATTTCTCTAAGGTATAAGTTACTTGAAACCTATATTCGCAATTATAACTCATGCTTACGTATACATACTTTTCTAAGTTTCATAGAATAAGAAAAAGAGTGGTCTAGGTTTGACTAACATAACTATGTGTACAGTGTACATAAAGAGGTCTATCTATACATCCGCAGAATATATACCTCCTATCCTAAGACTAAGATAGTTATTTAAGTTTCGTCCATTCCCTTGAAGTTAAGTCACATTATGTCATAGAATATAAATATGGTAAAATAAAACAATAAATCATGAATGTGTTTGGTGGTGTTGGATTGTTGGGCGTGGTGGAACAAATCAGGACCGTTTAAAAGATGTGAAGTGACTGTTTGTTCTAAAGCCCACCGTCACAGATAATATAACTATGCGTTTTCTTATATTTGGATGAACTTTATCTAACCATTCACTTGTAAAAACAAACTAGGACTTAATATTTTGTTAGTGTAGAGATGATACATGGTTAGGAAAATTTAAATTAAAAAAAAATTACGAAATGATATGATTTTGAAGGGGATGTATCAAAGGAGTGTAAATAGAACTGTTGTAGGGTCGAATAAAATTGTCAAAAAAGTCAAGTCCAAATTATGTTGTCCCTCACTAATCGTGGCTACCATGAATTGGTCAACTTTATTCCAATTTCATTATAGTAAATCAAAATAGCTGGCTCACTTCACTGTGTTCGTTGAGTCTTATTTTGTCTTCTTTTCCTTTTTTGTTTTTTTCAAAGTTTGCATTACCCATATTCGACATGATGTTTTAAATAAGCGTGTATGAAGGGATTCATTTATTTGTATTAATACTATTTTTTTTATGTACATCAATATAAATTTTATATAAGACTATTTATCTAAGTTTCTTAAAGAAAAACAGAGACTATTTATCTAAGTTTCTTAAATTGGACAAAAACGAAAGAAAAGCTAATTACAACTCATCAGGAGTTTGATACTCGTCCCAAGATTGCTGCTGAACCACACAATTAAAGCAAGCGTGATAATAACTACTGTGTCAAAAGAAAAAAAAAATATATTGTGTGTGATGCCATTATTGTTTCGATTAGTGGATTCAAAAATTAATAATTGTTTCCAATTAAGCTTATTCCTGCATTACTTAATTTGGGGAAACTTATATTTTATTTGGATCTTTCTTGTCGACACTTAAGTATAAGTATTATTGATGCAAAAGAAAAATTCGAAGATTGTGCTCTATGTTATGCACAGCCGAAATTGGTGGTATAATCATCCACGTGAAGATTAGAAGGAACGTATAAATAACTTAATATGGTAATATAGTGGACAACAAAAGGCCCATTAATATATAGGCCCAATATACTTATGGACGCTGTGCGTTTAGTTTCCGACCGGTAGGTTGAGCTACAATTGATCGAACCGTAATTCGATAGTCTGGTCCGGTAAACATATCTGAAACGCTGATTTGTTTGGAAATTGCGGTTAACGGGGTGGAACTCAGAAACACGATGAAATTGGCGTCGAGCTTGGTTCCTCATCAATGGCGTCTCTTAACATCACCACAGATTTGTCTACAAGCTTTTGTTTTTTCCACAGGTACTTAATCACTTCTTCCAATCCTTGAATTTGTCATCCATGGTTTCGTTTTTCTCCTCTTCTTACCTCTCTTACACTCACTCTTCTTCAGGCAACACCACAAAGTCTCACACGTTCTGGTCTCCGACTTTGCGTCAATATCGGAATCTTCAGACTGCTGTTTCTCCAATCGTCTGTTCAAGCTACTTGCCCACTTCCTACATTACTCAGAAGCAGATTGAAATCCCTACCTCCCCTGTATATTCCCCTTTACAACCCTTGTTTGTTTACTCACAAGTGTCGAGCTTTGGGTTTACAATTTGTGGGTTAAGACAATAAACGAATTTGGATTTGGTTTGCAGGAAAAACAACCGCCACCAGTGCAGGAAGGTTTGGGTGCTTTTCAAAAGCTGCCCATGGTGATGCCATCAATTGATTTATATTGTTCTGCACTCAGGAAATCTAAAAGAGTTCAACCAACCAAAGGTAATTGATTCTTTATCTTTTTGTTTTTGTTCACACATTCACTCCTTGGAACTCTTTCACAGAGTCTTTGTCCATTTTTTCATCTCAGGCATTGCTAATATTGCAAAGCGAGAAAGAAATAGAGGTGCTAAACAGCTTGATGCTCTCATGAAAGTAAGTTCGTTGCATCCTTTCCATTGAAATTCTGCAATGTTAGTTGTCTTACCAAATCGGATATTGCTCCTTTGTTTAAGGAATTGGCTCTACCTTTAAAAGGATACATGGAAAGTTTTCCGAGGAAGAGACTCTTGCATCCATATGAAAGGTCTCTTATTGAATTGACACTTGGTGAAGGAAAGTACGAGGAGGTATCTCTATTATGCGTGCCCTCTAAGTTATTCAGCGCCCCTGCAACTGATTTTAGCATAGGCTTATTAATTAAGTTTTTAGGTGTTAGGAAAAGTTGACGTTCTGAGGAAGAAGATTCTATCTGTTGGGAAAGAACATGCTTCTCTATGTGCTAAGGTCAGACTCCTCAATTCTTTCAATTCTTTCAAATATAAGTTAATCTCATATTCTGTAGATTGTGATTGGTACTGCATCAGTATAGGCCTTATAAGCTTCATAGCTATCCCATTGTTCCATCTTATTCTTTCATTAATCAGTGTAGGAAAAGTTAAACATCTTTCAATTTTTTTGCAGGCTTTGTCAAAGAAAGAAGCAGAGGAACGCTTGAACGAAGGTGTGGAGAAGCTTGAGTTGGTTTTCCAACAACAAGGGAGAGCTGTTGATGATTTGCTAAGTATAGCGAAGGTACCTTGCTAAAATCTTTTGTTTGTCTCTTCCAGTGGTTTGACCGATTTGACTTAATTAACAGAACTGTATGTATGAAAAGAGTTACGCATTTTGCAGGTTTTGAGGGCTATGCCAGTTGTTGACTTGGAAATGCCAACTCTTTGTCTCGTCGGAGCACCAAACGTTGGGAAATCATCGTTGGTCCGCATTCTTTCAACTGGGAAGCCTGAGGTCTGCCTTATGTGCCAATCTTTAAATATGTGATAAAACTTGCATCGTCTCTATGCTTATGATGTGTTGGGTTGTCAGATATGCAATTATCCTTTTACTACCAGAGGAATTCTGATGGGTCACATCGATTTGAACTACCAACGATATCAGGTAAGCTACTTGCTTTGTTTTGTGACTTATGTTCTACTCACATTCCTCATGGTTGAAATTACTAATTATCCAGAAACGCCTTACAGGTGACAGACACCCCTGGGCTTCTTAGGAGATGTGATGGTAAAGTCTAGTTGCTACAAAATCTCTCGTGGATGCATGATATTATGATATTTGATTAAGTCTTGATTGTTGTTTTTTTGGCCATTACAGAGGATAGAAATAATCTAGAGAAGTTAACTCTTGCTGTACTCACTCATCTTCCAACTGCTGTTCTATATGTTCATGATCTAACTGGAGAATGTGGGACTTCTCCTTCTGATCAGGTATTTAATGAAAAACAAATTCTTATGGTCATTGCATCAGATGTGCCAACAAAACACAAGAATGCGTAAATGTGCAAATCTGAAGTAGACAGAACATATGTGATGTCAATAAACGGCTTTGAGAAGTCCTGATTCAGTTGTGCATTTGTTTGGAGGGTATTGCAGTTTCGAATTTATAAAGAGATCAAAGAGAGGTTTAAGGATTACCTGTGGATTGATGCTGTGTCCAAATGCGATCTGCTGGAAGGCTCACCGGTGATCTATGCCAAAGAGGATAGAAGCAGCGATGACGCGGAAATCATGAAGTACCGGGAAACAGGACCTGATGAATCAATTCATGTTTCGGTGAAAACAGAACAAGGTCTCATTGAGGTATGGAACTTACCAGAAATATTTAATGTCGAAAGATTGCAAGAGTGTGTTTTGAGTGGTCTGTTTCTCTACATGGCTTGCAGCTAAAGAGCAAAGTGAAGGAAGTACTGAGTAATGAGATGGAGAAGATCAAAAGTGCAGAAAAAGTTGATCAAAGCGTTGGTAGTTGTTAGATATGAGATTTTGCCCATTTTAGCATTTTGCTTTTCTTCTCATTGATGTCCCCTTTTTTTTTTTTTTTCCTTAAATTATATAGGATTAAAACGTAATGCATTATATGAAATTATAAAACATTGATGATTGTATTAAAATAAGATAAAAAAAAGCTATTAAAGGAAATTGAGAAATAAAATGTAATCCCTTAATAATAACGTATATTACGAGTTAACGACAAGTGTTTCTGCTGCTACCTAATTAACTTTAAAAAAAAAAAATATTAACGAGTTTCTTAGTAATAAATTTTATTAATCTCTTATAAACTTGTAATATTATAGGTATATATTTTTTTTGCTCTCATTGGATTTGGTTTGCATATTAATTTAGCAATAATGCAGGTTATAAGATTAGCATTAAAATTTAAAATAGCAATAATGAAGAAAAATTGTTGCCAAAGAATATTGTGACGCACAAAAAAAGGAACGATCCTAATAAGAACTAGAATTTGTCAGAAAGTAGACAGAAACAAGAAAACTAGTGGAGAAAGAAAAAAAAATCGGATTCAGAACATTTAAAAATTATAAAAAATAAAAGCGAGAAAAATAAAAAAATGGATATAATATAATCTCTTCATCTGCTTCCAGAATACTCCATTTTGATAAACCACCAAATCCTCTGAAACCCTAGGACCACGTCAAATCGCCGCCTTCTCTTGTATCAACTTGTGCTTTGATTTCCAGGTTCGATATCACATCACCGCCCTTTGTATATGTCAATTTAGGTTGAAATTGAATTTTCGTTTTTTGTTGGTGTTTTGTTTTACCGCAGATTTGATGAAACCAGATCGGGTCTAGTTCTAGATCCGTTCTAGTTTTTTTGTTTAATTAGGATTTTTCAGCGTCTTATCATCAATCCAAATGCTCCTCAAAATCGTGATTGATAGACATGTCTCTGTTTCTGAAAGACGATTCGATACAAATTCGCGAAGTCTGGAACGATAACCTTGAAGAAGAAATGGATCTGATCCGAGATGTCGTCGACGATTTCCCTTACGTCGCCATGGACACTGAGTTCCCCGGAATCGTTGTTCGACCAGTCGGAACTTTCAAATCCAACGCTGATTACCATTACGAAACTCTCAAGACGAACGTCAATATCCTCAAGATGATTCAGCTTGGCCTTACCTTCTCGAATGAACAAGGTAATCTCCCAACCTGTGGGACAGACAAGTATTGCATCTGGCAATTCAATTTCCGAGAATTCGATGTCAATTCCGATATATTCGCTCTCGATTCCATCGAGCTTCTCAAACAATCAGGGATCGACTTAGCGAAAAACACACAAGACGGTGTTGACTCGAAGAGATTCGCAGAGCTCTTGATGTCCTCAGGGATTGTGTTGAACGAGAACGTTCATTGGGTTACATTTCACAGTGGGTACGATTTCGGATACTTGTTGAAGCTCTTGACTTGTCAAAACCTGCCCGATTCTCAAACAGACTTCTTCAAGCTTATCAATGTATATTTTCCGACGGTGTACGACATTAAACACCTGATGAAGTTCTGCAACAGCCTTCACGGTGGTCTCAACAAGCTTGCCGAGTTGCTTGAGGTGGAGAGAGTTGGGATCTGTCACCAAGCTGGTTCCGATAGTTTACTCACCTCTTGTACTTTCAGAAAGCTTAAGGAGAATTTCTTCGTTGGCCCGTTGCAGAAATATTCTGGTGTTTTGTATGGATTAGGTGTTGAAAATGGTCAGCTTTCTATCTAAAACTAAATCAAATAAAATACTGTATTCCTTCAAACTCTTTCTCTTTTTCTTTTCACTCTTTCTTGGTTTGCAAGATCTCTCACACAATCGGATTTAAAACTACAGGATATAGCACCAAATTAACTAAAGGAAACTTAAGAACGAAGAGATATGACCACAATTGTCTCATAATCCAGTTTTTCCTAGGAAAGATGATATGTATGTAAGTATCGAAGCGCCTTAGCCATGGAAACACAGCGGGGGAAACAGAAATTTGTTGGTTCTGTATACGTGGGCTTATAAATGTAAGGCCCATTATTGCTATTAGATAGGCCCACTAAATTGCAATCAAAGAGTTTGTTTTTAGCCATTTTTTAAGTCTCTTTTAAGTATTCTCCTTCCCGCAAGTGCCATTTTTCAGCTTCGGCCAGTCAGTCTCTTCACTCTCTTCTCCGACGGTCCTGCTCCTGCAGCTCAATGTATTGACATTTCTTCGTTTCGGGAATTTTATGTGATTGTTGTTGTTTTGTCTTACGCGCTGGCTCTCAGTGATTCTTTTGATTTAGGTCTTGCCATGTGAGACTAACATTGGCTCGTTTACTGGCAGATAATAAGAATCTCTTCTGATCGTAAACGCATTCTTACATAAAACGTATCCTGGGTAAGTTTTTATGGTGTTTCTGGGTTATTGTTCTCATTTTCTTGTTTCGAAGCTGCTGATTTGGTGAAGGGTATAGCGTTCTAGGGTTTCTAAATTTTTAACGTGTCTGTGATATTAAACGCATTACATCGTTGTTATGTTAAGTTAGCAGTTGAAGCGTCAAGGTTTGAGTACTTGCATTTTTGTTACCACAATTTTTATTATGGTTGAGACGATTGGTCGTCATATGTGCATTTGCCTGTTCATCTATCTAATCGTTGTCTTTGTTTTGTTTGGCATATAATGTCCACTCTTTGTAGCTTAATTTCCATTAAAATGACTAATGAGTCTTATAATTCTCCCTACATAACCTGTTTTGTTTCTTAGATCTGTCCTTTGTCAACTATTCCTGAAAATCTGGTGAGAACTTTTTGTTACAGGTCATTTGCTAGGATGGATAACAGTTCTGATGAAGAGTCAGAGATCAGTGAGTCTGAGATAGATGTCTATTATGAAAAACCTTACGAGCTACTGAAGAATGGGGATTACAAGGTTAAGGTGAAGGACACATTCAGGTGCCCCTTCTGCTCAGGGAAGAAGAAGCAGCATTATAAGTATAAGGAGCTACTTGCTCATGCGTCTGGTGTTGCCAAAGGATCTTCGAGTAGAAGTGCTAAGCAAAAAGCAAATCACTTTGCGTTGGCAAAATACATGGAGAACGAGCTTGCTGGTGATGCTGACGTCCCTCACCCACAAATTCGCTCATCCTCGTCGAAGCAGTCTCAAGCAGTTGTGAGTGATGTTTATGTCTGGCCTTGGATGGGAATTGTCATCAATCCGGTAAGAAGAACTGATAATAAGAATATGCTCCTTGATTCAGCATACTGGTTGAAGAAGCTTGCCATATTCAATCCCCTTGAGGTGAAAACCCTTTGGATTGAGCAAGACTCCGTAGTTGCCGTTATTCCTCAGTTTCACAGTGGTTGGAGTGGGTTTAACAGTGCGACAGAGCTTGAGAAGAAATATGAGATTAGGGGCTGCAGCAAAAAGGACTGGACTGATAAAAGAGGAGACTGGAGGTCTAAGGATTATGGTTGGTGCGCACGTGCAGATGACTACAACTCTCAAGGGTCGATAGCAGAGTACCTGTCCAAAGTAGGAAAACTAAGAAATTTCTCTGATATCTCCAAGGAGGATATTCAGAATACGAATATTGTGGTGGATGATCTAGCAAATAAGATTGCTATGACAAATGAGGATCTGAACAAGGTCCAGTACAAGTACAATGAGAAAGCAATCTCTCTGCGCAGGGTTCTCATAGAGAAAGACGAGCTGGACCGAGCTTACAAAGAAGGTTTGTACTGAATATTGATTGCTTATGTTTTGCCCCGTCTGCATCCGTGTTTACTTTTGGTACCTTTTTCTCCAGAAACAAGAAAAATGCGGGAGGCTTCGCGGCAGGATATCACCAGGATCTTTAGAGTAAAGGAGAGGTTGAGCAATGAATTGGAGGCTAAAATGAAGAATCTGAAGATTTGGTCCAAACAATTGGACAAGAGGCAAGCAATAACTGAACTGGAGAGACAAAAGCTTGATGAAGACAAGAAGAAGGTTATATTTTGTCATTATAGTATACTTACGCGTTTATGTTTTCATGGTACTGATGATTTTTTTGTTTTCCTTTGTTATGGCAGAGCGATGTCATGAACTGCTCCCTCCAGTTGGCTTCAATGGAGCAGAAAAAAAGAGATGATCGTGTCTTGAGTCTTGTGGAAGAACACAAGGTGGGGTTTCAGTAAATGGCTCTAACTAGATCTATATGTACTTGGCAAGTTCCAATAAAATAGTTTTCATGTTGGTGTTTAAAGTTTCCAACACTCTTCTTTCTGAATTCCAGAGGAAAAAAGAGGAGACTTTGAACAAGATCCTTCAGCTTGAGAAGCAGTTAGACAGCAAGCAGAAACTTCAAATGGACATTCAAGAGCTGAAAGGAAAGCTGCAAGTCATGAAGCATGTGGAGGATGAAGATGACGAGGACGTTAAGAAGAAAATGAAGGAGATGAAGGAAGAGCTAGAGGAAAAATGTTCTGAGTTACAAGATCTAGAGGATACTAACTCGGCCCTCATGATAAAAGAACGCCAAAGCAATGATGAGATACAAGAAGCACGTGAAGTATTGACTACGGTATATATTTTATATGCTTCCATGTTCTTGGGTGCTGGTGTAATATGTGCGAGTGAAATGTTAGTGACATTGTCAAACGCTAATTGGTTGAGAAATCTGTATGATAAGGATGCACAAGGGTGATTTTCCTACTGCTTTAGGATTCTCTCAAACAGCTTCACATATACTCACCATGATATTTAGTCCAGAATCTGTGAATAGTTTCAACAGCCATTGAGGGACATGAGCTGTCAGTGATTAATTGTCTGCATGTTTTGGGGTTTTCAGGAATTGAGAGAATTGTTGAGTGATCGAACCAACATAAGGGTAAAGAGGATGGGAGAACTTGATGAAAAGCCCTTCATGATAGCATGTAAACAGAGATTCACTGGCGAAGAAGCTGCGGTGCAGCATGCCATGCTTTGCTCGAAATGGCAGGAAATCCTCAAGGATTCAGCGTGGCAACCATTTAAACATGTGGGGACTGGAGACAAAATGAAGGTTTGTTAAGCCTTGAGATTCTTTCATTCTGGCTCTCTTGTCCCATTTCTGGTGAACGAGTAGTGATTGTTTTTTTTTTGGTTTTTGGAAATGGTGCAGGAAGTGGTGGATGAAGAAGATGAGCAACTTAGGAATCTGCGGGAAGAGTGGGGAGAAGAGGTGATGAACGCAGTTAAGACAGCGCTCGAGGAGCTTAATGAGTTTAATCGAAGTGGCCGCTACTCAGTCCCAGTACTGTGGAATTCCAAGCAGGGAAGAAAAGCCACATTGAAAGAAGTGATTGATTACATGACGCTGCAGATCAAAACTCTGAAACGCAAACGAGTGTAAAGAAGGTATGCAGTATTTTGTTCCTTAGTTTGCAGCATTGTCTCCTCACGGGTCACAAAGAATCTTAAGCTTGACATAGATTTGCTTATGGATTAGTAAAGGCTACAGAGACGTTTTGTGTCATAACTTGCAAATAAATCTGTTTTGGTTTAAGATATGAGCACACATAAAACAAGGATTTCCAGCTGGTTTATTCTATGATCATATTGAGTTGAACTTGTAAAGAATATTATTGAAACCAATTGGTTGTGTAGTGTTGCAGGAAACAGATGCTGGATGAAAAAGAAAAATTTGGTCGGCTTGGTTTCAAAAACTTCGAACCGTTTTAATTAGGTAATTCAATAAATTCAAGACCTGTATGTATATCTTTTGTAAAGTGTTGGGGCTTTTCTGCCTCATGGTGACTTTTGTCTTATACTAATTTATTTAACCCTATCGATGAGGTTTCTCTATTCCTTAGCCTTTGAAATCCTCAGCGATGAATGCGAAAATATGTTGGTTCTGTACGGACAAATATTTCGTGGGCCTAATAAAAGGCCCACTGTTGCTATTAAACAGACCCAATAAGATGCAATTCAGAGATATAAAGCCATCTGAGGTTAGTGTAGCCTCTTCACTCTCTTCTCCGACACTTCTGATTCTGAAACTCAATTTTGCGACATTAATGCGTTTCGAGTTTCTTTGTGATTGTTGAAGTTTTTGTCTTCGCGCCGAGTTTTTTTCGATAAAGGCGTTACGGCCTTGTGAAACTAATTTGGCCCTTTTACTCGCAGATAAATCGAATTCCTCCTGATCCTAAACACGCATTGATATAGGAAACATGTCTGGGTAAGTTTTTAATCTGCTGATTTGGCTATGGATACAGCGTACTTATAGCCTTCTAGGGATATTTTCTGGGTTTTTGATTTTTATTTATATATAATTAAATTGAATGTTATATTGTCTGTTGGCAATTGAAAGTTACAAGATTTGACTACACAGTTTTGTTTTGGAATTTTACTATGCTTACGTTGGACCGTCATAGATGCATTTGTAAATTCATCTATCTAATGCTTCTCTCTGTCTTGTTTGCTTATTTTGTTAGTGACTGGTCTTCTTGTGTTTATATGATTTTTCTTTGATTTCACAATGAAAATGTTCCTTTTTACAACTCGGACCACTTACTAGATAAAAGTTCATCTTTATCTGCGCTGTGTCGTTGGCCCTTCTGTTTTAATGAGTCCTATAATTTGCTGTCTGAAGTGATGATGCTGCTCCTGTTGTTCCTACTGATGCTGAGGCAGCTGCTATTCCAGAGGATTTGGATCTTATGACTGCATTGGAGCTGACCCTTAGGAAGTCACGTGCTCACGGTGGTGTGACCAAAGGTCTCCATGAAAGTGCTAAGCTCATTGAGAAGCGTGTTGCCCAGCTCTGTATTTTGGCTGAAGACTGCAACCAACCTGATTATGCCAAGCTTGTTAAAGCTCTATGTGCAGATCATAGCATCAATTTGCTTACCGTTCCAAGTGCCAAGACCCTTGGTGAATGGGCTGGTGTAAGTCTTCTGTTTTCTCTGCATTTAGCTTGTTAAATTTGTCATGTGATGTTCTTTCTTGGGTTTCGTCTTAAAGGTAGATTGTAATGACCAATGTATCTGGTGACAGCTCTGCAAGATCGATTCAGAAGGCAATGCTAGGAAAGTTGTTGGATGTTCTTGTGTTGTAATTAAGGTAAAGAGACCTTATACTCAAAATCTCCATAACTTGGTATAGACTCGATTTCAGTGTCTGGTTCTCACACTTGGGATTGAATGATTGCTTTTGCTTGTCGCAGGATTACGGAGAGGAAACAACTGCCCTCAACATCGTTAAGAAGCATCTAGAGTCTCACTAAAAGGAAGAGAAAGCATTTCAATGCCAAATGCAAGAATATATAAGATTTCTTGTGTGTTTCTTCCAGTTTAGAGGAGTGCTCTCGGAATTTGTTTGGAACCACAAGTTATGATGTTATGTAAGGCTCTACTCTTTCAAGACCCATCACGGTTCGCCTCAGAGCCAACCATATTTGCTCACGTCTTGTTGCCTTTGCCAACATTTGACAGTTGATAAAATTTAGCTTCTCTCTATTAATCAAGCTATTATTTTTCTTATTGTTATTCGTATCAAGAAAATTGATGATCTTAAAACTTTCACGATTAAGAAGGCGGGAACATGTGTTGTTAAAAAAGTAACTAACTTTTTTTGGTTGGTGACTCTGCTTTCACTCTTCTTCTCAAGTTTCAACTTTATAATCTTTTTACCCGTATCATTTTA
Organism: Crucihimalaya himalaica; assembly: GCA_004349715.1. Lineage (NCBI taxonomy): Eukaryota > Viridiplantae > Streptophyta > Magnoliopsida > Brassicales > Brassicaceae > Crucihimalaya > Crucihimalaya himalaica. The sequence continues at coordinate 458,412 of SMJT01000002.1, forward strand.
TTCCTCCGAATCTGTGCACATGTCTAAACACAATAAAGAACAATTATGGAAACAAATTTATGATTCAACACAATCTAGATGTTCACTGAAAAATTAAAGAAAAACCTAAATTTCCTTTTTTTTTTTTGAATTTTTAGAGATGATTCTAATTTTGTAATTAGTAATATAGAAGTAATCCATGTTTACCACACCGCTTAACCTCACAGTCACCCGAAAGTTGTCTTCTTTTGTTGCTCTGACCTTAGGATTTGAAGCGTTGCCGTCAACTACAGGGTTTTATTGGGTGAGAGACGCAGGAGTGTTTGATTACGTTTTTTTTAGGGTTTTGAAGTTTGAGAATGTTTGGGGAAGAAGAACAAATGACTGCTATTGTTGGATTTGACCATCTTTCGAAAGCACTCATCGAAGCTGGAAAAAATCTTCGTAGCCCTCCTTCAACTGACGAGCTTCTTAGTCTTCTCGATGTACAAATTCTCTTCCCACCAGTTTCTTTGATTCTTCAAACCAAAAATCGTTGCTTTTGCTATCTTCTTTTAGAGTTTGGTGTAAAGATCCTGCTAGGTTGGATTCAAAATGCGATTAGGGTTTCTCTTTCTTGCCGATAAGGAAAGCTGTATTCTTGATTTCAGTTATGTTTGATCAAAATTTTGGTGCTTTTTGGTGATTTCGTTGCGTTTCTGGGATATCGAACTTGTCAATTTGGTTGAAGGCGAATCCTTTTTCTAGCTTCTGTTGGATTTCTAATTCAATTTCTCTGGCGTAGGAAACTGAGTCTCTGCTTAGAGATGTGGAGCAGGATCCACCCTCGTCAATGCAAAGTGCCCTAATTCCATCGAGGAACGCTTTGGTATCAGTAAACCTTTTAAGCCATCCTGATTCTGATGTTAGGGTTTCAGTTCTGTCCTGCTTAACCGAAATTGTGAGGATAACTGCCCCAGAAGCTCCTTACAGTGATGATCAAATGAAGGTATGACCAAATCAAATTCCGGTAACACTGTATTCAGTTTCATCCCTCTCTCTCTCTCTCTCTAATGCTCTGTTGGATTCTACTTCTTTGATATTACAGGAGATCTTCAGGTTGACGATTGAAGCTTTCGAGAAACTAGCTGATGCGTCCTCTCGCAGTTACAGGAAAGCAGAGTCTGTTCTTGATAATGTTGCAAAGGTCAGATCATGCTTGATGATGTTGGACTTGGAATGCTATGACCTCATTCTACATATGTTTCGGAAGTTCTTGAAAATCATAAGGTAGATTTGATTTACAAAATCTTATTTACAATACTTGAGAAACTCTTTAGATCATAGGCTGAATGTTAGTTCTTCTGGGTGTGCATCTAATAGACCTGATCATCCTCAAGTGGTGCTTTCATCAATGGAATTGATAATGATTACAATAATAGATGAAACCGATGAAGTATCCACGGATTTGCTTACTATTCTCTTAGCAAGTGTCAAAAAGGAAAATCAGGTATGGTTTCTTCCTATTTCAAGTTAAATTATCTTGCAGTCAATTAACTTGGGTTGATTTGTCTTCTCTTCATGTCTTAGAATGTTTCAGCAATGTCTTGGAGTCTTGCGGAGAAGGTTCTTAGTAGATGTGCTCGTAAACTGAAACCATACATCATCGAAGCTTTGAAGTCTACAGGGACTAGCTTGGATATGTATTCTCCAGTAGTTTCGCCCATATGCCTGAGTGTTTCTGACACTACTAAAGTCCACAATATAACTAACACCAAAGAAGATGAGGTATTCTTGATACTCTGGGCTCGATGCTTTGATGGTGGATTGAGTTGTTATATGGTCAAATCTTGAAATCTCATATTCTATACGTTACAAGCTATCTTTTTCATGGTCCAGGCAGCTAAAACGAAGTTGGGGAGACGGGTAACTCTAAGTGGTTCAGTAGAGGTATTATATTTGGCGAGCTTGTTTATTTATAGAGTTTCAGCATCTTTTAACAGTGTTGTTTAACCAAATATCTTGATCTAGGAGAAATTGGGTTTGGGGCATTCTCGCAAGGAGAATCTTTTTAAAAGTAGTTCCAAGAGATCTCCAAGAGATAGAACCCGACGAATCAATGAAAAGGACAAAGTTAGAAATGGAAACAATTCTAGTTTGTTGAAACAGAGTCTGAAGCTAGTGCGGTCTGAAAGTACAGATGCAGAAACAGAATTAGGAATTACAGGGAAGAGAGGACGGAAACCCAATTCTTTGATGAATCCTGAGGATTATGACATTTCCTGGCTTTCTGGAAAAAGAGATCCTATAAAGACGTCTTCAATTAAAAAGTTCCAGAAAAAAGGATCTGGGGGAGTATCATCACTTGGAAAGGTGGCTGCCAAGAAAACACCTTTGCCTAAAGAAACTTCTCCAGCCACTAGTAGGGCTCTGACGAGTTCACTTAAACGAAGCCGGGTTAAGATAGATGAGAGTGATTATGATTCGGATTCTGATTCTCTTTCTTCACCGAGATTGAAGAAATTGGCATCATGCTTCAGGGATGAAGAGCCTCCTAAAGAAGAATCAAACCAAGAGGAAGATGGCAGAAAGATTGGAAACTCCAGCAAAAAGACTAGGTCCCAAAATGGTTTAGAGAAAAGTCAGAAAACAGCCAAGAAGAAGCCAATTGTAGAAGCTAAGATTGTAAATTCCAGTGGAAAGAGATTATCAGCTCGCTCGGATGCTAAAAGAAAGAATTTAGAACGTGCATCCCTAGATACTCCTGTTCCACAGTCACCAAAGAGAAAGGTCGAAAACAAGACGATCATAGATTTCTTTGTCGAAATAAATGATACTGTTAAACGTTGTGTTGAATTTCTCGTTTGGATCAACTGTGCAGATTGCAGCTAGAAAATTGGCAGACGAATCTGAAGAAACTCCAAAGAGTCATCCGACAAGGAGACGGACAGCGAGAAAAGAAGTGGTATATATAATAAGCTTTTTCACCTTCTCTCCCCATTATTATATATTAGCCATTGATTGTCACCTATCTGTTACCATGTGATATATGGGTTTCCATCTTTCAGGAGTCTGATACAATTGGCTTTGGTGAGGATTTGGTCGGCAAGAGAGTTAATATCTGGTGGCCGCTCGACAAGACGTAAGTGTACTGGAAACTTGAAGGTTCTTATTTCCTAGTGTACTGTAATCTTTTGCTTTTCCGTTGATGGTCTTGCACTGTGCAGTTTTTATGAAGGCACCATAGATTCTTATTGTACTCGTAAGAAGATGCATCGGGTGAGAGACTATCTCTGAAATGCTATTCAATTATGTTCCTCCTATCAGAATCATGTCTGTTTCTTAGTTGATTCATATGGAATGTTGTTCCCCCACTGTTTACAGGTAATATATTCTGATGGAGATTCAGAAGAGCTTAATCTCATCAAAGAACGCTGGGAGTTACTCGAGGATCACACTTCTGCCGATGAGGTACAAGTTTCTTCTTTTTGTTTTGGAAGAAAGTGTATCTGCCGTGCTTAATAATTTCCCTACAATAAATCAGCAGGATAAGGAGGTTGATCTGCCAGAGTCTATTCCTTTATCTGACATGTGAGTGAAACAGTTCATTACTGTGATCTGTGTGAAGTTGCAATATTTATCTCTCATGGTCTTTAAAAGCAAGAGTCTTTACGGTTCTTATGATGTTGCAGAATGCAGAGGCAGAAAGTCAAGAAAAGCATAAACGTGGCAGTGTCTGTGGAACCGACTAGTTCCTCAGGGGTAAGGTGTGTGAGAATTTACTAGAATTCAAGTTGTTGTTTATATGAATTTTATATGATTCCTTGTTCTGAGTGAAATTGGCATGTATATATATGGTGATAGATCCTCCAGTAGAACACTTCATATGAAGAAGGAAATTGGCAAAAAGTTAAATAAACAAGTTGATAAAACTAGAGAAGTAAAGAATCTTAGATCGTTGAGAGAGTTGAATGCTGAAACTGACAGAACAGCAGAAGAGGAGGAAGTGAGTATAGAAGCTGAATCTGACAGAAGAGAAGAGCAGGAATACGAGGATGATTGTAGCGAGAAGCAAGAACAATCCGAACGCAAAGGTGTAGAAACTGAAGCTAAGGAAGAAGAGAAACAATTCGCAAATTCAGAGATTGAGAGTGAGAGCGAGGACTCAGAGTCAGAAGAAGAGCCAAAGTGGAGAGAAACAGATGATATGGAGGATGAAGAAGAAGAGGTTGATGACAAAGGGGCAAGCACAAGCTTTCCGGAGATTGAGAAAGATGAAGATGAAGAGAAAGAGTCATGAAGGAGTTATACAGTTAGGGCATTGTAAGCAAAAACCATATCAGAAAGATTCTTTCTGCTTAGACTCTTTGGTTTATCTTTCTTTCTTTGTAGATTGTTATTGAACTAGTTTTCAGATGACGTCACCTGGTTTGTGTTGTGTCTAAAGTTTCTTGAGAGTTTGTGACATTGTGATTAGAAGTCTTTATCGTTGTTACTTATACACTACACCCTGGTCAAGTGCCACGTTTCTCTGTGGGTTACAAAATCATTTACCACGTGCGACTTTGAAATTTTTGAACTGATAAAGAAACCACTTGGAAACTGTCTATGTGTACAATTACGTTCGACCATCTTGGACTCGACCGCGTGAAAATGAAAACTATTCTTGTCCACATAATAAAAGGTATTCTGAATAAAAGGTATTCTGAATAAAAGGTAACAACATAGATATAACATCTCCTATATATGGCAAGCTCACATTTCTCCTCAACTATTTTATTTTTTATTTTGCCAACCACTTATTATTTTACTATTTTTATACTTATTATTTTAAAACCAATAACCAAACAGATAAAAAAAATTGAATATACTTATAATAAATATATATTTCGAAATTTCAAATATTTAATCTCATGTATAAAGACTTTTTGTCTTTTTGTGTTAAATGCATTGATGTTTTAATTGGAAAATTATTATTATTTCCTATATTATAAAAAATAAATTTATTTGTTTGTATACCATTCTCATAGAAATAAAGGATGTACTATGTGAAGTGAAATAACAGAGAAAAGTTAACTTATAAACTATATATATCCTCTAATGTCGCAAAATGTTAACTATATCTCCTATAAATGAATTGTGTCGACTCAGAGATGTGGTGTACAACACTTGCAGTGTACGAGTTTATAATATATTCATTTATAGTTAAAGAATTGGGTTAAAAAATCACACCTCTAAAAATAGAATTTTAATACACATTTCGACTCAGAGATATGGTGTACGATACATCTTTTTGGTTTTCGAGTTTTATTTAAAAACATATTATAAACTCGTACACGATCATCATATATTATTCTTTTTTGGAAATTTTTTAAAATTCTATTTTTAGAGGTGTGATTTTTTGTCATATTTTTAACTTAAAAAGTTATAAAAAATCACCTAAAATCAATTCTACTAATCACCAACAACAAATTGTGATATTTTCAATTACAGTAGATTTGATATAAAATTCACAAATTATTGACTGAATAATAAGAGATTATGAATTATTTTAAATAATTTTACATAAATTTCAAGTTCCAAATAATAGGATTTGCGAAGATTTTTAAAATTTATCAGTTGAATAACATGTGATTTTTAAAATGAACAAAAATTTCATAAAATGTCAAGTCCAGTATATCCTCCTTAGTTTTTTTGTTAAGAAGAAAGTAGTAGATTTAAAAAGAAAAATGAAAAGTGGTATATTAAGTTTTTTAATGGTATTTTTGATATTTTTTCCTAGATAATATTATTTTCTACTACGTTATGAACAATTTTTTATTTTTAAATGATTGCTTTCCTCTTGTCATTTGTTGAATTTCATAAATATATATACATATATATATATATATATATGTATCATATATATTATTTTTTATCATTCACTAATCATAAAATTATAATTGGAGGTGGTAGACAGTTTTTTCCTGGAAAATTATGAATTAAAGAAGTAAATTTAATTCTATTTCATGATGCAAAAACAAATCCACGCGTACCTAACGCGCGTTGAGCGCGTGAAACAAAAAACCGTAGACTAAAACCCACGAAAATAAGCTTTTTTGCATAATTTAAAGTTTGAAATGGCCAAAAACGTGTGATTGGGCCTTACACTATCTATAAGACATCATCATTTATATTCTGTACAATATAAAATACATACATTACTTTCCCATTTTGATCAAAAAAGAACACACTTTACGCTCAACATTTATTTTGTATATATTGACAAAGAAAATAGTATCGGTTTCTAATCTAAATTATTATTTCTTTTTTTTAAGGGATATTGTCAAAACTACCATTTTCACAAATCTATATTTTCATTTCTACCACTGTACTTTTTTTGTACGGTTAAGAGATATACCATTTTTAATGGTATGAACTCAAAAAAAAAACATATATATCGTTGTTGTTAATATTAGGGAAAATTAGATATAAAAGACAAATATTTAAATATTTATCCATATGTGCATTATAAATGTAAGATTAATTACATGTGATTATGTATAATTGAAATTCTAATATACTCTCAATTCTTAAAATTTTTACAAAATCATTTAAAATTTCTAGAACTAATTTGATCTTCTTTGATTTTCCTTGATTTTTTTTTTTTATTTATTTAAAAAACATATACTTTTCTTTTGATTCTCGACGAAAACAATTAAGCCAAAATCAAAGAAAACTTCGGAGAAAAAAGGATTTACAACAACGATGATTGTGATTCTTCGTTCTATCTAAGTTTGCTCAAATTACATCAAATTAACGAAAATATGTATGTATCAAATAATAATTAGTGTATTCATTTAGGTTAATTTCTTTTATTTGCGTTGGTAATTTTTGTGGTAATGCGGCGATTGTTGTTCGTTCTCATGATGATTTCTCTTTATTTTTAGGTTTGAGGTTTTGTTTTGCTTCATATTTTTTTGTTGATCCGTTTTTATTTTTAAGATTAATGTATATACCTTGATTAATAATAATAATAATAAAAGTAAAAAAATAGTTGATGATTCTTTTCATTTTTAAGTTTGTTATTTCTTTGTTTAGTTTAATTTTTTAACTAATTGATCTGGTTAAATTTCTAGAATTAAGTACAAATATAAATGATATATAAAAACAAATTTGCTTAAATTCAAGTGTTATGGATTGCAAGGTAATTTTTCTCCTACGTTTTTCTTTATCAACAATAATTTTTTATTTTTTGGTATTAACGATTTCCATACACCACATGTTACATAGATTTGTAACTTATTTATTTGTCTCACATTAGTGAAATCAAACTTAATTAAGAGCAAGATAGAAAATAGGAGAAGAAAAGATGGACAAAGAAAATGGATAAAGAAAAAATCTAAATTCACAGAAATTTAAGGGTTACTTTCTTATATGATTGGTTTTACTTCTTTCTCTCGTATTTTTAGATCTGTCTTGGACATCTTGGTATACTTATCGGCCAATCTATATTTTTTAATATGAACAAATAACGATATACATATTATATACATGTATATGTATTATACATAAATAATAATAAAATTTAAATATCAATTATAGTGAACGATGGCGGTGTGCTGAACGTAATATAAAATGAAAATCAATTATAGTTATTTAACTGAACAGAATAGAGTTTTAGTTTTTATATTTCAACCACTTACAAAATACTATACTTTTAAATTTCTAACTTTATAATTTATAATCATTTTTTATCAAAAGGCATATAAATCTGACGGTCAAGAATGATGTACTTACTTTTGTTGAAAAACAAAATATATACGAATCTGTATCATGAACATATATACATCAATTTAATCTTGGTTAACAATTTGAAATACGGATAAAGATAGGTTCAGGGGAACTTTCCTCATTGGCAAAAAAGTTAGGGCCACGGTTTTAGTTAATAAAGTCAAGGTCAATCTTCTCAACTACTCACCAATTGTTGGTTTTCTAAAAGGGGTTTAAAGGAATATATTATAATACATGTTTAAAATAAGATAATGATGCCAAGGAGAAACAAATTAAAAAGTAAAAAGCATTGCTCATAGATTTGTGTATTAGATCTTAAAAGAGCGTACGTACGATTACTAACTTTTGATCAAGGTCTTCTAGAACTTCATATATTTTGATTTATAAACTTATTAATTATTTAGCAATTTTATTTCTTTTGTTCTTAAAATTTATTTAGCAATTTCGTATTCGTAGTTTTACAAGTTAAACCATTAAGGTTCCATTTAGCCAAAAAAAACATAATAATGTAAAAGTCAGATTCACAACACCTTTAATTGACTCTTTTTTTTTTTGACTTTTTAATGCATTTACACTTATCACCTTAAACATTGAAACTAATGTACTTCTCTAGTGTTATAAGATAAATTAAATTAAAATATTAATCACAATAATTCTTCATTTACCAAACCCACACTCTTTGAATAAATCAGAACATATATAATTAATCAAAGTTTTTCTGTTTGTTCTTTTGTCAAAAGTATATTATCATATATTTTTTAGACTCACCAACTCTTTACCATGGTTCGGTGAAACACGTACAGTAATTAATTGATTAAAGAAAAAAAACGGTAACTTCTTTTGTAGTCGGTCTCTACTCTCTATAAATACAAGTCTCTTCTCAAACGACACATCATAACATTATACTCTCTAAAGTCCTTTACCACCTTCTAAACCATTCAGAGGCTTTGCTTTATAAGGAAATACAGATGCCTATCGACGGGAAACTCGTCTGCGTCACCGGAGCCGGCGGCTACATTGCGTCGTGGATCGTTAAGTTACTCTTAGAGAGAGGCTACACCGTTAGAGGAACCGTAAGGAACCCAGCTGATCCTAAGAACAATCATCTCAGAGAGCTTGAAGGAGCCAAAGAAAGACTTACTCTTCACAGTGCAGACCTTCTCGACTACGAAGCTCTCTGTGCCACAATCGACGGCTGCGATGGCGTTTTCCACACCGCTTCTCCAATGACCGACGACCCCGTTAGTAACTAATTTTCTATAATTAATCCGTATAATAGAGGACTATTACTCTGTTTCTTAGTTTTAATTGTCTTGCTTAATGTTTAATCAATTAGGAGACAATGTTGGAGCCGGCAGTGAACGGAGCCAAGTTCGTGATCGACGCGGCGGCTAAAGCCAAGGTTAAACGCGTGGTATTCACGTCATCTATCGGTGCGGTTTACATGAACCCTAACCGTGACCCTGAAGCCATAGTTGATGAAAACTGCTGGAGTGATCTCGATTTCTGCAAAAACACAAAGGTATATTACCTTATCTTAATTAATATTTTCTAATAAAAAAATGTATATATCTTTTTATCTACAGAATCTGTGTTTTAGGTTTAGCAATTAGCACTGTATACGCCGACCAGTTTCAGAGATGAGCCACGAGAGATAAATCACATGGATTGATCCTTTAGCCCTAAAGCCAATACCATTGTTCTACCACATGGATCGATATAATACTAAGTTTCTTTTTTCTTCTCCACTTGTAGAATTGGTATTGCTACGGGAAGATGGTGGCGGAACAATCTGCATGGGAGACGGCCAAGGCAAAAGGTGTAGACTTGGTGGTGCTAAATCCGGTTCTAGTTCTTGGACCACCGCTCCAGTCAGCGGTGAACGCTAGTCTAGTCCATATTCTTAAGTACCTCACCGGCTCAGCCAAGACCTACGCTAACTTGACTCAGGTCTATGTGGACGTCCGTGACGTGGCACTAGGCCATGTTATGGTCTACGAAGCACCCTCCGCCTCAGGCCGTTACATCCTTGCCGAGACCGCGCTTCACCGTGGCGAGGTTGTTGAGATTTTGGCTAAATTCTTCCCTGAATATCCACTTCCCACCAAGTAAGTCAACGTTTGGCTCTTTGAGAACACTTTTGGTCAAAATTATATCAAAGTCAACACGATTTAGTCGGTCCAATTATTACAACCTCAAAACTAATTCAGTTTGATTTTTGATACACCATGAAAAATTATGACTTGGAGTACTTGAACATATCTATATATTCAAAATTATATTTAATTTGTTGGGATAAAAGGGACATGAGTGGTATTTGGTATTATTGTGACTGTTGTCCCATTTCCCGTATTAAAAAAAAATAAAAAATTTCAGCACTTGTGGTTGTGGTGAGATTGGTGTGTACTAACTCTCACATCACGAAATCCATGTCATCTATCACCCACTGCTGACGTTGAGATCTGACAAGATCTTACACATACACGTGTTTGGGTGTGTGTTTGTAATAAAAATCATAAAAGTGTAGTCTTGCTACGGGGTCAAATACCATTTGACAAACGCGGGAGTGTGAATGTTTTTTCTTCACCTACTCCAATGTTTGGTCACTAGTTTCAAGACTCGTGTCTCCTTTAGTTAGTTCAATACTAGTAAATACGTTACTTTAAAGTGATATACAAGAAATCATGTCCACATTTCGTATTCTTATTTAACATATTGTATGTTTTGATGTGATTAGGTGTTCGGACGAGAAGAATCCGAGGGCGAAGCCATACAAGTTTACCACCCAAAAGATAAAAGACTTAGGCTTGGAATTTAAACCCATTAAGCAATCTCTTTATGAATCTGTCAAGAGCTTGCAAGAGAAAGGTCATCTTCCTCTTCCTCAAGATTCAAACCAAAACGAAGTCATCATCGAATCGTATAACACGACATGACCCTAGAATCTGATCATACCCACATAAAAAGCTTTATTCTAAGGAAATACATACGTTTGATTTTGACTAAATTATTGTTAATCTTAAATCATTATATTTAGCTGATTGTTCTTTCTTTCTTTGGTTGTATTTGGGAATATGTTAAGCATATATATATGATATGGTATTGGAAGCAATGGTTTTATTATCTGATCTTATAATAACGTGGTTCCTATGAGACTGATAAAACAAATAATACAAACCGATTCTTATAAGGTCTAAGAACCTTTCCACTAGTACTAATCGAAAAGTCTCTGTGAACTTTGTATTCGTCTAATTATTGTTTAATCTTAAATCATTATACATAACTGATTGTTCTTTTTTTTTTTTTTTTTGTAATTGAGAGTATGATATGATAATGGAAGCAATGGTTTTATAATCCGATGCGTTATCATAAAGTTGTTCCTACGATAATCTAGTTATGGTTTTATTATCCGATGTGTTATTATAAAGTTGTTTCCTACGATAATCTGATTAAAAAAACAGACACAGCCCGACTCTTGCAAGGGTCTAATATAACCTTTCAACTAGTACTATCGAAAGATCTAAGTTTTATGATGATTCAATCAACATCGGACGTAGACACTCTACAAGGTAACTGCATGTTGACAATGTCTTGTCTTGGAAGTGTCTACACAGTTTGCGAGTTGCTTATTGAAAGAAGAGGAGTGGCTTCTCTGTTTTTCCGGAAGACAAGGTAAGCTATGGAGGCTAAATAGATAGCAATGCCTGTGAACCCAAGAATTCCACAGAAGATGACCAGGACAAGTTTCATATGACTATGGATAAGCAGCTTGACGAAACTGCTTACTAGATAGTATATGTTTATTCCCATGATTAAACCACCAATAACCCAAGTCAAAGCTGAAATCTGTAAAGAAAATGAACATATGAAATCAGAAATCGATGCGGGTTTTTCATCTTTTTTTCATTGGTTAAATGAAAATGTGTTTGATTGTTACATACCGCCTTTGGGTTGACGTGTGAACCCATCTTCGTTTTGCAGCTAGTAAACTTGAGGAGAGGAACCAGCGCGAACGGGAGCTCAAAAGATAAGATCATCTGTTTAAAGAGTTATTCTATTGGTCATCTGAATTCATGTAGTAAGTCATATATATATCATGATTAGAGATATAAATGATTTTGGTACCGAGGCAATGATGATCAACTTTCCGGCTCCAGCTGAACCGCCAATGAGAGCAACAATCAGACTCGGGATTATAGCTAAGCATCTTGTTAGTAAGTTTCTGAGCCATGGCTCAAGTCTTAGATCAAGAAAGCCCTGCATTACGTATTGGCCAGCATAAGTTCCGGTTATCGTTGAGCTCTGACCAGAAGCAAGAAGCGCGATGGCAAATAGCTTTGAGCTCCATTTCCCCACAACGTTCTGTTTGAAAACAGAGGAAGGAAAGTACTTAAATAATCTGAAAGATTATGGAAAGAAACAAACATAAACAGCAAGAAAGCACTTTACCCGTAGCAGAAACGAAGCCTTGTTCAAGTCCAAATCCTCACAATTAGCTCGATCTTCGGAGCTCAAGTTTGGGGCATTACAAACAGCACCACTTACTGATATCACAGAGACGTTTATGAGGAAAGCCACCATTAGAGCGAAGCCACTTTCTATCAAGTAAAACCTGCAAGCTTCCTTGATACCAGAAGCGGAACGAGGGATTTTTCTGGAGAGAACCAAGGCCGAGTGGAGGAAGAGGTTGTGCCTGTGAAAAACAGATGAGTGTCAGAAGATTTATCAAAGAACCTGATGATGAATAGGTGTGAGGAGAGAGTGAGCTTACGGCATAACCATGGCTCCAAGCAAAGAGATAGCAAGACCAGTTGCGCCATTTCCTTTAAGTTGAGGAACAAAGAGACCATGTAGGACTTCTCCTGGGTCTGGCTTTGAGTAATGGAGCTCAATGAAGAAGCATATAGCAATTGTGAACACAAGAAATGCAATCAAGAACTCCAACTTTCTCACCTGCAAATTCCCACACATAAGAACAAACGTCATAAGAATTAACCTTAATACATAGCAAGAAAAAAGGACCATGGAATGAAAATTATTTGACAAAGAGTCAAAACTATACCCCGTATTTTTGAAGTGCGAGAAGCATCAGCGTACTTAAGCCTGTCAGGAGAACACCAATCCATACCGGTATGCTAAAGAGCATGTTCAGAGCAAAAGCTGTTCCGATCACTGTAAAAAAAGGAAACTCATTATATGACAATTATTAGTATTGACAGAAAGATTAGAGAAAAAAGTAATAAGAGTAAAGAAGTGTGATGCCTTCTGGTATGTCACAAGCGACTACTGCGATTTCTGCGAGGACCCATAACATAAAGTTTGGAACTTTGGAGTACTCGGCTCTACATTGCTCAGCTAAATGTTTTCCTGCGATCGATCATGTAAGGGGAATTTTAGTATACTTGGATCATAAAAACTAAAAGAAAAAGCGACTTATTGTGGTTGAATGAGTTATATAACCTGTGACAACACCAAGATTAGCAGCCAAAGATTGAATCACCAAAGCCGCACACGAAGCCACCAATATGATCCAAAGTAACTGTGTTTACAAAGAAATCAAGAATGTTTATATCGAAAAGGAATTATAAGCTAAAGTCGAAAGACAGAGAGTAGGAACACACCTCATACTTGTATTGTGCTCCAGATTGCAGATCAGTCTCAACTGCAAACACAACAAGAAGAAGCAAGCACTAATTATCTATGATCTTTACTTGTAAAAATAAAATAGAAAAAGTAATCTTACAATTTCCAGGATCAATGTATGCGATTGAAACAAGAAAACCAGGGCCTAAGTAAGCAAAGAAATTCTTCCAGCTCTTCTTCTGCATTTAAATGAGGGTTAAAGAAATCAAACAATGAATCATGATATACAAAAATCAAATTCTCTGTGTTTTTAATCTGATATGTTGACTTAGACAGCGATTTCTTGACTCAAAAACTAATAAAAAGCGAGTAAGGTAAAACAAGAATCAGATTTATTAAGCCAAATCCCATTAACAAATTTTAGTCTAACGATTCAACATATTTTAAAGAAAATTCAACAAGGAAAGCAAACCTCAGAGACAATAATCTGATCGGAATCAGAGTTCTCAATGAGTGGAGAGTTTGAGAAGCTTCTGTTACCGCCGGAACTCGAAATGAATTGCGACCGTCCAGAGTCTGTAGCCGCCATAGCCGTCTCTCTTCCTAATCTGAATCTCTCTTTCTTAGTATATAAACTACATTAACGCGAGTAACCATATATATAGATATAACGCCATTTTTTTATTTTATTTTTGTTGTCAACTATAGAGATAACGCGACTATAGGTCGATTTAATTTAAATTTAATTGTAAACCTAAAAAAGAGTTTATTGTTACAGTATTTTAGGGAAAAACAAAGAAAGGTTCTTTGTACGTACCTCGGAATCTCAGAGAAAACAAAAAAAAAAACAGAGTAAAAGAAGAGTTGTAGCAGGAAAACGAAAAGTGAGAGATCTCTGAAAAAGGAAGTTCAAAGGTTGTGACAAGACGAAGTGTGTGTTGTTGGGTCCTCAAAGTACATTAAATCCGATATTTATATCTTTTTTTCTCAATTTTGTTTTATCGAAGATATGATCCATCAAAAAGAATAGATATGAGCCGATCCTAAATATATGGTAGAACAGTTTTTGGAAGAATATTCTAAAGTATAAAAATTTCGTGGAAAATTATTTACCACAAAATAGTAAATCTGAACCAAATGTAACCGGATGGATTTGTACTAATTAATAGATTAATTAAGGAATAATAATAATAATAATAATAAATAAATAAAAAAGGGACGTTGCAGTAGGAAAAGAACAAATTGGGTGGTGTAGGACCAATGGGCCTGAGCAACTCGATCCTGGTGGGGTCCAATTCAGTATTCACTTTCAGTTTGTTTTTTATTACATAGATTCTCTGTAAGAATATAACTGGACTGGACAAATCAATCAACAACAACCAACCAGTCTTGGCTCTTCTTCTTATTGATACATTCGGGTTCATACATTGTTTTGGATACTAAATATATATTAATATCAGTTTTCTTTTTTAAACATTTTTCTGCACTGTTCGTTTTAACTCATTCATATAATCATATTAGTAGGGTTGTGCTTGGTTGCCATTTTTTTTTTTTTTAGTGATTCTTTTTCTAGATATCGTGTTAGGCCTAGATCACCGAATCATATTAACTAATTATATGTTTCTTTATTTTCTCAACTTCTACTTATTTTTTTATAGTACTATTCGTGCGACATTTTCTTAAGAATATTCTTTTGATTTTTGGAGTTGATCTTTTTCAACTGTATCGAAATAATATGTATTTACCATTTTATTGGGATAAAACTAAATAAAGTTTTGTCCTAGCAAAAAAGCGTGGAATCCCTAATAAGATTACGAACAGAAAAATCCATAAATTTTGTATTAGTATATTATAGATGTGGGTACTGGGTAATCAAAATTTTTGGACGGAATAAACATCCGAAAACAAAAAAGAAATATATTTTATTTGACATCCCAATAGTAAAATAGTGAAAATCATGAAAATCAATATATAACTCAGCCGAGAAACAAATGATTAATCTTTTACTTAATAAATATTCCTAATAACTTAAAATCTGAAGACAAACCTAGATTTTCAAATGATTTTAAATATAATAATAAGTAACTATGGTAACTTCTTTTAAAAATAATTAAAGCTAAGATTAAGTTTGTGTTAATAGTCTATATTAGCCAATTTTCTAGTACTATGAGATAATAGTATAGGTTTGTCTCGGATGGTATATTGAAAATTCTCGTTTATGTCTTCTTTCCAAATGGAAATCAAAAGCTCGTACTATATAAGAACGCAGTCATGTATACATATAGAACGAGAATTTGGGATCATGAATATGATGGAACGTGACAGCGGAAATGATGTATACTCCTAATTGTAGATGCATTAATACATTATATTTCAGAAGCTACGGAATTTATTAGTTACTTAATTATTTTTTGTTAATTAGTTAATTAATAATGTATTGTTAGAAAAGGTCAAATCTGAGGTATCTGACCTTTTCACACATAGAAATATGATTTGGCGAGCTAAGATCACTACCATAGTGTTTTTTTTTTTTTGGTCTCCTTGATAAGTGAGTAGAGTACTAATACACTAATACTACTAGTTTTACATTAGAATGATATAAAGAATCGGAATAGTTATTTTGAAGACGTAAAGAATAAAGTGTTTTCACTGTTCTTGAGTTGAATAAGATGCTTTATTGCCTTTAAGCGGCACGATCTAAGATATGAGCCATTGATTGCAATGAATGTATCCGAAGCATATAAGTTTTTAGAGAATATGCGAATGTTTAATTAATTTGACCACCACAATCTACGGCCATTATTTATCAAGAAGAATAAAAGCAACTCATTGATTGCTTCAAAGAAGAATTGGCACTGTTTATCAGTCAAGATATAATGAGTTGAGTTGACACAAGTATGTTTTGTTTTTCTCGCTATATTTATGTCACGTTGACTTACGTACATACGTTCTTATCTCATTCGTTTGTGCATTTTAATTATAGTCCATTGAATATAATATTTAGAGAATCTACGTACCGGTGTAGATATATATGAAAAACGATCGCGACAATTAGTGATATAATATATTATGAAACCCTTTTTTGGAAAATCTACGAGTGTAGAGTTATATGAAATGATTGCGTCAGTATGTAATGAAATATCATGCATACGTATCACCCTAATATATATTTATTAACCATGGAAACTGGAAAGGACTTTGGAAAAATTAAGTTATCTGATAAAAAAATGAATCTAATAATCAAGGAAAATAGTATTTTGATAAGTTTATTGGTTTCGTTCGGTTATTATTTTAGTCAACGAGTATTGACTGGATCAGGGGGTCCATTAAAGGGCTATTAAAGTTTGGGTTTTATATGAAATAAGAGAAATGTTTTGGGCTTAGGTTAAATAACTAATTAATGAATTATGGGCTTTACTTTTCTCTGTCAACTATGAATTATGGGCTTTACATATTGAGTATAAGAACGCCCGTGACCCACATACTCTCTCCTTACTTTATGTATAAAAATACAAAAATGAAAAATACAAAACCACACGCACCAAAGACGCGTTTAGCGCGTGAGAGTAAAATCCGTGGACCCTCTGAATTGGGGTTTTTTGCATAAATGAGAATTTTAAGAAGATATGTCGCGCGTAGGATGGAATTTTCATTTGTGTCCCAAACAACTTCGCACAGGAAACATGGGCCACATAACAGGCCCATTTATACTTTTGGGCTATATAGAATAACACCTCTGGTCCAACAAATTTTCGAAAAACTTCACTTCCCTCTGTCTCTCTTCTTACGCCTGCGAAAAGGACAAACGTCGGTGAATTCAACTCCGCCGACGGCGACCCAAACTTCCCGTGGCTTATGTAACTCATACTTCTCCTCTCTGCTCATCAAATAAAGGGACATTTTTAAAAATATCCTAAATTTTATAAAAAATTTGAAAATTACACTCAATTTTATAATAATTAGAAAACTACACTTAAAATGACCATAATACCTTTTTATTTATTTAATCATTATTTTATTTAGAATACTAATATATATTGAATTTTAATTAAATTTAAAATAATATAATTTAAAAAATATAATTCGGAATTGATATTTTAACACTAAAAAATAAGAAAAAATAATTTATATATTTAAAATAAACATTATCTGATATTTTAACAAAAAGAAAACATATTATTGATAATATATATAGATTTATACTTTCTTCAAAAATAAGTAATTGTAATTATATAATTTATAAAAAATAAAAAAATAATTTATACATATTAATATTTTCGATACATATTAATATTCTCTCACGCGTTTAGCGCGTGAGAGAATTAGTATAGATCTTGGATGTAATTTTTTAATTCTAAAATGGATTAAAGGTGTAAAATTAATAGTTTACTAGATTTACCAAGAAAATCAAAATTTTCGTAGGGGTTAACCCACCGATTCTAGGTTAACTTTGAAAAATTTTACGTTTTTGTTTTAATGTATAGTCGTAGCAACCTAGGGTATGGATATACGGTAGAAGATAATTTGGTCCCTACATAACCCCGATTTACAATAAGTCGAGATCTCATAGGGATTAGACCATTCATTTAGGACGTATCTGGAGTTTTATTATATTACTTGTTAAAAAATTAAGTAACATGTTTCATGACCAACAAAACAAGTTTAGTGAACATTAATGATAGATCTAGGATGTGGTTTGTGATTTTAAAATGGATTAAAGGTGATAAAATTATTAGTTTACTAGATATAGCGAGAAAAATCGAGACTCCGTAGGGGTTAACTCACATATTTTGGGATAATTTTGAAAATATTTCATGTTCTTTTTTAATGAATAGTTGTATCCACCATTGGTACGAGAACGTGATGGAAGAAAATTTGGTCTCTAAATAATTCTGATTATCAATAAAATGAAGATATCATAGGTGTATCGGTCCACCGATTTAGGGCGTATAGGGAGTTTTATTAGATTACTTGTTAAAAGTTAAGAAACGTGTGTCATGACCATCAAAATTAGTATAGTGGACATTATTATAGATGTAGGATGTTGTTTGCTATTTTTAAAATGGATAAAAGGTGATAAAAATAATTGCTTAGTAAATTTACTGAGGTAAATCGAGGCTTTCGAAGGGGTTAGCCTACATATTTTAGGAAACTTTGAAAAATTTTATGTTCTTGTTTTAATGTATAGCCGTATCCACCTTGAGTATAGGATCATGTTAGAATATAATTAAGTCCCTAATTAACCCCGATTATTAAAATATTGGATATCTCATAGGGGCTAGCCCACCGATTTAAGGTGTATTTGAAGTTTTATTAGATTACTTGTTAACAAATAAAGAAACGTACCTCATGACTATGAAAACTAGCTTAGGTACGTAACATAAATATAGATCTTGGATGTGATTTTTTAATTCTAAAATGGATTAAAGGTGTAAAATTAATAGTTTACTAGATTTACCAAGAAAATCAAAATTTTCGTAGGGGTTATTCCACCGATTCTAGGATAATTTTGAAAAATTTTACGTTCTTGTTTTAATGTAGAATCGTAGCAACCTAGGGTATGGAAATACGGTAGAAGATAATTTGGTCCCTACATAACCCCGATTTACAATAAATCGAGATCTCATAGGGATTAGACCACTCATTTATGACGTATCTGGAGTTTTATTATATTACTTGTTAAAAAATTAAGTAACATGTTTCATGACCATCAAAACAAGTTTAGTGAACATTAATATAGATCTAGGATGTGGTTTGTGATTTTTAAAATGGATTAAAGGTAATAAAATTATTTGTTTACTAGATGTAGCGAGAAAAATCGAGATTCCGTAGGGGTTAACTCACATATTTTGGGATAATTTTGAAAATATTTCATGTTCTTTTTTAATGAATAGTTGTATCCACCATTGGTACGAGAACGTGATGGAAGATAATTTGGTCTCTAAATAATTTCGATTATCAATAAAATCAAGATGTCATAGGTGTGTTAGTCCACTGATTTAAGGTGTATATGATGTTTTATTAGATTACTTGTTAAAAAATTAAGAAACGTGCCTCATGACCATCAAAAAACTAGTTCATTGAACATTATTATAGATGAAGGATGTGGTTTGCAATTTTTAAAATGGATGAAAGATGACAAAAATAATTGTTTAATAAATTTATTGA